>WBNH01003106.1:113840-222434 GCA_013401255.1 Urocolius indicus | reverse complement strand
CCGCGGCACCCTGAGCCCCGCGGCACCGCGCACGGCGGGCGGGCGGCGCCGTGATGCCCGGGAGCGGGAGCGCCCCGACGTAGCGTGGCGGCGCGGCAGCCCGGTCCCGCGGGGCGGAGGATGGCGTGTGGCGGCGGCGGCTGCTGCTGCTGCTGCTCCAGCGCCAGCCGCCTGAACGCGGACAACGCGCGCTTCCTCCTGCTGGCGGTGCTGATCGTGCTCTACATGCTGTGCGGCGCCGCCGTCTTCTCGGCCATCGAGCAGCCCACGGAGCGAGAGGCCAAGGAGCGCTGGCAGGAGCGGCTGGAGAACTTCACCCGCCGCCACAACCTGAGCCGCGCCGAGCTCCGGCGCTTCCTGCGGGAGTACGAGGAGGCCAGCGTGGCCGGCGTCCGCGTCGACGACGTCCGACCACGATGGGATTTCACCGGCGCTTTCTACTTCGTGGGCACCGTCGTTTCCACTATCGGTGAGCAGCGTGGCCCGGCGGCGGCGGCGGAGGGACGGGCCGGGGCGAGGGGCGCCGGGGGTGCGCAGCCCCTCTCTCGCTTTCACAGCTCCCCGGGCGCTCTCTCGGCGTGTGTCGCGCTGGTGCCGGACACGGTTCTGGTCTCGTCACTGTTCCTTTCGCTGCCCTCCTCCTAGCGAACGGGCGCTGCCGGGAAGCACCGCGCTGTCGGGAAGCGGGGCTCTGCTTCAGCGCCCGTGGCGTTCAGGGTAGCCCGGCACCGCCGCCGCTCCCTGCGAGCGGCTCCTGACAGACTTTTCCGCGAGAGTTTCGCATGCCTGCTCGAAGGAACTTGTCCTCGGCATGCTCTGTGGGAGAGCTGTCGCACCAGAAGCCGAAAGCTTTAGCCAAACGCTGTATGTCTTTAAATTCTGGGAAATCTCATTATAGCAAATCTTAGACTTAGAAGTAGGTGGCTTCGTAGGCTGTGAGCTCAAAAGGGAACCTTTCCGAGGATGTAGTCTTAACAAAAACCATAAAATAGGTTTCGTAGTGTGCAGCTGCACAGTGTACAACTTGGAAAGGCTGGTTTTCACGCTACTCGACTTTTTACTTTTCTGTCTTTCTGGGGAAGAATCAACAAGTCAGTGGGCATCGGTTATTTCGTTTGTGAATAAACCGAAGTTTATTCAGGTTGAAGGAGGCTTTGGGGGAAGGTGATATTGAATAGCAATTCCGAGGGGGCTGACAAGAGTACATCAAGATGAAAAGGGGCTGCATCAGGAGCTGACATAACCGCCCCAGGGAGCCCGTGGATATCGACACAAAGGGTTCTTTCAGGTGGCTGCAGACAGCTAAAAGCCCTGGAGAAATGAAGCCTGCTTTGGTTAAAGGCAGGCAATTTGCGTGCTTTACCACTGTGACAAATGGGGTCATTAAATCTTAGTAATGGTATCTCCAATTGACATCAGTCTCCCTCCACGTGTGAAGCAGACACTGGGGAATGATTGTTTAATTAGCAGCAGCAGTTCTTTATGAAATCTCCGTTAACACGTCAAGAGGAGTTTTGAGATGTCCTGCTTTGTGTGGATGTGTGAGAATTTGTGCTCTCCTGCAGTTTGTAGAATACTTAAGGCTCTTCAGTGGTTCTGCTCAACCTCTCTCTAATACTGAATTTCTTAGGTCTGGAGTTAATTTTGTCATGAAAGATGTCATTGGGCTGGATTTGTATTGCTGCAGGGCATCTGGATTTGGGTGTTTTGTGTCTTTAGACCTTTAGTCTGTAAGACCCAAGAAGTATGTTTAAATGTTCTGCTGAATTGGTAATTTGAAGTAACATCGTTGAGCCCACTATATTGTAACATCTCCCAACGTTGATGCTAACCTTTGCTACAGCCACAAAATCCTGGTGAAGGGAGCTGGGACCAGATCTCCGAAGTCCACCCAGGCCACGTCTGTTCCTCGGGGTCAATTGTATGTGACTTTTTTTTTTTCCTTTTTTCTTTTTTCCTGATAGACATTTATCCAAGCTGCCATTTCAAACCTGCACTGTTGGAGATCCCACAGCTTCCACAAGGATTCCAGCCTTATGCATTATTATTGTCATCATAGGGGGGGGAAAAAAAAGGTTTTTCTGATGTCTGCCTTACTGCAGTTCAGTGAATTGCATTATTTTTGTCTGACCATCCTTCATACCCAGAGAATGGCCTCTTAAGTATTCAGAGACTGTTGTGTGTCCTTTCAGACTTCTTTAAATTCAGAAAGACACAATGTTGTAACTCTCTTTGCAGTGATAAAGTTACTTTTCACTTGTATTAACTGATGCCAGTAACTGTTAATATTTGTCTTCTGTAAATGAGACTGTTAAGGAGAGAAGGGTATCTGTGGTCTTAGTAACTGTGGCAGCTTGCAAACACAAGCACCCACTTACACTTTCTGGTAATTTATCTGGCTTTATGATTTCCATTGCCCACAATTTAGAGCTCCACCAATGTTTCTGCAGGGAGTCCTTGAGAACCCTTTTTCCTTCAGATTGCATATGGTCTGTAGACTTTGGTGATTTACATCCTGTCCTTCCTTTTGACCTCTCAGTCTTATCAATGGTGTCACTTTCTCAGTGTGCTTTCTCAATCGAATCATTCTTTCTCAAGTGGCTTGAACTCTTTCAATCATCTCAATAGCATCCCTCTTTCTTAATTATCTCAATAGCATTGCTGCTTTGTGTGACTGATTGTGTGCTTCAGCTCTTTATGTAGCATGGACTGGGCTCTCCAGGCATTGACAAGACTCTTGTGCTTTGGCAAGATCCCCTCAGCTGGGCCTCCCTCCTCTGGCTTTCAAAGGAAAGAAGAGTTTTGCAATATCTATGCGAAAAATACTGTCCTTTTGATTACAATGCATGTGAAATGTTTGTTGCAAAGATAAAGAGTGTGATATCGGTTGCTTTTAAGTCAATAGGTTGAAACTAAATATAACCAGCTTATTTTCATTTGACAAGAAAATGCAAAGCTAAACAGAGCTGAACTAATAAAACAATAAGGTGTCTTTTCTCAGTTTAGTAATTTAGATTTGCTCCATAAAACTGTTTATTCTATCAGTGCTCAGCCTGTAACTCCTAATCTTGATGTGCTTTTTGCTTAGTGTAATTCAGCACTAAGGTTACCTTAGCAGGAAGGTAGGAAGCTGCTGCCCAGGGATTTGAAGATCTATATTGGATCACCGCTTATCTTTTGTGAGAGACACCTGGACATCCTCAGTTCCACTGGAATTAGGTGAACAGTACAGTCCTTGAGCAGTACAGAGGGTTAGCATACTGGGATATTTGCAGCGACTAGATCTCCTCTGCTCCTTGAAACTGTTTGAAACCCATTATTGACTTCAGTTGCAATTTATCAATGCATCAAAACACCCTTATCTCATGTACAAAACCCAAACCTGTGTCCATCCCAGCATGTATCCTGGTCTTGATTAAAATCTGTTTATTTTTAATAGAATAAAATACATGTTGTCATAAAGGTATAGCCCAAAGCAACTCCTCAAACTAATATGTCTGCCCTTTTCACAGGCTGGTGGAGCTTGGAGATCTCTGGAGACCATCTAGTCCAAACCCCACACTCCAAGCAGAGTCAGCTACAGCTGACTTCTCAGGGCTGTGTCTTGTCAGGGTTTGGATAAATCCATGTTTGGACACTCCATAAGCTCTCAGGGCAATCTGTGCCAGTGTTTGATCCCCTTGACAGTAAAGGAGGACTATTTTTTTCCTCTTCAAATGGAATTTCCTGTATTTCAGTTTGTGCCTGTTGCTTCTTTTCAGTGTGAGCTGTTTATAAAGTGATGAAGATGAAGGAGGAAATTGTATCATCTTCACAAAATGAGGTATATTTTCTGGACAAACTGTCAAAATTTGCATCCTACTCTTTGCAAAAAGCTGCAGCATGTTGGGCTGGAGGTCTAAAGTCTTGTTTCAAGGTGAGATTTGTCCACTGATGCATTACCAAGAGGTAAAATTTCCTGGAGCAAAGGGTGATATTTTAACCATAGAGTGACAAGCAACCACATAGCATATTGTACTGAAGGGGACAGAAGGAGTCACAGCATCTTGTTTAAACAGCTAGAGAGATCTGCTGATGGCAGCATCCTTTACTAATGGGGAAGGCTGCATGGGGTGAGACAGCCACATTGTCAGCATTACAGCAGTCTGCTGTGAGGGAGGGAGTGCTGATCAGAGTCAGAGGAAGTGCCTCTTTCCTCACTTTCACCTGTGTGAGTGCAGTACCTTCTACAGACTGGAGTTGCAAAAATAGTATGTAGGATAATGGCCAGCAAACTACTAAGGTCATAAAAAACAGAGAGCTCTGCTACTGCTTGTAGCCTTGAGAACACCGTGTCTTTACCATATGTATTAGGGAACAAGGGATGACAACTGCACCGAACACTCCACCTGGGACCAAGGGCCAAGCTCGCTTCTTATGTCACAGAGACCAAAGGATGTGCCACTGCCTAACTGTACCATGCCTGAGCTATTGGAACTCATGCAGTGCAGATACATTGTTCTCCTAGCTAACGTTTTTATTCTTTAAATATTGTTCATGCTGCAAGCAGCTCTAATTATTGAAAATGACCTGCTTTAGCCACTGAGCCATAACCACAGCTCTATAATCCTGAGTGGGACAATGACATAAGCTCACTAGAGCTAATGTTTTTTCTTTCATAGATTGATTCAGTTTCCGGATTTTTCTAATCATAGATTCTGGTCTTTACTTTCTTCATGGTGAGCCAACACCTTAAGACAGCTATGTTTATGTGGTCGGTGTCTCCTACCATTTAGAGGACATAAATACAAGTCAGTGCTTTCAGTTGTGCTTCTAGCTGTGTCTCTCATTCATTAATAAAGTATAGGTGTCATGTCTATGCTTCGCTTCATCCAGCCAAACAGTGAGAGTAGAGCTACTCCTTAACTCTGAGAGGCCAAGCTCATTTTTATACTCATAATGAGTATTGTTGCTGTCTTGTCCCTGGATGTCAGTTGCCTAATCATGAACTTCAGAAGCACCACCAGACCCTGGGTCTTGTCCCAAATGCAACACCCTATACATTCTATTTTAAAGAGATCCCTCTTTATTGCCTAAAAAACACCTCAGTGATATGCAGTTGTTGAATGAAGTATAGTGATTAAAGTTCTGCCATAAGGAGTTAAAGTTTTGGTTCCCTGCTTTGACCATAGCTCTCACATTCTGGCTGTTCTTGATGAAGGCTATATTCAGTGGAGGGTAATGTGTACATAAGTTTCAATTTCATCGATCATTTACTGATCCCAGGATTCTTTTTACTAAGGCTGTTTCAGTGATGGAGACATTTTCATGAGGAACTCCTGGTTCAGCATGGGGGCTGTTTCACATACCCTTCTGAGGTGCCTCCTTCTTTCTGTACAGTGTACAGAACCCAAGCATTACAGTCCTAGAGCCACTATCCTTTCCTGGATACAAAGTACGTTTTGTCATCTTGCCATACTCATCAGTAGGAGTGTGAGGATTGTACCAGGATGTTCAGATTCTCTTTCAAATAAACAATTAGAAATAAAACATTTAGTTCCAACAAGCTCTGTTGAAGGTAATGTATCAATAGATGATCTCTAAAGGTCCCTTCCAACCCTACCATTCTATGATTCTATGATAATAGCTTTTCTGCCTCCTTGTGTTGTAGAGTGACCAGAAGGATAGGAATACCCCAAATATCAATGCAGATCATGACTGTTTGAGTTAGTGTGACACCCATACTCTTTTTTTCCTTTGAATCTACCAAATCTTGCAGTCCCTGCCTTGACAAGCATATTCCCCTTATATCCTGAAAAAATGGAGTACAGGTTACTGAATATCATTTCTGCTGTCCTTTCCCATTTGGCACACTTTAAAAATGATAATTAGCTTCCATGATGAAAAAATATTCAAGGATCTCAGTTTCACTGCAGAAAACTAGGAATTCTGATGAGCAGGAATAGTATAGAAGAGACAGCTTCATAAAAATGTCGTTGCAGCAAAGTATCAACAGCTCTACGGTGATAAGGGGAAAGTGCATCTGTCTGAGTAACTAATAATGAACAAAGAGCTGAAAGAAGGGCAGATTTTGCATTGAAATGTTCCACAGGTATAAAAGAAACAACATGGGGGAGGGGGAAATGTTACACCAATTGCTTTGGAGGTTGCTTTTTCAGATAATATTGAAACAATCCTGGTGGCTTTCATGGTGTGAATAGAACAGAACAGGGCACTTTTTTTTTTTTTCCCCCCCAAATAATGTAGCATTTTGTAGCATTTTCATTAAGAGGACTGCAAGGAGGATTAATTAAAAGTAAAAATATGACAGTCAATAGATGTCTCAAAAGTGGAGCTACAAAAGAAAGAGGAACAATAAAGCTTGCCCCCTGCCAACAAGAGGAAACAGCAGCCAGAAATTCTGAAATTAGTGGCAGTGAAAGAGAGGGTTTATTTGACATGCAGGGAGCTGTCAGAATGGAAAAAAAACAAAAAGGGGGTGGAAGACTGTTTCCTCTCTCATTCAGATACTTTGAGAGGAAAGTTTTGTTTAGCATACATCTTTAAAAATGCATTGTAGTGCTCCTGCATGGACAGCTGTGAGAGCGAGGGTGGGACTGATTCCCTTCCCTTGGGCTTGGGAGGGTGTTTCAGGAAAGGCATCGCTACAGTAAAAAGCTCTTCAATTTTCATTTCCATCCTTCATCTCCTCTCCCCTACCTTTCTTTGTTCTGCTCTTGCAGAAGAGGTGCTTAGGCTTTAGGGAACTAGCAGGTAAACTGAGGCTATTTACTTTTTTTTAGAGACTGCCAAGTACTTGTCAGCTCAACTTGTAATTGCTACCAGCTTGGGACTGCATCTGTTAATGAACTAGAACATTGCCCCACTTTGAATGGCTTACATGCTCAAGTGAATGTTCCACTAGAACTTTTACTGAAAGCTTTCTGCAATATGTGACAGATCTGTATAAAGGCAAAAAATGTGAAAAGGACAACAGTGGTTATAATGACAGAATAGCCACCAGTCTCTGCTATAAGCTGAACAAAGTAGAAATCTTCAAACAAAGCAAACCATGTAATGTTAAGGAGATAAGAAATTAAATCAACCTGGAAATCCTTTTACAAGCAAGATTAGAAAAAGTAGAGGCGTGACAGCCTAGCAAGTTAGCAGAAAGGCCAAGTTGGTTCTCCGGTGTAGATTTTCTTACTTTTGTTAGTGCCAGAATCTTCGAGTGATCTTCAAGTCATCCAATTTTGCAGAAAGTATCTAAAATAGGTCAGAGGCATTAATATGTCCTGATATGTCTGTTCCTCTGCTCCAAGTGGGAAAAAAACAGCTCAGGTGCCAAGCACAAAGGTTGATATTTATACTATTGGTGTTGAAATTTAGATGAAATAAATCCCACCCTAGCCATCTAAAGTGGGCACTGAGGCAGTAGCAGAGCCAAGTCAGCACACCACTGCTGGCAACACTGACTATGACCTCTCTGATACAGGTTCTCTCTCTCTCTTAAACAACACCAGTAAGTATTTAAAAGCACTGTGAAGTCTGTAGAGGAAATAATTTCTTCTCAGGAAGATTTTGATTGGTTTTTTTTTTATGAGGAGCTTGCAAGATTCTCCAGGGCATGACTAGATCATAGCAGAGGATTTATCTATTCACTGGTGCATCTGCTAGGAGATGAGCACAAGTTCTCTAGAAAATATTTTGAAACATACAGGCAACTTAAGAGGAAACCTTTCTGAATTTGTCTGCAGCCTAGTTTCAGTGGAACTGTTGAAGGCAGCTTCTGCTATCACAGAGTGTCAGTTTGTTGTTCTTTAGGGGAAAAGGAGGAAGAACAAAAAATGGTGGATTTCAAGAACAAAACTTTTCATAATCTCAGAGATTTGCTGTATGCAATCTTAGAGGAACCAAAACTACGGAAAAAATGAGTTAAGGAAGGCTGGCAGTTTCTCGGACAAAAGATATGAGTGATGCTGACGCAAGAGATACCAAGGCAGAAGGAGGGCAGAAATGGTAATAAAAGACCAATGTATCTGAATTTTAAGTTAGTTGTTGATTTCAGTCACAAGAATGTATAAAATGAGATCAGTGAAGACAAATACATGGAAATATAGGAGAGAATAAAAAGTCCAGCCTCTCGAAACATGATGCAGTTGGCAAGGGGTATCAAGGGTGATGTGAACTCATTCATCAGCACAATACTGATGCAAAACAATGAGGAAAAAAAAATTGTTTTGCTCACAAAAAAGAGGAAGAGCTCTCAACAAATTATTCTAGGAAGGCTGAAATGTTTAATGCCTTGTTCTGCATCAGTCTCCTGAAAAGATCAACTGTGAACTGATGTGTGGTGCAATTAAACATTCGTGATAAAGGGGAAAGTGAAAGAATTTAGAATCCCTGAATCTGTCAGATCTTTTAAGCCAACTCAAGTACATTGTAGAATATTCAAAGAAATTACTAAAGCAATGAGTCCTTTGGCAACTCATGAAGTGAGCTGAAATTTCAGGCAATGTATAGTGGCAGTTTGCTAGTCTTTAGAAAAGGGATGATGACGGCACAAAATTAAAAAGAAAATTATAGTCCAAACATGTTAACCTTAATTTACTGAAAATTCCTTGAATAGGTGATCAGATCAACTACTTGTAAATATCAAATTTGAAATAGTGAGTGAAGTAGTAGATCAACATGAAATTACCAACAGAAGAGCTTGTCAAATTTAGTCTGTTCTGTTGTAAGGCAAGGTAACTAGCCGTGTGAATAAGAACTAAGCATTTGATATTGACTATCTTGGCTTTAGTATGACTTTTGATGTTGCCTCACATTTGATAAGCAACCTGAGGGGATGTGGTTGTGATGAACTAGAAATGGGACTAAATGGACATTATATTCCTTTAGTAGTTTTCACTGTATCACTGTCATATTAGAAAGATACCTCAAATGGCGTTCTGCAGGGAGCTACTGCCTGTCTCCCATCCAGAAATGTTGCTATGGCTTTGTAAAACAACTTTTTTTAAAAAAACACATGGAAATGTATGAGGAAAATAGCAGCATAGTAGTTCTGCTGGATGCAGTTTCTGGAAAGCATTGTCTGGAATACCGTTTTCAGATGTGAACTGCTTCATTTCTGGAAATGGGGTATAGAAGGAAATGATTGTTATGGTCAGACATCTAGAAAACAGAACTTACACAAAAATTGGAAGAAATCACGAGATTTGCACAGCTGAAAAAATGGGCTTGGTAAGGGAGAACATAATATGTGAGAATACAATGCAGGAAGGATTGAACACTGTAATCTCCAAGTGCATGGCGGCTAAAACATAGGTTAACAGGCTTAAATTGCAACAAAGAAGATTCGGGTTATATGTGAAAAGAAGTTTCCTAATGCTAAGTGAAGCGGTTGTGCAGTATCCCTAGGAATGCGGTAGAGACTTCATCGCCATACTCCTTCACACTCAGGTTAACCAGACACTCCCAAGAATGACACTAGAATCTTTAATTCTACCGTTGAGCAGTGAATGGATGAGATGAGTATATATTCATTATCCCTGTTAGCCTCAAGAATTCTACACTGCATGTAGAATTTTATTCTTTGGCAATTTTTCAGTTGTAATTTTAGAATCCAGATGAAACGAATTTTGTGACAAATTTACGTGGAACTTCATAGATTTTTTTCAGATATCAAAGCAACATTTTAATATTAGGATGAAGCAGGCTTTGACATGTGCAATTACCCTGCTTAGGATACATCTCAAATTAAATAAACCTTAAAGCAGCATAAACCAGAACTGATCATGGACTGAGAAGCACTTAATTAAAGCAGTGAAGTCAGATATAACAGTATCTTTACTGCCACTGGTATTTAAAAAACAGAATGAAAAAGAATCATCAAAAAACAGCTGAAAAGAAACAGATCTTTACTTTGTAGAACTTGTTCCTAGTGAAGTGCTTCACTAGAAGTCTCTATTTTGGCAGCTGTAATTAATTGTACCTCCTTCTGCTGGTGTTGCATATACGGATGTAACTTGGAGACAAAGAGCATGAGGAAAGTTGTTACCTGTATTCAACAGGTGAAGAATTAAGGCAATGAAGTTTCATTTAAACCAAGCAGTGGATATTCGCCACTGTGCTCTCCATTGCCTCTTTCATCTCCTACTTATTCAAAAGAGAGTCCTAGCAAAATAAACCATGCCTTATTTTTGGGCTCTACACTTGCATTGTTTTCCTGTGGAAGCCAGGCGATGGAGGGAAATAAAAGGGAGGAAGGGTAGCTGGGCATAGCCAGACCTTGCCTTTATGTATGAGTGGGATATGGCTGAGGCCACTGTCATGGGATCCCGCTTTTCAAAGACAGACAGATAGTAAGTCTTAGATATCTAGAATTGTTAGAAGGCCTAAATGATTTTTATGGCCAAATCCTATATTCACAACTGGTTTAACACACTCGAACTTTCTAAAAGTCCCTATACTCCCAAGCCAAGACATCACTACTGAAAATAGAACACAGTCTTTCAGGTGACATGCAGCAGGGACCTTTGTCGGTGGCCTGAGTGTCCCAAGAAAATATTGCAAGTTCAGTACGTGAACATTGGAAGGAGCGTGACAAGCAGCCAGCTATGCAGCCAGCCTTTGTCCCCAGGACATTTACACTGTAGGCCCTTGCAGAAGGGTGGGTAGATCAGGAAATGCACCATGCTCATGGCTGCTTTTGTAGCTCCCTGCAAAGGCTGGGCCTAGAAATACCAGGCCAAGGAAAGCTCTGGTAGATGTTGGCTTTCTCCAACTGGCAGATGGTTCCATTCTCCAGAATAGGCCACTCTCCTGCCTACTCACCTTTTGAAAAGATCTCTCTGCTATAATTGTCGTACTTCTGACTAATACTTAATTCTAAGACATCTATAATTTTCCTGAAGTTTCCTGGGAGCATGCTGGAGGCTGAGCTGAAGATTAATTCTGCATGTTGGAGCAGCGCATGAGGGATTTCTGACTGTAGTGGTGACACATGCAGGACCAAATTTTCCTGTTTCCTGGAGGGAAAATTATATTTTTAATTGAAAGCAAAAACCTAATTAGTACTGAGAACATTAGATGTGCCATGGATGGAGAAAAGAAAAACGCTAATTTAAACAAATTACTTGGTGGTTATGGAAGCAGTCTTAATTTGTCCAGTGGATGAATTCTAGGAACAGTAAGAGTCTACGTATATTGAACAGTGAGATCATTTAAAATAAAAAGACAGACTATATTGACTTAAGTGATTAAAAGCTAGTCCATCCAAATAATGATTCATATTATAGGTATAAGTTTAAAATAATTATTTTTACTTGAATTAGCTCACATATAGAAAGAATTAGAAAGTTATGCTAATTAAATAATAAATGCCAGGGGGATGGGTTGCAAACTTCCATCCCAGTATTAGCTGACAGTCTTTTAGCTGAATTTTTGAATAGTTTAGTCAAGATATAAAGTACTGAAAATAAAGGCTTTGTTTGCATGTACTCATATGAACAGCACTGTTTATTCAGTGGAATTATTTCAGTTGTTACAGTAAAGCATTTGTTCAGGTGATCGATGCGGAAACAGTTTACCCGTTCAAGCTTTTTCAGCACAATAAAAAATTACTTCAGAAGAGCATTGTTTCCATAGTAAAGTGAAAAAAAAAATTATACAAGAATATCATTATCCGAAACACTATAATATAATTTAGATTGACAGGAAAAATACATTAGGGTTTTTATAACATTTAGGTGCCTTAATTGTTCCATTGATTTCACACTGCCATCCCTGAAGGAAGCCTACAGCTTGTGAAAGTGTTTCAGTCTTCTTGACTTGTGAAAATTCAGAATATCAGAAGGTGCTGTTGATTGCAAATATAGCCCAGGCTTTTTGCAACCTCAAACCAATTTTGAGTTCAAGATGGTTTTGTTTTCGCAGTAAGAATGTTAATAAGAGCCTAAATGTGATTTTATTCACACAGAGAAATGATGACTACTTTTAGTGTGACACAATACAAAACAGTTCTGCTGTCTTCAGTTATTGGAAAATTGAAGAAGTGGAAAGTAATTCTTGCTCCAGTGTAAAACTTGACATTGTAAAAAACCAAAACAAGTAGCAAAACATTGAATTTAAATCTACTAAAGATGCAGACTAAAACAAGTTTTCTATTTTAAGCATGTATTTGCACCCATTTTGTACTTTTCTGCAACACTGCAGCGATTAGTCAGAACTTCACAGCAACAGCTGTCCAGCCTTCTTGCTAAAATAGCCTGTTCCTTGTGTACATCTGTACTTGTGATTTTCTTATTCATGCCAGCAATGTAGATGTAGCCTGTACAAACAGCAGAGCTTTGCTGATTGTAGAAGACAATACTTACCAAAGAGGTATGATACTGAATTCTGTGGTGTTATGCACATCCACAATGTTACTTCTGTAGTTAAGCTCAACAGTCTTAAAGCCTGTTCAAGCAAAACCAGCATGTTCTGTGTTGCTTTGAAAATAAAGAAATGTTGTAGTCCACCTAGAAGAAGAAATTGGTATTTTATTCTGAAGTTATTTCTATAAAAATACAAATAGGACAGTACTCTTTAAATGCAGCTTTTCTTTCATGATGTAGATTAATTCTTTTTTATTATTATTTCTTCCTTTTGTATTCTCACTACATTACATCACTTTTCCATTCCCTATATGCTGTGCACTGGCTCTTTGGTGTCATTCATTGTAAGAAAAAAATCTATTTTGTAATAGCTAGTTTCTTTTTCTAAGTAGGAGTTAATTTTGTTATACAGACTGCCCTTCTTCCTTTTGTCTTTTATGTATAATGCATTAAATGGGACTTTTCCTCTTCCCAAAGAACTAGAGTCTGTATCGTCCATCTCAGGCTGCAACATTCCTAGTTCATCGAGTAAGCAGGTCTAAGCTCGGTTAGTGGTTTAATGAGACAGTTCTTAAGACTGTCCTACTTGCTCCAGGAGAAGAACTGGGCATTCCTTTCTCAGAAGTGCCACTTCCCTGCAAAGTCAAAGGTCCTTGTGCTGAAAGAGACACAGCCTTCCAGATAAGCTGTAAAGCAAAGACCCTTATCATTAGAACTGTTCTCCCACTCTCTGCAACAAAGACTTTAGCTTTGTCTGTATTTTAGTTTGGATGCTCCCGATACAGGTACATAAAAGGAATTATCATGTTTTCAGCTGAACACTGTATTCTGGCTATTCTCTGATACCTCATGAGCTTTCATTTATTATTTCATTACAGCCTTGTTTGATGGCAGGACTGCTGTATTTCAGTGATGGTGACAAGTCATTTTGAAAGAAAATGTGTTTCAAAAGTTTAGTAAAGGAGTATTGCAAAGAAATAAAACATTTAGTCATTTACTCTTTTGGGCTGTTAATGGCAATTTCAAGGTTGCCCACATTGGTTACTTCCAATTTCTCTGCCTGGAATCAGAAAGAGCAGAGGACTTAGCATGTTACAGGCTTGTCATAATAAGTACTAAATATTTTGTAATTTATGTAGCAAGAGCGAGGTTACTGCTTTGCAAATTGTCCTTTTATAAGGATAAATGCTCCTGTTAGAAATGGTTGCTCTCTGTAGTTGCCCCAGAATTAATCATCTCCTGCTTCAAGAGCTGATTTAGAAAGGTACTGGAAAAAGAGATTAGCTGGATGAGGTTTTATTGCTGAAACTTTGGAACTGTTCTCTTGATGTGTTGAGCGTGTAAATAACAAGGTGGCTGAGTTTACAACCAGTTTAAAAGCCAACTTTTGCAGTTTACTTCTATACAAATTGTAAAGTGTAAATGAAGGACAAAATACTGGTTTAGTTTTTTCTCTTTTTTTGAAATAACATTTTGTTTAGTCTATAAGTTTGTGCCATATTTTGGAGACGCTGTTGCACCAAAGGGCAGATATTTTTAGTGGTTTTTTTAATCTTACCAGCATTCAAGGGGTTAAATTCAATGTGTGGTTCTGTGTGTTTTTTTTTTTTACAACAAATCTGCCCAGCTTTCTAACATAAAGAAAGCATTGGCCTGATTCAAAATACACATAGAACAGATCTGCTTTGTTTACTAGGTGATTTTACACTCATGTTTCAGAGCACTTTAAAAATATGATTTTGTTCCCATTGAATAAAATCCAGGGAATACCATATATTAGTAATAGTTTATGCATTTGCTTTTCCTAATTTTTTTTCCATTACCTCTGAGGTTCATTAACCTAAATACCCCACTAGAAAAGAAGATGTAAATCCTACTTTTCATCTTCTGTCCATGCTCAAAGGAAAGCCTATAGTCAGCTGGGTATCGCCACAGAAATGAGGAAGAGGCAGCCCTTAGAAGTGATCAGGGAGACTGCAGAGAAAGAGCACCTCTCTGTAAAGGGCTAGTAGGCAGGCAAGTGTTTAAGATGAAGATCACAGGCTTAGAGTCACCTGCTGAGCTTCAGCAGCAGCACAAGTACTCACTACCCCTTGCCCCAGATGAAATAATCCAGCTGTCTTTTAGTGCCACTAGATACTATTTGGGCTAAATGCATTTGTCCCTAGTTTCAGGTATTCCAAATACATGGAAGACATATGTTTGGCTAAAAAATGTGTTGAATATAGGCACTTGCCATTCAACAATGAAACTATGCTCCAAAATCTTTTAGCTTGCATGTTCCTGAACTGCTTGCTTTAGTGAGTCATAAGACAGGTGTTGTCCCTTACACATGACAATTACAGCATCATAGAGGTGCTTGTTCCAACATTTAATTTCTTTTTGAAGGATTTGGATCTTGAGGCTTTGTTGCTAACAGTCATATCTGTAGTTCCTGAAGAGGAAAGACCTTCAACATAATGAAAGGATCTGTTCGTTAATGGTGTCTATTCATTGTAAGAAAGGAATGCCAGCTTTACTTCTTAGCACTTCAGTGGGAAGCATTTTAATTACTTGGAGCATTTGTAGAAAATCTAGTCACTTGGAGTGGGTACAGTTGATGTTTTACTGGTGGCAAAGGCTTAAAATTTGCATAATCTTATCCTAATCAAGGGCACAAGTGTTAAAACTCCATCCACATATGCATTGGAATGAGACCCATCGTGTGACTGTTGTAAGAATTCACCAAACAAGAAACTAACGTGAACCAGAAACCTCATGAGAGTAAAACCAGTCTTTGTATACATCGCTTCCCTCTATCTCAGCTTCAGAACCTTCTCCAATGCTGCCTCAGAATGTTGGGAATCTTCTTAAGGATTTTGAAAATTATGCAGATCTCTGCAAAATTCTTGCAGCAGGGATCTAGATCACACTACTACAGCTGCACCAAGAGTGCTGCTGACAAGAACCTACCTTGGTAGAAAATTCTCCTGTGGGATAGAGACATATACCTCTGAGACAGTCAGATTGATATTCAAGCAGTCTCCAAAGCTAATGAGGAAAGGGCACAAGTGTGTTAACTGTCACTCACACACATGCTCAGGAGAAAATTCACTTGCAGTAGAGCAATCTTGCTGACTATCTGGGGTGTAACTGTCCATTCGAGGATAAAGCAAGTGCTGACTAGAGTAAGTGACTTACTGTTTCTTCAACTATGAGTTGTTGTTTGGGGGGGGTGGGGGGAGGGTTGTAGAGCAATGCATTATATCAGCAGCACTTTCAATTGCAAACAGATCAGTTTTTCCATGACAGTACATGTTGCACAAGAAGGAAGTAATAGGGAGTAGCCCAAATCTAGCATGAAAATGAGCATCTCAGAAGTATACAAAAATATCAGCTCGGTTTCCGATGTGTTTATTTGCTGCTAGAGCTGTGAGATACAACAGTCTTATACCTAGAATTGCTTCCCCGGCAGATTACTGGGGGAGCACTGGCAAGTGTTTGCAAGCCTGACAAAATCATGTCAACTCCTGACATAATGAGGAATTTAAAAAAAAAAAAAGTGTGAAACATTTACGTATTAGTTTGAGAGTTGACAGAGAATCAGCACCTGATCAGCATAGAGAAAACCAAAGCAAGAAATATAAGTGAAAAGAAGTGCTGCTCTGATTTCCACAAGCGCTTCCCAGCACTTGCTTCTAGCGCAAGCCAGTGGTCTGAGGTACAGCTGTCTGCAGTGAGGAGGCTGTGCGTGTTAGAAGCCAGCTTTTGCCCTGTGATATTAGAAAGGTTGGGTGACTAAGCTGTAAGTTAAAAGATCTGTGGAGAAAGGAATAAATATAAAGGGCTATGAATTTGCAGGACAACAAGAAGTATCCATAGCAGTGGAGGCAAACTTGTCTGATTGGGCTGAAACATTAAAATCACATCATTTATTTACCTTTCATATTAAATTATATCTTCATTGCAAATGCAGTCCCCTTATCTCCTCCCTTGTTGTTTTGACTGTGAATCTATCAACTGGAGCTGTGCCCAAATTATATAACTGGAAAAACTGAACCATTTTGCCTTGATTGCCTGAAATTCGTGAGAGAGAAGATACTGTCAGCAAAGCAGTATGTAGAAATGTTTGTCTAATCCTGGCTGCTGTAAGACTCCTGTAACCAGGAATGCAGAATCCGTCTTTATGGCCCATGGTACGCAGCCCACTATTACCCCACTGCCAGAGCATTGTGCCTCTTGCAGCTGTGGAAGGAATCGTTTTCTGCAAAAAATATTTTCTTCCTCATTCTTACATTCTCTTCTGTAAGTCTTGTTTTCTGTGTAATGCCTAGCAGGCACTGGCCCTGTATTCTGCTGTAAAATAGTGAAGTGCAGATAACTAGCTACAAAGAGATTGCTATTAAAGAGGCAATCTGCTTCTGACCAGGAATAATGTAAATCCAAATATTTGGTCAATACTTTATCTACCTTTTAATGGTAAATTAGGCTGCAACACACCTGTGATTTCATTTCTGCAACACTACTGCATCATTTAGAATTACAGACCAAGTTATGGAATGATAATGTGTTTCTTATCAGAACTGTTTACAAACAGGCATGCAATTTTAATGAGCAAGGAGCAAGCTACTAATTGATAATTGGTCCACTAAAGCCTTGAACTTGGACCTGTTCCAGGCCAGAGATTTAGCACCCAATTAGAGAGCTAGAGGACACTTGGCAATAGCAGTGTTTTCAAAGGAGTTAGGAGGAGCAGGTGACCTGGTGGAACTAGTTCAGGCTCAAGATATCATTTGCACAGAAACTCCAAAAGTTTCTACAGATTTTATACAAAAAAGATGTCTGCAATATTATTTTTTTCTAACTTTTCAAAGCAATCTGGAGCAGCCAGATACATAATGCCAGGGATTCTGTATGCTGCCAAGTGGACCGAGGTCTCTGCTTGCTGAGTCTGAAAAGGAGAGTGTTTTCCGATCAGTTTCTGATGTTGGGACGGTTGGAGACCTTTTCCTGGAATAAGTGTATTTTCTCCCCATGCGAAAAGGAGCCTGAGGAGCGCTGTGCGTCCGAGAGCCGCCAGCACAGCGGGGCTGTTGTGAGCCTCTGGCGCTGCGACAGGTTGTTTTTGGGGTTATGAGTTACTTGTTTCCAGACAACCCACGGAGCGGGGCTGGCTCTCAGCCACATGCAAGGAAACTGGGCTCTTTAGCAGACCACTAAGGAAGATGTCTTCTCAAGTGTCAGAATCCTGTTTCTATTTTGGGAAAAATATGTTAAAACCAAAATGTTTCTGTGAGCCACTTGGGTTTGATGCTTTATTTCCCCATGAAAAAAAAATGTTTTGTTCGAAAATTCCTAGTTAATTCCACTTTGCAGAAACAATTAGAGTATAAGTCATTTTATTTCTTTGTTCCTTTCTTGTTTTTAATTTTTAAAAGATATTCTCTTTTTAAAATTAGAAACAAATCAGTCATCTGGGAACATGGGCTTTTCTTCACATCAAATGACAATTATTGGACTTGGTAAGAAGTCAGTTTGTTCTGCCTGGTGAAGTTCATCTGTGGTGACCAACAGAATTTTGCTTGAATCCAGAGAAAACAAACAAACATTTTTATTCCACAGAGGATGTCAGAAGCCTCTGCCTTAACCACAAAGCCAAATTCAAATTCACTTTGGCAAAAACCTGACAGTCCTGATGGATGTGAACACAAGAAAGTGAAGTGAGCCTTCCCCACCATTTTGAAGCTTGTGCTCTCACAGGGCTGTGGCTCAGAGAACAGCTAACTCAAATCAGTGATAAAACATGGATTTAGCCCTGCAGAGACAGGTGTAGGTCACTGTCATGGCTTTAATGAAACATTATCCATACCAAGACAACAGAATCTTAATGCATTTTAAGTCTTTTGTAGATTTGCTTGGAAGAAGCATCCTGAGAGACATGAGTTACGCAGACATTTCAGTTCTTCAACTTAATTGCCACTTAATTAAAACGTTAAAGTGGAATAACTTCACTGATGCTCCCAGCAGCAGTAAAGCAGAAAGGCAGAAAATGTTAAGGTTACAATGTCGCATTAGCAAGGAGAAAGGAAAGTTAAGTGAGTATCTCAGAATCACAGAATGGTAGGGTTTGGAAGGGACCTCTAGAGATCATCCAGTCCAGCCCCCTGATAAAGCAGGTTCACCTTAATCAGATCACACAGGAACAGATCCAGGCTTTGAAAACCTTCAGAGAAGGAAACTTGACAACCTCTCTGAGCAGCCTGTGCCAGGGCTTCATCACAGTAAAGAAATTTTTCCTTCTATTCAAGTAGTTCTTCTTGTGTTACACCTTGTGTCTGTTACCCCTTGTCTTGTCCCCAACCTCTCATCTGTGAGAGACTGACCACATCCCCCATTCCCTGACCCCCTGAGCTGTTGAGGAAGGAGAAGGTGGAGATATCAGGAGCAGTGAGCTGGGCCCGGGAAGAAAGGAAGGATGGAGAGGGAGATCTTAAAGTGCTGGTTGTCATTTTCTCATCATCCTACTCCCCTTTTGCTTTTATTTCATTCTGTTCTTGTAGAATAAACTTTTCTACTTTCCTGTCAAGTAAAGTCAAGTACTGGAGTCTGTTTTGCCCAGAACCATAATTGGCAATGAGCCCTCCCTGCCCTTGTCTTTATCCACAACAACCTTGCTTATTTTTTTTTTTACTCCCATTTCGCTGGGGCCTCTGCCACCCTAAGGTGGAGGTGAATGGGGGCACCGAGCGAGACACTGTTGTGGTGCTTCGTTGCTGGCTGGGCCAGACCACAACATGGAGGAAAAATGATGCTCTAGGAATTTTATAAGTCAGGTGTTTGCAAAGGGGAGATAGTCTGAATAGCACTCTGGAATTTCCGTGTTGGAAATGTGCCTAAAATAGATGGTGCTGCAAGCAGATTTATACAGATGCTTAATCTTACCTCGGTTGTTATCCTGAAACTTACTTTCTTCTGAGCAAGTAATATATATAAATAGGTCTCTGCAAAAATGAGGTTTAGCTTTTCCTTCTGTAATTACATATAAAATATATAATGAATGCAGTGTGGGTTTTTTTTTTTTCCCCCTATTTATCTCTTCACAAGACAGTGAAGTATAACTAGTTTTCTTCATACTAGCATTACTAGCAAGGTGAAACAGAAGAGCAAGTGAAATCTTCTGGAAAACCGTAGTGTCAAAAAGACAAGCACATAGCTATTTTTAAGATTGATTAGATTTCAAGTTTTTAGTATCCATTTAATTTTACATGTGATATTTTCTTTTTAAAGTATTATGCCAAAAATATGTAGGCTTGAAACTGATGTGTGGAGTAAAAGAATAAGCCCGTTACTTGCTGTTGAGTAAATCCTCCTGCTATCGATCTGAAAACTACAGAATCTACTAAAACTCATAACAGCACCATGGGAACCTCTGGAAACATCAAAGGATTCAGTGGTCACTGTCAAAACATGCTCAAACAAGCAATAAAAATACATCTCTGGAGCACTTTAGAGATACTATTTCCCTTGAACCTTTATGGATTGTAAATGATACCAGTTTAGTTTCACTAAATCAAGAGCAATTTGTTCGGAAAAACAATCTTTTCTGCCTTTGATATAACATAATGAACCATGACAATAACAGTGTCATGGTCATTAGTCAACTGTATGCATGAAGTGCAAAGTCTAAACTGTGTGGCTTTTTGCACAAGCGCTCAGCCCAAGATGTGCATGGCCAAGGACCACCTTGATCGGTGGCACCATCATGCCTGTGAACCGTGCTAATCTATAAGTGCAGGGCTGTGATATTAGCTTGGACTTAGGTAGAAATTACTTTTTTTTCAGGGCAAGAACTCTCAGAAATAAAGATTTCTAGTCTTACAAAATGTTTCCTTTAAAAGTTACAGACAATAGGGCTGCCCCTGCTATTGGGAGACTTCTGCATTAATATCTGCTGCACACCATGCCATAGAAGATCTGCATTCATTTACACACTTCCACACCAGTATGTGAAATAATAAACAGAAATGAACAAGATCTGCAAACTTTTCCTCAGATTTATCAGTGTTTGATTTAGTATTTTCATCTTTACACATCTGTAGAAACCATAGATAATTAGCTGACTCTGTGTTTTGTAGGCACTTGAAATGCATCCAGTTATTCCTGTAATATACACCAAAATTTGTGTATCTAATCAAAGTCATAAAAGAAACCAGTGATGACTGTGAAGTCCAAGTAAAGGAAATTAGTTTAGGGATGGTCTAGGAGATGGTTCTAGCAGTAGCTGGTGCATTCACACATCTGGTACTAACCTCAGGAAACAAAGTTGAGGTTATAACAGATTTCAGCCTAACCGTGTGTGACATCGCAGTTGGCCTAGATGTTTGTGAAGATGTGTTGAAACTTGATTAAGACTGTATCTGTTATGTTTGGATTTTTTTTCATTTTATACTTTAACTCAGTTCCCTTTAATTTTTTTCCTTTTATTCCCTCAGCCAGCCATTTTACAGTAACCATTAAGTGTCTTCTGATCCCCTTAATTTCATAAAAGTCAGCACATGCTGTGTGTTAACGAGAGCTAGATTGCTAAATGCTGGCCACTGTGTATACACTGATCACTGTCAAAATATACACAAGTTTTTTTCAGGCAGCTCTTGTTTTAGAATAGCATGAATTAACATCTCTGTCTACTAGTCAAACTCTTTATTGTCAGAAAATCTGTAGGATCATAATTATCTCAGAGACTTCTAGCCCTATTTAACTGAGACTGATCAACAGCTCCAAAAATTACTCAAGCAGAATATGACTGACAGATAATCAGAGAGATAGGCAGGTAGACACATAAGCTCCATTTTATTGCAGAGCCCAACTAAAATGATATATATACTTATTTTTTCAATTGCTATCACTTGTCAAGCTGTTCTTTACATTTCTGGAAGCTTTGAGCTTCACAACATATCTTTAGGTGTTATTGCATTACAGTTAATTCCTGGCTAGGCACGAGAAGAATGTTTTTGCATTTATGTGTTTTATATGTACCTACATACGTTTACTAGAGGTACAGAGTGCTTCTCATAGCAGAATTAGGCAGGGAACCCATGAGTCCTAGATCTTTGCCAAGTAAAATCTTTGCCTAAAAATATTTTTGTTTTTTAAATAGTCTCTAAATAAATTAGAATGTAAAGGGTGAGCAGGAAGGATACAGAGTGTGGATGCTCACATACTCTTGTACTAAAACTTAAGCAACTTCTGAGCAGCAAATCAAAATGAGTAACACAAAGCTTTACTTTCACCTTTCAGACACTATCACCTGATATCACTATTGTTACTCCACCATTTTTTCTGCTGAAAATTTCCATTTCTTCTCATTGCTGTGAGACAATGAAAAAAATTGCTAGGTAAAAAAGGAACAGCTGTGTTTTTTCCCCCATAAAATACAGTGAATCATCTTTGACTTTTACACATTATCACATCTAATGAAAATCAAGAACACGATGGATCTCCCTCGGTAGCCTAAGAGAAAAGTTAAGTGGAGAAGCAGCCTTTGAGTTGAGAAAATTCTGTGGGGGAGATTTTCACTCCCCATCCCCCAGTATAATCCTGGGACTTGTAAATTATCAGAGCTCTCAGTACCCAGTAGGGAAAATCCAGGACAAATTATCAGCCTCAAAATGCAGAGAATGTAAACCATTCACTGATGAACTCAAGTATTTGTAACTTAAAAAATTTAGAACCGTTGGTTAGAACCAACATATAATGTCAGCTAAAATGAACAGTATTGCAGGCATGGACAAGAAAGCCTGCTGTCCTGATAATGTTTGTTAGTTGCTAGGAAAATGTCACTGCTGATGCAGTCCTGTACCCATGGCAATATGATTTTATAAAGCTGAGTTTGCAGCTCTCAGGTTCTTCTAGTTTCCATATTGAAATGCAAATCATCATAAGACTTCTGTCCCGACTTCAGGAGCCATACAGCGATGAAAGTAATAGCTCTGCCATTAGGGAAAAAATGGTAATTGCACATTTTACAATGCTAATGCTCCTGCTTAGCACATTGGGATATGAAACTCACTGTTACTGTTGATTTTAGTTCCTCACTGATAGAATCAGTGTCACAGGTTATTGTGGGAAGTGGATGTGCTTTGAACCTCAGGTCTACTGTCTTAGATGAGAGACTGACGGTAATTGTCTAAGTCCAGGAAGTCTTGAATTTGAAAACTCGGCAACGCTTTTATGTCTTGGTAGTCGATTCATAATAGGGAAGGATGAAAAAAGAAGGAAAAGAAATCAGTTTCTCACCTACATAAGTTTTGTTTATTTTGTTTTCCTTTATTCCAGAGTCTATATCACTGGATATATTCCTTGAGAAGTGGTGCTTTGTTCTTAAAAATAGATGTGTGATCTGGAAGGAAATAAATGTCTTTAAGAAATGGATGATTTAATGTTTTCATTATGATGCATCCAGTTGTGTTGATAATAGTGGTTTATTCTTAATCCTGGAATATCATAAGATTGGCTCAGTACTTTGGAATGGGAAATGTGCCCAAAAATCAGCAAGCTATTCTTGCCAGGTAGTACTCAAAGGTATGACTTGACTGAGATCTTTACAATACTGCAAACAGTGTCATCTTGCACAGATGCCTCCCTTGACAAGGTATTTTAAGTAGAAAATTAGAATAAAATTGTCCTTTTGGACTACATCAACTTGGTTATCTCAGTACAAGAGAGTAGACCTTGAAATTACTTTTCACACTTGGACAGGTGTGGCAGCAAAGGTGTTGCAGTAAATTTCTTACAGATGGTCTAGAACATCAAAATTGAAGGGGACTATGCTACGATCTGAGTTTCAGATACCTCAGAGTTCCCGTTTATATGTCAGGGATGATTTGAGAGATATTGAAAGCTAGTGCTTAGTTAGCTTCGAAGTAATGTTTTTTCTGCATATCTTTCTGATTTTCAAATTTGATCTCACCTTAAGATGATATTCTAGTCTTGCCCTTCTAAAAGTAAAAGGGATCATTACCTCAGCAGACAGGAAGATGGGAGTATGGTTAGGACTGTGGGACTTTTCCACATTTTTAAAATTCTGTGGTATCTTTACATCCCACCTCCACAGCAACCATGCAGGAGCTGAAAAAACATTGGCTTAATGGCTCTGCATGAACAGAAGCATTTGTTGCCTTCTGGCCTTACATAAGCACTGCTCATCTTTCCTTGCAGGAATAATTAAAAATAGAAATAGAGGCAGACTGATATCACTGGAAGAACACATCTTGTTTGCCTAAAGATTTCTTTGCCAAAGCCCATGTATACCATCATCACATACAAAATTGTGCTGATGCCACTCAAAACGAAGATTTCCTTATGTCTTTCTCTTCCAGTATGTTAGCTGAACAGCACAATTAAATCCTGCAAGAGAAACTTGTCACAGATAACACACTACACCATACTTTGCGTTGCTACTTCTTTTAAAGCTTGCTGGATAATGCCCTCACTAGTAAGAATAGATCTATTTGGTGTTATTTCAACAGGATGTTAACTGTATTACGTAAAAAGGAAAGCCTGTTACACGGTTCTAACTCAGTGCTCTTGTCACTGCTATATCATGTCAGCTTGCCATATCATAGAGATATTGCATGCTGCACCATACAATTTATCCCCACCTATGTGAGCTGAAAAAGGAAAGAAAATTGAATTTATTCCATGCAATAATATAACTGAAAGTAAAAGGGCTAAGTTTAGCTGATATTTGGTGGGCTGACATGCAGACGAATAAATCTGAGTTAATTGGCAAAACAATCCTTTAATTACAAATTATAACAGAGACAAAATATTCAGTAATTATATCCTATTAATACTGCCAAAACAAAATTTTCATTGCAAAATTTGGCTAGCATGGGATCCCAAAGGGTTAAATGAACTATGGATAAGAAAGTACAAAGTCCACTGTCAGTGGGAGGTAAAGATAAGTATGCAAAAGAAGATGTAATAGAAATTTAAGCAGACGTAACAGGGTGTTTTGCTAGAAGTGAAAAACAGGAACCATTCTTAGATTGGGATTTTGTTTATTGGAATCTTTTTCCCCCCATATCTCTTCTAAAAATGAAGACGGTAGTTGTCTTTATGGTCTTGCTATGGCATACCATCACTACAGTGCTGTAGTGGCCATCTGAACTGGGGGAATCTTGATGGTGTCCTGGAGGAGACAGGAAGGGCTGTGGCTGAACTGCACAGCAGACAGTGATTCCTACTGCAGGTCTGGCGTGGCTCCACACTGAGGCAAGGCCTGAGCACACCTGAGATGTTACTCCCAATGTATAGAGATTGACAGAGAATGTATTTTATCAATCAATCAAGTACATAATGCAAATACAAAGAAAAAAATGCTTACATATTTTTAAGCTATATGTGTCTATATGACAAGTAGGATATGTGCCTATCTAAGTGATTATGGAGTGGTTATGAAGCATTTGTGAGGGTGAACACATTGGTGATATACACACATTCTTCATGTTGTTTTGCAACATGCATATACATGCTATTGATTTGAGCCTCTAGCCTTTTATTGCAACAGGAACTATCATCTGCTGGTTTTCTCTTTCACTGCTACCCTAAGCTCTTTAACCAAAACCAAACCATTTGTTGTATTCTGCCAGGGTAAAATACAATCACGAGAAAAGTGCTCAGCTTCACAAGGCTGTTGTCACACATCTTCCCAAGCAGTGATGAAGCATTTTGCTTTACAGTGTGTCCTTAAACAACAAGTAGTCAAACAAAATGGAGTATTTGGAGGTTTGCAACTTACCAATATGTATTACCTCTTGTGACAGCTTTGCTGCTTGCTCTGTATGAAATAACCACTCATTCACTTGGATCCTAAAGATGACAGAAGGACAAAATGCATGAAGTTATCCACTGAAAATGAGTAGGCAGAAGTTTAAAACAGCACCAAGAAACTATAAGAAGAATCTTTTGCAATTGCTTTCCTGGAAGAGGAAGGATGGAGTCTGACTTAACGAATTGGGAGGCAACATCTGGGCATTGTTTGTGGAAGAAATCATTAGCTAGTTAAGAGACATAGAATAAGCAGCTCAGGTAAATACACAGTGGGAGTTAGAAAGATAGTACCAAAATATTAGTAACAGCTTCAAAGACAGACTTGAGGTTGTCCAGTGACTCTTCTAGGGACAGAAAGACAACTGTGAAATGCAGAAAGCAGTTACAGATCGGACAATGACTTCACTAAAAGGGGAGCTATCATGAACAGTTATGCAATATCTTGACAAGTTAAGCTGTGACAAATACAAATGAACTTCAATTAACCAACTTCTATTTCTGACAATGTTCTATGGTAATGTTATTTTAAAAAATCATTGAGTGCCTAGTTCTGGAGATGTTATTTACTATTTTGTACCACACTATGGTATACTGAATACTCTTTCATAGTATAAACTGTATATAAGACTATATACTCTTAAATAGTTGATAATTTTTCCAGATTTTTAATTTGGAAAAAAAAAACCCCTCTGATTTTTATTGTCCCTTTGGAATAAAAGATGTAAAAAGTACATTTTCCAATTAACAACAAAAATATTAAAAAACCTAAGCCATTTAAATAAAAAATTGCAAATTTTCAGGAATATCATTGATTGAAAAGATAACAGGAATAAATTTTAGCATGTTTGTTGGTTCAAATAGCTTGGTTAGAGGTACTGTTATGAGAAAGCTGTTTATTACTGGTGTTCATTTTGGGAGGGGCAAGAATGTTCCATTGAACTGGTTAGAAAAATAAGAAAAGATACTGTTGTTTTTTTTAATAAACACTGAATGTCAGGTAGAAAGAAGACAGAACAGGTCTGAGAATCAGATACGTAAGGTTGGCTTGCTAGGTGACAGTCCTTTTTCATTTTTTCATTTGCTTTCTGTGAATAATTGTCTTTTGCCTCTTTGAAATTTTGGAGTTTTTTTTTTTTTTTTCCCCTGGAAATTCTTGCCTGGTCACAATTTAGTATTTTTAATTTTAATTAATTCTAATTGTAGACCATTTCAAGAAAAAAAACAAGTTTAGTGATGTGTATGGCCAGTTTCTAGTCCACTGTAATTACAAACTCAGGAAAAAGGGCAGCCTGAGGTTTGGATCCCTGCATCTGCAGGAACTACAGTTACAACCAAAGTCCTTCCTCTTTCAACTGGACATTTTCTTTCTTCTTCTCTTTTTATAATATGGAATATACAACAGAATAAATGTGTTTCAGGAGATAGATATATACATATACTGACAGTAGAAATAAAAACCAGGAAAATCATTCTCTTTCTTATAATCTGGGAAAACTTGCATAGGAAGGAAATGATGGATAAAACCATGAAAGTCAGTGTATGAAAGTTGACCTTCATGAATTAATTTCTTTCCATGACAAAGTAGTAATGGGCCTTTTCAGTGGGAACACAGAGAAGTCATAAATTTTAGCATAGATTTTGATACTCTCTCACATGACTGTTCATGCACATTGTGCATAAACATAGTCTAGATTAAGTTACTGCAAAGTTCATACCAGATGGCTGCAAATCTCTCTTCAGACAGAAGTCACCACTGTAAGTGTGTGTACATATATCAGGTGATATACCTATGGCAGGGTAGTCTGATGCCAGAGCAAATATTCAATATTTGCTGGAAGTCTTTCTTGGAAAAGGGAGATAATTTACTTGCTAAACTCTTAGCTTTCATAATCATGGGAAGGGTGCAAGCCTTTCAAATGGCAAGTTGAGAACTCAAATTGGAGGAAAAATCTGCAAGAATGAGTGACATCTAATACATAGGAATACAGAATGCTGCACTGGAGAAAACCAATTATGTAAGTGCAGAAACTGGACAATTGTCACGTGAAAATTCATCAACATCTGGGTGTTACAGAGGATCACTATCTGAACATGAGAAGATACCTTTCTGGAATAAAAAGGAGATCTCCTTCTGTGGCTTATAAGCAAGAATATTGCTTGTAAGGTGACCAAAGTAAGCACTGCCATTTTTGCTTGCAATTATTCAGTCCTTATTTGCAATTATTGGAGGAGTACTTTGGGCACTGCACCCCAAAAAAGGAGTGCATCTAAGTGGTGAGAGTCCAGAGGAGATGGCTGGGATGATCAGAGCTTTAAAAAAATTATGTTAGCAAACCCTGGAGATTTAAGATTGTGCTGAAGAGAGAAAGAGGGAGGAGAATGTTTCGCTACATGAGAGGAACCTGCAAAGGCAGAGGGAGCAATCTGCTCACTGTCTGGTGACAGATATGCTAGGGGGACTAAGAAAGCTTCAGGCTAGATGTTAGTTGAAGTGTATTTTAATGCCTTTTGGACCTTAGTATGTAACTTAGCCTTGCTCTGGATGGAGTAATAGATGAGATGATCTTTTGGGTTTATTAATATTTAAATTGCAGTAGCATGTAGAGTTCTCATACCCATCTCTGGGCTGCTTTGTGCAAGTGCGTGGTAAAGTGCAGCCCCTGTCTGGTGATTTCGATAATGTGAAAATATTTTCTCTTCTTCATCAGTATTTTTATTTAAACAAATACACTTTTGCTCTTGGCTTAGAAAATATAAGCAATTCTTCTTCACTTTCTGCATACCATTAAGAATCTGTTTTTTATTTTCATCTTAGCATATCTTCCCTTCATAATTAACAGCTAGAGCCTTTTCCATCTCTTTGTTCAGCAGTTTTCCTGGGCTTTTTGTTGTTAACACTCTGAATCCTCTTTCTCCTACAGCGAGAGAAGCTCACAGCTGAGGATAGTAGCTGCAGTGAGATCTCACTAGTGATGTGGACTAGAGCTTTACAATGTTGTACACCCTGACCCCAAATTCCAGCAATTTATATAAGTGTTTAACAGTTATATATGTAGTACCTTGGCCTGTACCGTATTTTAGATGAAGCTTATCTCCTGTTCTTTATGCTCTGGTATTTGTTAGCTATTTTGATTGTTACTCACCTCATCATGTTTTTATTAATAAAATAGATTGGTGTGTCAAATCAGCATCTCTTTTTGTTGTGGAAGGCTGTATCCTCTCTTGTTCTCATAATATATTTGACTAGTTTAGACATGTTTTTATTAGATTAATTTAGTTGATTATCTTACTTTGTGTCTCTTCTTCCATATATATTTTCCGATTTTCTTCAACAGTCTGTTGAGGTTTTCTGTTTCATTGAGGGGATTCTTTACTGAATCATTTCCTTGGCAAAATTCAAGACCCAATTGTGATCTCTTTTGCCAAGAATGAAATCAAGAGAGCCAATGCATGCATGCAGTTTTTCACAGGATCAGATAAAATTGCTGTGTTGAAGCTGTCATAAAAATCTGAGCTGCGACTGATATGCAAGGACATGGGCTGGCAGTGTTTTTCCACACGGGAAAAGCCAGAGGTGGATGTAGAAGTGATTTGATATGAACAAAGTGTAAGCATCTCTGGGATGGTTTCTTGCAGAACTGTGAGGACAGCAGCATGAAGACTTACAGCACTGCAAAATGCTGCCTTAATGGAAATGCTTTTTCACTTGTCATAGTAACAGCAAAATTGCTAGTGATGAAATTAACTTACCTCTATATACTTTGTATTATTGCCATTTAGCACTTGGTATGCTTTTTAACTTTGCCCATGGCTAGGGTATATAATGAAATGAGAAAGGCTACAGTCTATTAAAGTAGTCCTCGATAGTAGTTGTAGTACTTACATGTGAATGGTGGTTCAAAATTGATGCTTGGAAATAAAGGCTTAATTCAGAGCCTGTCCTCACCAGAGTAAAACTGAAAAAATAGCATTTCCTTTAAAACACAGGACACTTTGAGGGAGAAATTTATTGATAACTGTGCATTTTATTATTGAGGCTATGTTTGGATTTTGGAGTGTCACCACAGGCTTTAACAGGGACTTCTAAGTGCTTGTTAGAGCTGCTCTGAGCTAACTCTGTGTTAATAGATCATTGTTTGGAATGGGAACATCAGTAGTAATTGAGTTTTACTGAAAATAATGGTATTAGGCTGCAGACAGCATGAGTTTCCTAATATAGTCATGTGATTGTTGTAGGTATAGCACACATTTCATTGATTTTGAAAGAACTGTGAGGAGTCTAAGTGACTTTTACATGCTTTTAAAACGATCCTCCCTTTTCTAAGAAAGTATTCCAGCAAATGTGTTTTTTTTTTTTAAAAAACAACCCAACAACTCCCTTCCCTTTCTGAGTCAAGAACTCTAAAAGCAGTACTAGCATGTCCTCATGATAAATGCTTTAACAGCAGGGAAAATACAAGTGTTTTTTGGAATGAGGTTATGTATTTCCATTGTACTTCTAGAAACCAGAAAACCAAGTTACTGCTTAGTCAATTCACTGAGTTTTGGGAAAGTGACAAAGAACTAGAGGAAAGATGTCCTTCTCCTTGCTCTGCACAAAGTCTGGCAGCAGAGCAACCAGGTTGCCTGCCACTGTCCTTATCCACAGCCAGTCAGAGGAGAGGCACCAAG
The DNA here is from genome assembly GCA_013401255.1 of Urocolius indicus. Taxonomy (NCBI): domain Eukaryota; kingdom Metazoa; phylum Chordata; class Aves; order Coliiformes; family Coliidae; genus Urocolius; species Urocolius indicus. Next base: position 192,594 of record WBNH01003106.1, on the reverse strand, counting down.
CTGGGTCAGCTCTTCACCTGAACCAGTCCCTCTACATATACATGCCTGGCCAAAGTGGAGTAGGTCCTGAAGTTCTTACTCACAACTTTATCTGGGAAAATACACACAAAGCTTTTTACACCCCTTTGATTTTATTTTTTTTTCTATTTTGAGCAACATTTTTTGCAGAGTAAAGCGAATCTAAGGAAAAGCCACACAAAGTTCCAGTGATTGGGGTGTGGACAGGTGAGAGAGTTAAAAAAGGTAAACGTTAATCATATGGTAAAAGGCACTCAAATAACAGCCTGTAAATATTTGGTAGTACAGGATGAACTTGTAACAATCTATAAATATTTGAAAATGTAAACATATGGGAGGAGTGGATTTACTTAGCATGAAAAATAGTATGATTAACATCAATGGACTGAAATTAAGCAAGAAGAAGCTGAATATCAGAGAGAAAAAAAAAAGTAAATTTTCTTAGCCATTAGCTGTCAGAATGTGGGTTTGAATAAGCAGTGGTCTAGAAGAGGCTTGCTGTCAAGTGTCCTAGCTACTTTGATTTGTTCTGTTCAAGGCAATTAAAAGTCTTGTGAATTATTTCTTATTATTTCCTTTCAAGCCTGCAATTGTGCCAAGCTGGGCATGGGGATGGGCTAAGACTGCAAATGCTGAGGGAACTGACATTCTCAGTCACAAGCAGAAGAGGCACCTGTGAAACATCTCTTCTAGTAACATGTGTTTCTTGTACAGGATTTTCAAATGTGTTCTGAGACAATGAGCAATATTTTATTAGAAGTTCTGTAGATGCTACTACATTATATAATTTAGCCAGTTTAATAACTTTAGTGGGTTAGAAGCCTTGATTTAATAAGGATCTTACTTTAAATTCTGGAATGCCATGTAACTTTTTTTTAATGGAAAAGCTATACCCAACAAGGAGCTTTCAGAATACTACATATTATCAGATTTTTTCTATGTAACATGTAAGTAGTGTAGTTGAAATGTTAGGTAGCTTATTACTCAACTAGACTATTAAAATAATTAGGATATTTTGATGGGTTTCCCCCCAACTTTTGTCATTTCTATCAGATAATATGTATTTTATTTGCTCAGTACTGAGTCATTTGTGCAGAGTTTTACATCTGTTGTTTACTGTACATTTATATGTCACTGAATTTGCTGTCTTGGTATCTGACTCATCATTGTGTTTACCCAGAGTAAACAGCTATTCTATGATGGAGTTGCAAAGGTGTAAGAAAGGAGTAACATAGCACTAGACCAATCTCTTTGGGTAGTGTAGGATTTTCCTCTGTGAATATCTATGCATTAATAATGAGAATATACACAAATAGAGACAATTTTTTTCAGATTTGTTAAAGTAAGCTGTGTAAATAGTTATGCTTTGGAGTCTAAACTGCTGTCTCATTGACACAGACAGAAGGAGACATTCCATCACCAATTTGTCTTGTAGTCAATCGTTAGCAGCCCTTCCTTTTCTGAAGACTAGTTATCTGTTTATTTTCAGAGCTGAGATGCACTATGTTTGGCATATGGACACCATAATACCGTATCTGAATCCCTCAGGAAACCAAACAGTAGCAAAAGAGTGATGAAGTGAATGCCAATTTAAAAGCATGCTCTTGCCTTCATTTAATGCTATTTACATATCCATTCCAGCTTCTGACCCAATGAGCATCTCATATGCTTCATACAGCGTAACGGGCAGAACACTTGAACATCAGTGGCTGTGTCTCTTTTAAAACTGCAGAGGTAATTAGGTGATGCTGACATGGGGACCAGCACACAAAGGTGAGGGCAGGCACTGAAACCAGCCTCCAAACCTGGATGGGAGGAAATACAAACTGTGTTGCAGGGTTAACGTTCTGTCTTGTCAGGGAGGCTGGAAATGCAGGAGTATCACAGTGCATAGACCAGAAAGATGTGTGGCCATTGCTCTTCATGGCCTTTCACAGTTCATCCTTTCTGCCACAGCAAGTGTACTGAAGCTTTAGCAACGGAAGGGTTTGTGAAGTCAAATGTAGAATAACTTGTCCCTGGGAAGTCAATCAGAGGTCAGCGGTGTGCTACCATAACAGGCCTTGTGCCAATGTGTTTAATCTCTTAGATTATGTGAGATGCAGATTCTTTTAGTTGCTTTTAGTACTTTTATATGTTTTCCTGATAAGCATTAATTTTATACTTACTGAACGGCTGCTTAGTCAAGGAAGTAGTGCTGTAAATGTTTTAAAGACATGGGAGTCAAAAACTTCTAGCATCTATTTCAGGTTTCTCCACTATCTGATGGACAGACTTTGCCTCCTCTGTGCCTCAGTTTAAACAGCTGCTAAATTAAGCAAAAATGTGTATGTATCTAATACAACTACAGCAACATTCAGTTTAATCACATACATAACGGAATGCAATTTTTTAGTTTGGCAGTTTTGAAAAGTACACATAAATACCAGTGTTGAAGCCTTATTAATCATAATTTTCATTAACTTCTTCAGTTTTCAAGGTGATACTTTGCCACTGATTTGCCACTGATTACCACTGATATCAAGGTGATACTTTGCCACTCAGCCAAGCTGAGATTTTACTCCAAGTGCAGGGGGATTTTCTATACACTTAAATCAATAGAACAGTTTCTTTAGTTTGCTCCATACATATTTGCAATTACAGAGAAATATTTTGTAATTTCTGTGCCTATTGTCACTCATGACCTGAGAATAAATAATGTCAGGGCACTGACTGTCATTATGACAGCGTCTCTTTCATATCCTGCTTCATTGCTTCAGTCTTTTTAACAATTTTTTTTAATAGGACACCTGAGATACATTAAGTGAACTCTTCTGTCTCTTTCTGCTTCTTGATCAAGTCTCCACTTTGCCTTTCTTGCTTCAAACTACATAAAAAGAATAGAGAGAGAAGATAAAGTTTGAGGAAAGAGTCATGGGAATAGTAGACTGTCATGAGACTTTTCTTCTAAGGAAAACCTTGAGTTCATTCTGATTAATGAAAAAGGAGGATGTGTGATGCTTTTGTGACTGCATGAGGAACAGAAAACTGATTTTAGAGGCAACCCATCTGTCAGATTGGTTTGCATGGTTTGGCCAGCTCAGGCTTTCAGTGGTCAGAGTTAAGGGAGAATTTTTTTTTTCCTGCTGAAGTTTTCTTTGCCTTCCCGTGTCAAAAAGAATTGCCAGCAAGAATATTAAAATAACTGAAAGTAAACAGCTATGTATTATTGTTCTTAATCTAAATAATTTGAATTCTTTAAACATAATCTTCTCTTACATAATAAGCTCCCTTTCAGACACAAACAATTTCTTCGTTATTTGCTTGCTATGTTTTCTGAACTTCATATGATACATGTGAAGACAAATGACTCCCCCTACATATCTCTGCATTTTAGGCATCAAAATACATGAGAAGGTGCTCTATGGGAGGTATTTGTCTCCAAGGACAGTCTAAATCATAGAAATAAAGCTAATTTAATGTTTTCTTCTAGCCTTTAATTACCGTTCCACAAGCTAATGAACACATTTTGTGGCATGGTGATTATTTGATTGAATTTTTTTTAAAAAATCATCACATTTCTGTAGTGTTTGCAGCCAAAACATTATGGCATTGTATACTGCTGTCTGAGAATCTGCCCAGATATAAAAGCAGAACTTATACATGAAATGTTTTGTTGTTGTTGTCACTTTCAGTAGTCTACCATTGTGTTATTAACATTGAAAAAGAAAAATAAATACTTGACTTTTGAGTTGGTTTTGATTTGAATTGCAGAGGTAAAATTGTAATTTTCTTATGATCAACTCAAACCATTAACAAAAAGAAAACAACACAGAACGTTGGGTTTCTGTATAGCAGAAAGAAAATTTCAGTGGGACTGAGTGGCCATCTATTGGTTTATTCATCCTTCTCAAAATCATACCCATGCCATTCCATTTGTCATGGCTTCAAGACAGTAATTTTCCACCATAGGATAAACTAAGCAAATGTGCAAGTTTTTGAAAGCAGTGACGGTATTTTCAGTCATTCACTTTTTGGTGAGAAGGGGAAGTCTGTGTGTTTGAGACACAGCCTCACTGCACACAGTGCACAGTCATTTCTTAACTGCATGTGCCATCAACTACTGCTTTTCTCTTTCAGAGAGTTGAAGTTCCTGTTTCTTATCACCACTTCACTTCTTTCAAAGCATAAGCCCTACACCATCTGGGCACATTTCATTGCAAGGCTCTAATTTCTGTCTGTCAAGCTAAAAGGATGCATCTTCTCACAGCAGTTTGATATTACTCATTGACATTCAGTGAGATTCATCCTGGAAAGCAGCAAAAAAATTCATCAGAAAAAGAGAAGTTTTAAGGTGTGGGAATAAGACTCAAAAATGTCCATCACTCATGGAGGCATGCTTAACTTTCCATGAAGGGCAAATACGGCAGTTTCCTGCACCTTGTTGCTTAGAAATGGCAAGTATTAATGGAATTGTTCACTTGTTCTACAGTGGGAAATGTTGGAAAATACTTATTAATTATTAGTGTCAACAGTTGCACATTTTCCGGTTTGCTAAAACAGTGCTTCATCTGTGGATGCATCTGCCTTAAAGTGAAATCTTATCCTGTTCTGCATTTCCTATATAAAACTGAAATTCTTTCTTGTAATGTTCCAGTTAGTTTATGTGCTCATAAATAGCAGGGTGGAGAAGCTTGAAATCTTAAGAAAATTAGATGGTACATTTCTATGCCTGTATCAAATATGAGAAGATGAAAAGCAGCTGCAAGAAAGCTGGATTTTGCTGTCAGGTAGAATCACACTTAGTTAGAAAAGGCCTCAAGTTTTTCTATGATTTGATAGCAGACTTCTTACTGTACATGTTTAATGATGCTAGAAAATAATAGGAGACCTGGAGTTGTTTCAGTTCCTGATATGATTTAGTTCACTGTATTAAAATTTGGCTTAGGTAAAATCATCCTTCATGGAAAAGAATGGCAGTGAAACATAAACTGGCAATGACTATTTCACTGTGACTTCTTTGTAGAGCAACATGTGAAACTCAAAGCTGTGCAGGAATAATGTTTGGCTGAATGAAATCCCACCAGTCTTTAGTTTCATCTTGGTTTCTGTTAAAGAGTAATTTGCCACATTTGAAAAGAAAAAGGTTGATTTAACTGAACAGAGGTGGATGGAGTCTAATGTGGATGAGTGTGTCACGAAGGAGCCTGGCTGTGTAATGTCCTGGTTCAGTCCCTTCCTCCTGAGCTGGCTGGACCTCTGTCAGCAAAGCACCTAAGGCAAAGTGAACAGACAAGCAAGATAATACTTCATCTGGGAAGAGAAATGCAACAGCAACAGGATGGAATATTAAATTAAGGAAAATCAATTACTTGATTGTCCAGGTGGCCTTTGAGATGGAAGCAGGAGTATTGCACTCCTGGCTCCCCTGCACTGGTATCTGAGGGGGAGACCAGAGGGTCTCAGGTATCTGAGGGGAAGGCAAATGGGAGACCACAGAGGAAAAACAGTCCTTTCATGGGTTTACAGCAGCAGTATTGACATACCTGACAGCTTGCGTTCACTATGCTTTCTGACTCGGTGCCATACAGTCATGGGAAGGTTACTAAAGCGGTGGCGTGTATGGAGTTGTCCATCTTAGACTCCTAAATGCAACTAAACTTGCTCAAATCAAACTGACTTGTGCAGATGCCTGGCAGACACTCTGCAGGTGCCTTCAGAGAAACTAAATAAGAATTTTCCCAATGGGTCCAAAATTTAAAAAATAATAAAATTGTTCCCAGCTAGATGCGAGGAAGACAGTAAATTGATCACACTGGACAACTCTCCCTCCAAAGGTGTCAGGTCCTCCTCATCTTTCACAAGAGAAAGGAAGACAGCAGTGGAAGATGCAGAGCTGCCTGCTGTGCTGAGTCTCTCTACACCTCTCCACCTGCTCCCCATCCTCAGAGGAAAAGGCAGTGCTGCATCATCATTTTAAGAAGCATGAAAACTCACATCTGCTGCCAGGAGTGATAACTCCCGCCCATTGGTGCATTGGCTGTGATTTTTTGCAATCGCTCATAGAACTGCTTGACTTGCCATTTTATCAGCATTTATACCCACTCTGAGAGCTCTTCTTGCTGGGCTGTTGTTTCTTCTTCACCCCCCTGGCTTTCTCTGCCTACATTCTCCTATATACAGTTGCCCATAGCAACACCCATTTGAAAAGGCCCCCCCCCCACGGTGCTATCTCACTGATCCTCCTGAGGGGAGCTCTGCCAGAGCTAGCGGCACTGGAAGAGCTCAGCTCTCTCAGCCCCTCCTTGTAGAAATCATACCTTCAGAAAACAACAGTTTCCAGGAATAAGAGGACAACACTTCCAAACCCAAAAGGATTTGATGAATCACTCAGTAGGAGCTGGTCTCGTGGGAACACCACATCCTTAATGCTGTGCATTATCCTTGAGAGACAGTGCTGTACCTTGCAGCCCAAATCTCTTCCACATCCAACACCCAGTACCACCTCCTCTCTCCCACCTACCTGCTTCTTGGGGGGCTGTGCAATTAGCTGGATCAAGGAACTCATCTGGGAAAAATACTTTGACCTTTAACCTTTCCTCTGAATCAATGTTTGGCTACAGACAATTGCACTGTCATGACAAGAAAGCCAGGATTTAGTGGGCAAGAGCTGCTACCATTGCTAGTGAGATAAATCCTGCTCAAATTTCAGTGCAAACTGAGAAAGCTATTTTTTTTTTTCAATATAGCTGACAACAACTGCAATTATGCTGGCAATGCTGGTGTAACTACAGCAACAGGGCTCACACAAAACTTGATAAATGGAACCCTCTTGCCCTGGAGTCCACACTCAGATTTGCCACCACCTGAAAATGTAAGGGATTTGGTAAAAGATGCCGAATGCTGACATAGATCCAGCATCGGTCAAATCTATCTTTCAGTCCCAGTCTTTTTCAACCTTAATGTTAGGGATACTTGGGCTCAGAACTAAGCTCTCTACACCCGGCTGTTTGAGCTTACACCAAGTTCCTACTGCATCCTCTTTCTTTCTGGTGTCTCCAACATCTCCAACATATGTGACCACCTGCCAGTTATGTGAAGCTATGGATATGTAGCTTTTTAACACATTGAATTATACAAATTCCGTATCATTAAATAGCAAAGCTGCAACAGCATTTAGGAAGGCTCCACACAGTGAAATCTCTGAGTGAGAACTGCTGAGATTGGCATGTTGTAACTCAGAATAGTGGTGCAGCTCAAACCTGAACATTGAAGCTTCAAAATACTCAAGACCATGTCTCACCAATGCTAGTGATGCCTTCATTTTCTTACTTGGTGTGCATTGCACTGAATTTCTCTTAATAGGTAATGATTTCCTGAAACAGTTTATTATTTCTGTTCTCATAGCTGTGGCTGTTCTCATGTCCAAATACAAATTAGAAAAGAAGTATATGGGGCAAACATCTAATAAATACCACAAAACAGAAGTATATTACAGCTTTTCAAATGAAATATCAGTTTCTATTTGTTAAGTGCTTTAGAGACACTTGGAAAATACACAATAGGTGTGTAAATCCTGGAGGAAAAGCTTATGGAAACAGTGGTGGGAACCTAGATTTTTCTTAGCTAGTGCAGTGGGTAGAAAAGTTCCAATACTCATACATACCTTCCTACTCATAGCAGCGCTCTGTGTTTTGCCTCACTCTAAAGAGAGTATTGCTGCAACAAGGGGTTGTGTAGAATGGGGAATTCAGAAGTTTTTAAATGATGTACTAGCATCTTATGAGCCAAAACAGCCAAATGTGTTTAATTTTAAAGACATCTATACCGGTAGGTAATGTTACATTGTAGATCTAATCTTTGCAAGCTGCTTTAACACCTGCCGGCTTGTACAGCACTGGAATAAATCTGTCGTTTCCTCACACCTGCTCACATCATTAAATTGTGATTATGCTGAATTACTGCCCTCACATTGTTGAGTTCAAGAACAGTCACTTCAACCTATTTAAAAAAGAATTAATCAGAGGATGCCATAATAAAGGCTCACAATTTACTAATCTGATTAGAAAAAGCAAAGTAATATTTACTCAAAATGTATGAAACATAATTGCACAGTCTCTCTAAAAGAAAGAACTCTTTTTTTATGGCAAATGTAAAAGGTGTCAGGTGTAGTGGGTTTTTTAATTTGCATTTTGTTCTGTACCAAAGTAAGAGAATACCACAGGCATTGAATAAACCTGCAGTGAGCAAAATCTCTGAAAAAAAGCAGTTAACATTCCTCATACAGAATGGGCTGCAAAACAAATAGTGTCTTTGCCTGAATCATCAGAGATCTCCTCGGACTCAATTGTTCCAAGGTAAAAATAGCTAAGGCTTTAACTGAAATGAGGAATGTTCTGTGGAAAGACAAGAATGGAAGAACTGCACATCCTCTTCGTCACAAGCTCCAAGGCCTTAGCTGTGGCAAAGGATGTAGATGGTCACCTACACAAGACTGCTTATTTTTGTATTTGAGTTGTGAACAAAAATTGCAGTGCATGTAGTCATTCCCATTCTGTGTTGTGGGGAAATAGGTACTGTAATAATGTATAGGGATGTCACGCTGATTTGCAATTCAAAGTATATGTTTTCAGGAATAGAATCTGGTACTGAAATTTAAATTGACAGGTAGTGAAGTAATCCAGATTTGCAAATACCTCTTAATAATTTTATGAAAACAGATTAATTCTCACATCAAAACTTGTTGGGAAGAAGTACTCGAAATTTAATCACATGCATGAAGTCAGTTAGCCCAGCCTCCCTCATCTCAGTGTTGTTTTTCTCTTGTGTCAGTCAATATATTGTGTTTGATCCCTATGAATTGCTGGAAGCTGATTAATTAGATGTTTCTAAAACATTTTCATAGTAGTTGTTTTCTAAGACATATGCTTTACTAAGTAGTGAAACAAGGTAAAAAGGGGTTTGTAGCTTGAATTAATGCTTTTGCTAAGGAATGCAATAGAAATGTGACATCTAATGCAAAACAAAAGGAGAAAGCGGGAGAACAGAAAGAGCCTTCCTACCAAATTTTCAGCAGAGTTGCACTAACATGCGTACCCTGACTCAAAAAGCAGGAAAGCAAGGCTCTTCTAAAAACATGAGAAATTGCAATTGCAAGACCAGAGCAATGCTCCCTTTAGTCCAGTGTGGTGTTCCAATAAGAGCTTTCAGCACAAAGGGATACCATTTGGGGATGTGAACCTGGTGAAAGTCAAAAAGAAAAGAAAAAGAAAAAACTATTTCACTATTCAGGTGATGGAGCCCTGGCACAGGCTGCCCAGAGGGGGTGTGGAGTCTCCTTCCTGGGAGGTCTTCAAGACCCACCTGGACATGTTCCTATGTAACCTGATCTAGGTGAACCTGCTTCTGCAGGGGGATTGGACTAGATGATCTCTAAAGGTCCCTCCCAACCTTGCCATTCTATGATTCCATGATTTTTCAAGACCAAAGGAAAAGCTAGGGACTTGTATATATCTTTCTTAGACTTTGTCACCTAAATTTTTCATTAAACACACTTTAGTTGCAGATATACCATTTTTTTTTTGCTTTAGACCTTGGTAAGTATTTAAAGATTTACTTGATTTATAACCAATATATTATTTTGTCTTCAGCCAATAGCTCTTTTTTCATACATCCAGCTGTTAAGGGCTCAGCACAGGATATTTTACTTCAGCAAGTAAGTTCTTAGCTGTGTTTATTTCTGGAGTATGTGCTTTTTTCTTTCTTTTTAAGCAAGAGCAATGATCTGTGTAGTCTCCCTTTAAATTACTACCTTTGCATTCTCACCAAATTTCTGTGCTTGCGTCAAATTTCCTGGACATTATGCTTTAGCCTCCTATGTTTGAGTTTGAAACCATTTTGTTGTCTTAACACATTTCTAGGAAAAGAATTATCATTTTCATTTCATGGCTCTGACTCTTTGGCTGTCATGGCTTTCAGGACTGATACTAACACTCTGTCAGCATAAACACCACCCTTCCCAGAGCTCCTGCCCCAAGGAGCTCTGATACATGGTTTACTTCTACAGTACCATAGTGAAGCACATTCCACGTAAACTCTTCAAATACTCCAAATCAACCATGTCTTTCTCTGAAGAGCAGAAGAAATATTCAAATTAAGCTGAAGAGTTTGCTTACTTAAATGGACTGGACCACTGTCTGTCTGATATTGCCATGTTTTCATTTAGACTTCTTTCCTCATTGTGGCTTCTCCTCTAGGGCATCATCTCTCCTCCCCAGAACGTCCTGTTCTCTTGAGGACTTGAAGATCATTCTTTTGCTGAGAGCCTTTAGCTCTTTAAAACAGTTCTGTTCGTTCCTTTGCAGGATGTGCCATCAGGCATCGTTCTTTCCCTGAGAAGTAAAGGAATTAAACTGATTGTTTTCTGGTTTTAGATTCTTCTTGGCATCTTCATCAGCTACCCAGAATTTGGTTATTGAAGTCAAGTTCTTCTTTGGTTTATTCTATTTATTTACTCCAGAGAGGAGGTCGGTATGTGTCAGCCATTAGCTAAGTTGTTACATACTGAGACAGACAATTTTGTACAATTGCAAGCTTATTTATGAACTTACTTATCTTGCTTTGTACACAGAGGCATCAAATCACAATTGAGTGTCGTAGCTTTTTCGTTTATTCCTCAAAATCAGCTCTCAGATTTTAAGAAGCAGAATGATCTTGGGCAAGGTTACACAAACCTAGGAAAAGACAAGAGTAGCATGTATCATCAGCATATGTTGTTCTTAATCTGCACCAGTCCTTTGCTTTCCCTAGTTTGTTTCGGTGATATAATGTCTGCTTTGATCAGAAAAAATAATGACAAAACTTCACTTCTTCAGATGTGAGGAATTTAATGTAAATCACAGCAGGCAAGCCCCAGTTTCTAGACAAGATAAAATGCTGACAAAAGTAACCATTCTATTTTTAGCATTTATACTCCTATCTACTAAGATACTGTTACACATGGGTAGCTCCAAGGCTGTAGGTCAAATTTCACCTTACTCTTATTGCTGTAAAACTAGTGTAATTGCATTTATCTTTATAGATTTATGTCTAATTTGTAGAATACAGTTTGTATCAAGGCCAAAATCTGATTACCCATTGCATTTCTCGGATATGCCGTCATCTACATAGGATACAGAAATCTGGCTAAAACTGCTACGTAACTACTGCTTAGTCAACTTGGTTTTCCTGCCTACTGAAAATAAAAGCATTGAGCAACTAAATTCAAGCATTTAACATGATTTTAAGAAACATATTTTCAACCTCATCTGGTTAGATCAAATTTTATTAACTCTTTCTTTCATCCTACTGAAATGGAAGGGTGTTTCGTGCAGGGATGTGAAGGAGACAGCAAGGACAATTTACATGGAAGTGCTTTGATAAGGAACGATCTGCAAATGTGAAAGGTACAACACTAATTCTGAATTATCCTTGGTGTTAACACAGAACAAATAATTTCTAGTGCCAAAGCTCCTTACTGAATTGAAAGTTTGAACTGGTTTCTTCTCTTACTTACTGCCAGTAAGTTTTTGGGGAAGGTTTGCACATGCATATAGTCATATTTACCCATGCCCTGTGTTCCTGTTTCATTCAATTATCATTCCCATGACATTGATATTTCTATTAAATTAAATCTGGGAAATGTATACCTATCCCATTATGTTCTTTATCCAGGGTATAAGAACTCTTTGGGTGTGAGACTTTATGAGTAGTCACAAGAAACAAGGTAGGAATTTCAAGTGTGTTCTATCTGTATAGGGTCTATTAGGTAGGAATAGGTTTAGGTCTGGTTTACAAGAGATGAAGAAATGCATTTTTATACATTGTGCTAAAAAACATAAACATTTTTGCAATTGGCAAACTTCCCCTTTCTTATGTGGTCATTTGGAAGAGAAGGCAGTAATAGGCTGCTCAAGCTGAGACTGTACTCAAAAGCAGCAGTTTTCAAACAGAAGGACAAATTATCCTCCCCAGGAGCTGGAGTGTAACATGGATGGCTAGAAAGCAGCTGCTAAAAACAATTCATCACTTTACCTCCAGCAATCAGTGATGGCTACCCAGGCAGCAAGGGGAAAGATCACTCTTGGTCTGAATGCTTGTTGGAAAAATGTTTCAGTGTGTCCATTTAATGATTTGAATCAAGGAACAACTTTGCAGAGGAAAACAGAAAACAAAGAGCAAAAGGGGCTAAAAGTGAAAGGCAGCATGCAGTCAGGGGAGCAATTCATCAGCTACATGAAAAGTGTTAGCTGTGATTTATTATTGTTCCTTATTCTCAATAGCTGGACTATAACTTTCAGAAACTTCACACTGTCAGTTCTGCAGAAGTCAATATCTTGACTTCATCCCTGGTCACGCTTGACAGTGATGTTTAGGAGGATCCTCAAAATATAAAATAAATGATGGGAAAAACATCTCAAATACCAGACTTCCATAATTTGGAAGGAAGCTGCTGTTATCAAACAGCTGTAAACCATTATTATCACTTCATTGCATAGTTTTTGTTTGTATTATTTAATATTTTTATAATCAATGTAACCAATATGTCTTCACTAGTTGACAATATTTCAGATCTAGATACATGTATACAGAAAATATTGTTAAAGATAACATATCATTCCTCAGATAGAGTGCAGATAGATTACAGCCAAAAAGTACTTACTAAACCAGTAATCAGATAACAACTTGGTTTCTGAGCCAGTAGGCTCCCACTGTAACCACCAGCATAAACACACTTAAAAAGAAAAGTGTTTCAGACAACTGAGGTTCAGTGATAGGCAGCTATGGTGGCAGGTCACCAAACACACTTTGAAATTTTGAGTGAAATGTATATGTTTTCTCAGCTCAGTTAGGATCCAGTATTTGGGAAGGTGGCGAAGGCATTGCTAGGCCTTCCTCACTGGAAAGTACTACATGGGTTATACAGTAATGATGTGCAGATACTCAAGCAGGAAGTTCTATATGATAGACATTAGGGATTTTGGAAGTTAGGTCTTCAGTAGAAAGTTTTATGCTAAAACACCTTCAGCTTTAAACATTTTACTGTCAGTTGTGAAGCTTATAAGTGGATGATAAAAAGATCTTGATACTCAAAACCACAATATGAAGTCAGAAAACACAAGGAAGAGGACCAATGGTTTTCTGAATGTATTCAGATCTTCTAACTGATGACACCTTACTATTGCTGGGTGATTACATGGGTGATTAACAGATCATACACATAAGGAAGTGTCTTTGGGCTGGCAGGGTGTCTTAATGTCCTTGGACTGCTCTGTCAGTGCACTTTCACATTAATGGATGGGGTTTAGTTTATTCTTAACTTGTCAAGACATCTTCATTCCTGTTTCTCTGATCCATATACACTGTTCCAGAACAGTCATTAAATGTTCAAGTAAGAGTGGTTTTAATATTTTCCACTGAATACTTAAAACACCTCCTACTCACGGACAGCATGGGGTACTTTCTTCTTACCTTAACTGGAGAATTTATCATTTGAATATTCTTAAAGCTTGTTATTCCAGTGTTTCTGATAAAGAGGACTTTTAGTAGTGCAATTTGTAAAAGATAAATCATAAAGCTATAAACATGTCAAGATCAGCTAAAAACATATTTTAGCAAGCCCAGGCATGCATCTAGTAAAGAACATCTTTGTCATATTTCTAAATAAAACATCACTCTTGGGACTGCAAGACAGCTGGTGGCTGATGTTATTTTTTTGGTAGTTTTGCTTAACCACTTCTAAGAAAACATTCGTGGTAAATTTTTTTTTTAAGTAAAATTGTATTACTATTTAAATTTTAATGTGATTTTAAATCACATATTTAAAATATATTTTAAATTGTGTACTAAAAAAAGTATTTTAGCCAATTTTCACTTTCTAGGCAGCTAGAAAGGGACAGCAGTAGTTTTTTTTATCAAAGCCAGTGTGTGTGATACAGATTTTCAGGTGTTCCCAAAGGTCCTGGAAGGCAGCAACGCTCTGTGCACAGCAAAATATGGCATCACTAGTGCAGCCATAGTTTTCCTTCAAGTATTCACATCCCAGGAACTAACAGTCTTGATGAAGCTGAGTGCACTGAAATAATTGCTAACTAATTTTTTGTTATTTTGTTATTTCGTGACACATTTTTGTACTGGACCAGCTAACTTAGTATTTCAGCATTTTAATGTTAGTACATACTCAAATCATACTATACACTTAACAGTGGCCTGGTGTGGTTTGGGGAGTTTACCTTATTTTGCACTTACTGGAGTTTGACAGTTATGGTCTCCCGATTCTGTTGAAATGTTCCTATGTGACCTGATCTAGGTGGACCTGCTTCTGCAGGGTAGTTAGATTAAAGGTCCTTTCCAACTGCTACCATTCTATGATTCTATGGGGTTAATTTTTCTTGATCTATATCATTCTGCATCGTAAATTCTGAGAATGTTTTTAAAGCATTGTAAAAGCTTAATCTTCTGTTCATTTAAATCCATCCTTTGCAGAATGTCACTTATTTCTCTACCTGTTAAGATTGTTGCTGTGACTTTGAAACCATTAATTTCTTCTGCTCCTGGCTGGGTGAAAAACATTTTTTTTTCTATGTAGTTGTAAGCTTTGCTTTCAGAAGAAAATGAGCCTCTAATAGAAGCCTGATAAACTCCCTCCCAACTGCTTCACCGACAGGCTTTTTGTTTTGAGATTTCTTTGTGGCATAGGCTTTTGCACCTATTTTTCAGCATGTGCATTATATGCTGTATCAAAGCACTATTTCCTTTTCATGTATGTCCAAACTGTTTTGGACATGGCTTACGGGAAGCTGTTACAGAAAGACAAAAGGCGGCACAGAGTCTTTTTAGTGCAGAAAGGACTGGATAACTTGCCTCAAAACTTTCAGATTTGTTTTCACACAGCCAAAGCACTGGTTGCTTACTTCTGAGAAATTCTGTTATTTAATTCTGTGCTTCTTTTCCAAAGTAAAATGAGCTATTCAGCTGGGGAATAAGCACTGTGAATTATGAGGTTAGAAGTCTTTAAACCTATTACCCTCACAGGTGACACCTTCAGAAAAGCCAGGACATTGCCGTTTCTTTGTTGTTGTTTTTTTTTTCATGAGTTTTAAAATGAAAATACTTTGTGTTTAGAGTTATTTGTGCATTTCTTCCCCTGGCAGAATACATTATGAACAAAATAGGAGATACTTCAGTTCCTGTGGTGAGCATATCTACTAAAAGCTTTCTCAGGTTCACCATTTTCATAAGCAGATTCTGTAAAATTATTTTCATTAACTATAGTTGTTTAAGTGATTAGCATTAAAAGTAAACCACGGTCCATCTGTGAAAAAGGCATTTACAAAGGAGAGCATTTTACACAGGCTTAACAGCATCTGAACCTCTCTGTTTCCAGGCTTAACAGCTTCCAACAGCCTGGGTAAAGCCCTCTTCCAAAATAATCTGAACTCTCTACGATGATTCTTATGATTAATTTCTCTTTGTGCTTTTTAAAATGTCATTCCTTCATTTAACTCACAGTATTTGATATGATGGGCCTTTGCATTTCCTAGTGCAGGGCCAAGACATAGCCCTAGGTTAGGTCTTTCAGACTTTTAAAAAGTTCATAATTTGTGTTCCAAACCCCATATAATCTATTTAAAGTTCATCCAGGCATTTCCACCCAAAGTTTTTTTAGTCTTACAGTTTTCAGCCTTTTGATTTGCACTCAGTGGTTGTCTTCAAGTAATCACTCAGAGAAGAGCTTGCTTCTCCTGAAGGCTCAGGAATATTGAGCTCTAGTAGGAATCTCCTTCGTTGGGTGAGGCAGTTCCAGATACCTGTGGGCAGAGGTGAGAGCCCCTCTGAGACTGCTTACCTTTACAACAACAGTGCAGTCTTTCCTCACAAACAAAAGCTGTCAATTCAATGAAACTTGCAGAGAAAAACCTTATAAAGCAGATAAAAGGTAAATAATTTCTGTGGATCTCTCAAAGGCTACTGTGGAGTTTAACCTTTAATCTAAAGTATTTCAGAAGCAGTTTCACACTTTTACTTCTGAAAGGATTCACTTTAGTTTTATCATTGCTATCAACATCTCTGTTTCCAGACATCATTAAAGTATTATTTTATTTCCACAAACCTATAAGTATCTGACTGGAAAGCCCGACATCCCTTTTATCCTCTAGATGAATTCACGTCTGACAGGAGACCTGCTGTGTGTGGGAGGCCCTGCTCAGAGCTGAAGGACTGGACTAGCCAGTCTCCAGAGGCCCCTTCCAACCTCAAGCATCCTCTAATTTTGAGATGTCCTTGGTACATCACTTGTGTAGTTGTATGAGAAAATGCCCAGCATTGTAGCTTCTGGCCAGTCTTTATCATCTTGTTATAATCGCATTCTATTCTACCCTCTTCTGCATACTTGTCTTGTTCTTGTTTAATTGTTTGCATGGCTAAGGCAGCTGATGCTGAGATTTTGAGTATGCCTGATGCACAGAGAGGAGAACTGGTCGTCATCCAGATAGATAAGAAAATAATCAGTCCTTGCAGCAGGGGGTATTGTGTTGGGATTTTTTAAACATTTGCAATGGACCGATACTTTGACAGCAAGGCAAAGATGCTATGGAGAATTTGGAGTAGCTCAGTGTGAACCTCCCTGTCCTATTTTACATATATAGGTCCTTCTTTACATAAATGTTTGAACCTGTAAAAGCATATAAATAGGCTGGGTCATTTAACATAGGCTTCTCTTACAGACATATGCCAATAGACCTGTCACTAGAAGAGCATCTCTGGCTCCACAAGAAGGGGCAGGTGCATTTCGCTTAGGACATCCATAAGCCAGTGGCCTAGTAAGTCCTTGCTTTTTGAAAATGACATTCTAAAACCAACACTATCTATTGTGCAGATAGAAGCCAGCACACTGATTGGCATTAACTTCTTTCTTCAAATGACAGGTCCCTGCACTCTTTTGCTCTCACTAACATTTCTTCCATTTTTTTTTTTTCTATAAATAGTGTTCTAAGCTTGTTATGGCATTTTTGCATCTGGTGGCAATAATGCTTCTTTTGTAGATGTAGTTTATAGAGTAGGCTGCCATTGTTCAGATTGACCATGGCTTTGAGCAGTCTGATCTACCAGAAGATGTCCCTGTCCATGGCAGTGGGTTTGGACTAGATGTTAAAAAGTCTCTTCCAACCCAAACCATTCTATGATTATTTCACAAATTCAGCATTATTCCCCAGCTATCGGCCTCCTCAGCATAAATATTTGCTTTTAAAAAGTAAAAAAAAAAAAGATGAGAAATAGCCTTTTTCCCCTTTGTAACTCCTAACTTTGAGATACATTACACTTAATGTATTAATTACATTAATTGATTAGATTAATGGATAAGAAACTCAAAGTTGACAAAACCAGTGTTCAAGTTCATCATCTTATGCCCGTCACAAATGCTCACAGAATTGGCAGCTGTACATCACCAATTCTCCAGTGATAAATATTCACTGCAATCTATGATAACCTTTGCTGTCCACACTGCCTGCCAGTTTTCATCATTTTAATCACATTAACATCTGCATCCTTTTTTTACATGGGATATTTTTAAAACCATGCCAACAACATTTTATGTATGGTGTGAGCTTATTGTCTTTGCTTTGTATTTGTGATCCCTGCAGCACCTGCTTGGGAACTGTGAATTTTTTGTCTTTATTGTTAGCTTTTGGGGGCTTTCTATCAGTCTCCAAGGAACTAAACCAGTGTTTGTGCTGTCTTGTATGCTATGCTACTTTGATCTGTTCTGCAGGTTGATATATCCAAGCATAAAGCTAACCTAATTTTCTGGGTGAGGTTTTCTGTTCCTTGAAGGAACTCTGTCCTCAACAGCAATGCTGAGGCCCTTGGAACATGGTGGTTTTGGTAGCAATGGCTCCCAGTCTTCCTCTCTGCCATCAAGATAAGGCTTGAAATCACACATACACAAGTACTCGTCGTATTTTTTCACATTAACAAAATTAGCTTTATCTGTCTCCAGCTTCCTTCCAGCTTGTAATACTAGAGAATTTTTTTCTTTACTTTGTTGACCTTGACGCTTACAGCCTCGATTTTTCTGCTTTAGCAGAGCTGCAAGTCACACCATTGCATAAAATAGCTCTGATTGGTTTGGTATTTAAAGCCAGGGAATAGCCTAAAATTCCACTAATGGAGTTTCCCCAGTCTCATGTTACCAAGGGGATACAGACATTACATTTTCCCACTTGTTTTTTTCTACTGGGGGGAAACTAAAAATCCTGCCTTACCCACAAAATGGAAACAAACACTAAAGCTGTACTCCAGAGGAGAGCTATGTTAATACATCTTGGACTGAAAAAGCAAATCATAATAGCTGCAGATGTATGTACCTTTCCTATAGTATTGTGTTAAAAATGCCTTCCTGTGGAGACAGAAATGCATTATTCTTCCAAGAAAAATAAGATGCCTTATGTACTTATGCACCAAGAATAAAATATGCAATACACAGATTTAAACAAACCTTTGGAAACTCTTTGAAATACAGGCAGATTCTTACTATTTAAACCAAAAATTTTAGTGTAGATGAACCTATGACTTAATTAGTTCACAACATTATTCCTTAGTAGTTGCAGTTAATAGGTTTACAGAGTGACTGACTGAAAACAAACCCTTGGAACAGTGTTAATTACATTCAAGATTCAGATAAAGTATTATCTTGCCAAGATGAGTTATTGCTTGGAGTTAACTGCTTAATGTTAGTAAGGTAGTCTGTTAAACAGGAAAGAAGGGTTTATGTATGTACATATATATTCATCATCCATACACATGCTTATCTGGACACATAGCTATATGTGTTTTACGCTTTGCATAGATATGAAGGCATTCTCTGAGACAGAGACATTTTTTAATCTATTTATTTCAGTCACATTTCAAGTTCTTTAAGTTTGCTTTTGATTCTTCAACACATCACAGACACTTTAAGGATGCAGTGTATGCTGTATATACCTGTCTTCTGAACAGACACTTCTGGGATCAGTAAGAAAAGCCAATATTTTAAGGACGTTTTCCTGTAAAACATCTTTACAGGGAATATTTTTGGTGCTAAATGTTAGCTGAATGTATGTCACAAATCTGTTACTGCATTTCCTATCTCAAAGACCTTAAATGCAAAAGTATATGCTTTTGGGTTTAAAATATTAGGTTAATTTTTTTTGTTGTGATTCCAATTTTTATTTGTTATTTTTATAGCATTTTTTAACCTGAATGGAGCTGATGATACTGCTGTTTCTTACTGTATTACACAAAATGCATCCTCAGCCATGGCATTTCTTACTATGGTATCTTTTTGCTATGGAAAGGATCGGTTCATTTTACCATTCCCTTATTCTTCCTTTGATAAATTTGTGTAGAGCTTGTCATTTAGGATACTGCAGCTATTACAATTTTAAGGAAAGCCTGTGAGACAAGTACATATTTTTGGGATCATATGACTTAAAGGCAACACACTTCAGAAAACATGTTCTTTGTGCAATGTTTGACAGTATATTATCTAGAAATGTTAGGACCATTCAAATATTCTCACACAGTTAAACAGTAACATTTGCTGTAGTTTGAACTTGCCTCACATCTGTTTACCACAGTGTTGCCACCTTAGTGTGTTGATGTCTGCCCCAGGGAGAAGACTTAGGCAATGTTTTGAGTCAGTGGTAGGGTCAGATGAGTTCCTTGGTTTTGGTGCAGTCAAGCTACACAAAGAGGTGTACCTTCCCCTCCAGCACCTAGTGATGTATTTTTGACTTATTTGGACAAGAGAAATGCTACTGCTTTAGCATCTTTCTCTTATCAGAACATCAAATAGAACTGGGTTTTTTTCATTGTAAAATGTAGGGTTTTCATGTGTCAAAGAACAAAAAAAAAAAAAAAGAAAAAGTTAGTTCCCAGTAGACTCAGACCATGGCCTCAGGGCTGCAGGCTCTGCCAGAGGCCTGAGATGGGGCACTGGAACACTAACAGCTTCATGTGCTGAATTGCAGTTGGTGCTACCTGTCCAGAGAACACTTGCCATTAGTACGGTACCTGTACCAAAGTGTAGCCTACCAAGCCCAGTTCGACACAAGCTTTGAGGTTGTCTGGGGCTTGTACCCAAAGAGGAATCCGAGCCCAACTGATCTGGGCTTGCAGTCACCATGGGGCCAGATGTTTCTGTGGAGGAAACATGTGGAAGCTGCTCTCTGCAACACATTTGCAAACAGCTGCAGAGACTGAACCCTTATCACCTTCCCAAGGGCTGGGAAGTATTAGTATAGATGTGATGGAGCACTTCAATGTTCCTGTAACTCCAACAGAGTCACTGATATTATTCTGCCTTTTAGAGCCTGACAAACTATTGACAGCTGGCTTTGATGGGTGTTCAGGCTAAGACCAGATAGGGTTTTGTGCCCATATTTAGGGCCTTAGCACCTTTTTGTATGACATACAAATATTTCACTAAATATGACATTCAAATTTAGATTATTAATTAGATACATGTTTTTGTGTTTTAAGGCTAAATAAAAACTACATAAACCTTTAAAGGGCAGTTCAACAAGTCAATAAGAAGTTAGAAAATAATACTAAGGTGTTTTCAAAACTGAACCCAGTTCTATCCCTGTAGTAACACAAAAGGTGTACAGAATTACAACTCTGTCTAGGGATGATGGAAAGGCACCTCAGGCTTCAAAAACTACATCAAATGATAAAAGGAAAACAGAAGTTAGGCATAAAATATTTATCCAGTGAATTTATGATAGCACAGGGGCTGTAACAAGGCTGTGTACATTTCTTACACAAGACCTTGAATGAACCTTAAATAAAATATAACCTTAATTATATAAAGCAGAATGACAGGGTTTCCATAAATTGTCTTATACAAAAACCTTACAACAAAGAAAATTACAGAATCTCTCACTGCCAAAGAGTTACATATTATTTAATGGCTACGCAGACATTATAACAGAGACATCAACAGCGCCATAAAAAATTTGTCTATTAAAATGGAATTTTTAGTATATTTTTCAGCCAATGTTGTCCTTTTAGCACATTTTACTTTACTCATGTCTGTTAGATTTCTTAACACCAGAAGCTTTTCCTATGCTAGGCTTCTGTTCAAGGCAGTGTATATATGTGAAATGAGAGGAGAGCAATCAAAGATACCCAGCTCTCCAGACAGGTTTTAACAATGACTCACTGTGAGCTGAACTTCACTGTGTTAAATATGGACAGTGCCTCACATACAGTAACACAAACTGAGCTTTTCTTAAGCTTTCCAAAAAGAAATTGGTGAAAGCCCCAAGATTTCTACCCTTAAAGTCCCATTCATACTCTCAGCGTTACACTAACCTACATCTGTATTTCAAGGCTGGGTTCTCAGAAGGCTTTTCTTCTGAGAAAAAGTTGCGCACAGTCTTTCACATAAGACTGAGCATGGGACTCACGTAGTCCTCAGAGCAGTAGTATCTCCTTCCTGTCCTTCAGCCTCAGTGAAACAGCAGTGAGAGTGCTGTCTGCCAGGTTTTACGACTCTCCAAACAAGATAGAGAGGAAAAAAAATGCCCAATGTATATGAGAAAGTGTATATTGCACATGGGTAACTATATTTATTGTTTCATAAAAACATCTTCTGTCATTAGTTTCAACATCAATATTGCCCTTTAAGAATGGGCTTAACCCTGGTAGGATCTCTGCTGAAGGTTACATCTCTCTTAGCCTGCCTGAGCATGACATTGCAGGTGCAGACTGGCAAAGAAGAATGCAGCATCAACAACACTTGAGGCAGGGTCCCAGGGCACCCAGCAGATGGTCACTCAGCGTAGCAGTTTATCTACAGATAAGACTCAGCTCTAATAGCCCTGAAGACATTTCCAGCATTTACAGCTCTGTAGTGCTTGGGATGCTTGGACAGGAAGTGCAGAGCTTGCTTGTACAGGCAAGTCTGGAAACAGAAGAGCGTATAGTACAAAGGAGCGCTGTTATAGCCATCCATCCCTGTCCTCCTGGGCAGGCTGAGCTCTTCTCCACCATGCAGCCCAAGAAAATAACATTGCCAGTGAAATAAATGGTACCACACACCAGGCTGTCCCCAGTGAAATATTATTTTGTCAAATAATTTTTGCAGTAAAGGAGGGTTTCAGGACAAGGCTAGCTTATTCTCCCTTCCTAGTTAGAGAGAAAGTCCAGATCTTGAAAGGAATAGCTGAGACAACATGTGTAAATATATGTCTTACTAGCCAGCCACACATTTCAGATGCTGAGCTTCCACTGATGGGAAATCACAGAAGGGCTTCTGTGTATATGATGCTCTGCATGCACTTAGCAAAATGAACTAGACTAGAACACTGGACTTTTTTTTTTTTTTTATCAGAAATTGCACGCAAGTCCAAGTTTACTACTATCAAGTAGCTGTGACAACAGTGTGCCTGCTTCCATGAACATCTCCTGTAACACAGCGAAAGTCTTCACAGAAATGTGTCTTCTTATACAGAGAATGATTTCATGTCCTCATTCCTTTCCAGAACAAGACTGTGTTACAAGCTTGCTGACATAGTATTGCCATAAGAGGAGCGATGTGACGATTTGGGAGTGCTTTAGCTGTTTCTACAAGCGTTTCTACATGTGACAATTACTCCATTAGAATCAGAGTTTTCCTAGGACTACTTATTCTGCTCAGATTGCACCAGAGTAGGCTGTTGTGACAGAAGACGATTTTGCCAGATTATTTGTGTCTGCACACTGTAGGAACAGGACATTTTCTCCATTAAGTCTTTGAGCTACACCTTCTCTTCAGATCATTTCTTCTGCCTCTCCTTTAGAAGTACAAAATAACCTTGTTTGGGTAGCTCAGTGCAAAGGTGTCTGAGGGAGATAGGGTCAGCATCTTTGCAGGTATCTAAGCTTGTTCCTACTTGTTCCTATTTACCTTGGTTAACACCTGTCAAAATCCTCAATCATTTTCCAGTGGCTGAGGAAATTCATCATTTCCCCAGCAAGTCATAACCAAAGTAAAGCTGATAGAAAGAAGCAAGGAAAAGAGTTAAACAATGAGGTGTTTTTACCCTTGGCTGGATGCCAGGTGCCCACCAGGTTGTAATATCACTCCCCCTTCTAAACTGGACAGGGGAGAGAAAAGTATAATGAGGTTTAAGTGTCAAGATAAGGACAAGGAGATAGCTCAGCAATTAGTGTCACAGGCAAAACAGACTCAACTTGGGGAGAAAAAGGTTTGGTTTATTAATAAACCATCAGATCAGGGAGATGAGAAATAAAACTGAATCCTCCACTTCTTCCTCTTCCCGGGACTCTCCCTTCCTCCCCAGCAGCACAGGGGATGGGGGTTGCTGTCAGTTCCTTACAGATGGACTTTGCCACTGCTGCTTTTCAGGGGGAGACCTCCTCACACTTCCCACTGCTACACTGTGGGGTCTCTCCCACGGGAGACAGTCCCTCATGAACTTCTCCAGTGTAGGTCCTTCCCATGGGCTGCAGCTCTTCATGACTTGCTCCAGCATGGGGCCTCCCAGGAGTGCAGCTCCGCACAACCTTCCCCAATGTGGGTCATCCATGGGGAGAACAGTCCTTCAGGGACAGACTGCTCCAGCCTGAGTCCCTCACAGGGTCACAAGTCCTAACAGTAAACCTGCTCTGGCGTGGGCTCCTCTCTCCCTACAGGCTCCCAGGTCCTGCCAGGAACTTACTCCAGGGTGAACTTCCCAGAGAGTCACAGCTTCCTTCAGGCATCCACTCATTCCAGCGTTGTGTCCTCCACAGGCTGCGAGTGGATCTCTGCTTCCCAGTGGCCTCCATGGGCTGCAGGGGCACAGCTGCCTCACGGTGGTCTGCACCACAGGTCACAGAGGAGTCTTTCTTTCAGTGTCTAAGCACCCTCCTTCGCCTCCACTGACCTTGGTGTCTGCGATGTTTTCACATTCTCACTCCCTGTTACAGCTGCAGTTCAGCAACTGTGCAGCAACTTTTTTTTCCTTTTCAAAGTGCATTAATCAAAGAGGCATTACCTCAGTCACTAACTGGCCAGGCCTTGGTCAGCTGTGGGTCCACATTAGAATTGACTGGCACTAGCCCTGTCAGCTACAGGAGAAGCTTCTGGCAGATCTCTGTTTAAAGAAGCCACCCCTGTAGCCCCCTGCTACCAAAAACCTGGCCCAGGCAAAACCACTGCAAATGATTAAAGAAAAAATTCATTAGGAAAACAGACATAACATCACATGAAAAGAGTTCTGATCAATGGAAAGCTCTTTTTTAATTATATTTATAACATCACAATGATTCATTATTGTTGCTGTAGTAGTCTACCCACTTCCTTTTTGTGGGGAAAGCGGGAGCAGCAAACTGCACACATTCAAAAAAGAAAGGAAGTCTCACCAAAAAAAAGAGCAATATTTTGCAAAATGATAGAAAGACCCAATCTCATGATCCAAAATTAACTGTAAAATCTATATGTCTGTTCTAGTCTTCCTACACACAGATTATATTTGGTGCTCAAGGCTTTGTTCATGAGGGATTAGGATTGATGAACTGTTTTCTCATACTCTTTCGTGGCACCAAAGCATACTAGGAAAGGAAAACTGAAGGTTTAATTACTGTAACCTGTGAATGTCAGGATATCCAAAATTAAAACACATGCGAAACCATGTATCTCCGGGCAGAGGCAGATGAGTGTGGGTAGTGTTCTAGGAGTGTACCCAGTGCTCACAGCACTGGGTAGCGCTGGAGTACAACGGAAAAGAGGAAGTGACCTAATGGTGGCCTGGAGCTGGCAGCTGGGTTTCCAGAGGCTGTGTGCTGTGTGTGCAACATGCTGTGTGGCACAAGTCCCCAGGGCTGTGTCCCCCTGGATGGAGCTGGGAAAGCGGATCTGCCGGGGCTGGGGGCCTGGGCAGAGAATGAGTGGCTGGGTGGGATGGCTGCATAGCCACATCTTGGGGCTCTGCCTGTTGGAGGCTGGTGCTCGTTTTAATTCAGCTTTTCTAGATTTTTCAGAGGCTGATAATTCAAGGTATGAGGAAAGAAAATAGATTAAATAAATTGTTTTTGTAGAGTTGATTAATTATCGAAAGTTGATATCTGTTTCTTCTTAGATTTCAATATAAGCATGTTACTGCTAGATTGATATCACTATTTGCTTGATGTTACATGGTATTTACCTTCTCTCAGAGTATTCTGTTTTAGGAGAACTGTCTGTTGGACCTCAGTCCTTATCAATCTGACTATTGATAAGAATTACAGCTACTTGCTTTTCTTTGGTTATACCCAGTGCTTGCTTCAGGAAATGATAAAGTATGATAATATGTGGTTTAGCCTAGAAAAGAGAAGAATGAGAGGGAACCTCATCAACATGTATAAATACCTAAAGGATGGGTGTCAGCAGGATGGGACAACGCTTTTTTCTGTAGTGTTCAGCAACAGAACTAGGGGTACTGAACATGAGATGGAACACAAAAAGTTCCAGAGGGAAAAACTTCATTACTTTGAGAGTGATGGAGCCCTGGCACAGGCTGTGCAGGGAGGGTGTGGAGTCTCCTCTGGAGATTTTTAAAACCCACCTGGACGCTTTCCTGTATCAAGGCAAAACTGCTTGAGCAGGGACTAGGACTGGATAGTCTCTAGAAGTCCCTTCCAACCTCTACTATTCTGTGATTCTGTGACATTATACTATCAATGTGTTTACACTTTTAAATTGTTCTCTTTTTTTTAAGTAAACTGTGTCCTCTTGGAATATGCACACAATATGGCCAAAACACACAGATGGATTTTAAAGTCATAATCTTCATAATAGAAGTTTTGCTACCGAGACAAAATCTGCAAAATGGTTTTGTATAGGAGGTGTACAATCCTTTAGAAAACTTTTACTGACTCTACTTGGAGTTTAAATTCCTTTCAACTTCTGAAAATGTAGCTCTGCTACAGAGAAATTCAAAACTCGTATGAATATTCAGAAAAAAATATTAATTCTTCCTCAATAAATATGGGGAAAAAAAATGAATCTCAATAGTTGAAGGAAAATTGAAGTTCCATGGGATGAGGTTGTTTAGTTAAGCTGAATATTAAGAAAGAGAAGACTAGTATATAGTAGTCAATGTGGCATGGGTCACAGGCAAATATCATGCTGATTTCACATAGAAATATGGATTTTTACTAAGGTGACTGTCTTCATGGCTGGGATGGTAAAGTAAGGATTTGTCATGCATATGGTGATATCAATGGTGATAACATAGTGTCATATCTGCAGACATAGCTAACAAATCAATTGAAACACATTTCAGTACCTTAAAATTTTCCCAACTCAAAATGATCTGTTTAACATTTGATTAACTATAATCTTGATTTTTACTTGTAATAACTCTGTATCAAGAAATGTCACCCAGTTTGTAAAATAAAGTTATCTAAATTTCATCAGCATTCTGTAAAAAAAATCAAGAGCATTTTCTCCTGCAGTTTTTATCACAAGAAGCTTCTTCATCACAAGAAGCAATCTTGTATTTTCAAATAATGCCCAAGTGTCATCTGCTGCTTTTACTTCCTCATTTCTGTGATTTTGTAATTTCATTCTGTATTTGCCTCCTAGTCTGCAATTTAACTTCTTGCCCTTTCACCATAATGCCATATGAATCAGTCTGAAGCTCTAATTGCTTGCTAAGTCATTTCCCTTCTGTATATTTGGCTTTTGTTTTCTCCTCTCTTTCTCATATTTGAGCAATGACTTTCAGACTGCCAGGACTGAAATTTTTCATGCAGGACCTACAGAAGAACTCACACTGAAATTTTGGAAACAAAAAGATGATTGATGTTTTGAAATGAAAAGTTTTATAATAAAAATGCCAAAAGTTAACATTCCAACACATTTCAACTGTTGTAACCATTTTCCAGTTTTGCCTTCCTGCATTTCATGGCTGAAACAATTCACCAAATTTACTTGCTTTTGTGAATATTTCAAACAACCCAGGAGCCCAGTTGGAGAAAAATGTACTTACTGTCAAACAAGTCCCAGTCTCTAACACAGCATCCCAAATTAATCCGAGGTGTAATACAGCAATGATCAAAGTTAACCAAGCATTTCAAGAACTGAAATTATTTCTGGGACTAAAAGCTTACAGGTAATTTTTGATAAATGATCTTCAGAGGAAAATACTTGTTAAATTAATATCTTTATACTACTTTCAAGTTTTCTCTTTTAGTGCTTGTTTGGAGATCTTGGTATTGATTGCCATATGTTGAGCTGTGTAAATAGTAAAAAAGGAACAAAAAATTACCTTTACTCCAGGAAATAAAAAGAGTGCCCCTCCTGAAGAGGAGGAGCTGACAAGAGACAGTCACACTCAAAGTCCTGCATCTTTTGGTATTTATGGATCAATGTTCCACATACATTTTAAAAATATTTCTAGTTCACCATGCATTTCCCATCATACCTGTTTGAGTGCCTTTATACAGCCTTTGCTAGTGGAGTTTTACCCATGCAGAACTGAGCTCAGAGACAAAATCCAATTGACTAAATAAATGAACCTGAGGAGCTCAGGCTCTGTTCGTGATGACAGTGGCGGGATCCCAAGAGAGGCCTGTGGGAAGCAACCCGGAGGCATAACACCGTGCTAGAGGTGTGAGCCTTAACTGCATTTCTCTTGCCAGGGCATTTATTTTATTCTGTGAAATATGCCTGCCAGTCCATAATGCCATTCACCATGTGCCAGAGGCTCCTTACCTTTCTGTCTCTGCCCAGCCTGCAGCCACTTCTGTTCTTCAATGAACAGGGTGGGCAAGGGGCTCTACTCTGGGAAGACCCCACCAGCTATAAGGGTTCCTGTCATCTGTTGGTCTTTACATGTCTGTCCACAGGGTGGAGGTCATGACTTGTATATAAGCTGGTCTGCACAGAAAGTAAGCATCAAAACTACAGTTATAGGGTATCAGGTCTTAAAGCAGAGAGGAACTTAGAAAGCAAGTGGAATCATTTATGCACCAAGGAGAAAAACAGCAAAAAGTTCTTGTCACAAAGAACATTTTCTCTATGTGGTTTGTTTCTTGTCATGCTGTTCCCCACAACACAGACCTGCACTCTAACTCTTCCTAGCAGGGAAATTTGAAAAGGAGGCCTGATGAGGACCTCTTATAGGTCCTCTGGATGCTGTCATTTGGCTGTGGATGCAGGCAAAGGGGCAGCAATCCTTGAGAGGCCATGCTTGGAGATTTTGTTCAGAGGGAGTTGTGCCAGAGGGATGAAGGCAAGAACTGTGGCTTAACTGTGTGAGGTAGGAGCAGTGTTAAGAGAGAATTCTGTGCTTTTAGCATGTTGACAGCAAAGGGAAGGTGATTACAGTTCGGTGCTGTTGGAGACATGGTCTCTTCATACCACAGTCATCTATCTTCCAAGCATAAGCCTGTCACACTGAATATGTTTTCCTTTATTTCCCAGAGTGTAATGTCTTTATTCACTAATTAGGATCTCACAATTAACAAAAAGAAGGAAACAAATAACTGTGCCCAACATAATTTTTCTGTCAGCAAGATTGTTTTGGCTTAATTGATCAGTTATGTAATCCCTTATTAAACCTAATAAAACAGCAACAAAGTTATTTATCCTGGGTGTCAATGATGTTTTGGATGTGCTTTTTATTCTTCAGTAATATCTTATTAAAGCAAGATTGTCTCATCAATAGTTTTAATCAAAACAAAATTATAAGTTGGAGGCTTTAGGAAGGGAGAGAGATGAGAAAAGATGGAGGCACCTCTGACCAGAGAAGACTTTAAGACTCACATAGAGACTTGAGCTGTGGAGACACAGAGAAACAGGAAAAAATCAGCAATGCTGATATAAAAAAGCAATTGATACTGGGGGACAAACACCAGGGTGAGATGCTAAGCAGCTCTAATGCCTGCTGGGGACCCCCATGAGGGGCTGCATTCCCCAGTGTGTGCTCCCAGCCTGGCTTTTCCCACCTGGGCTGTACTGGGTGCTGGCTGATGTGCTACCTGCACTTACAGCAGGAGATAAGTGAAGCTAAGAAAAATTTCCACTTGTGTTACAAAGATCTGATGAGGACAGACCCCTGGAAGGCAATAGCTACCCTCAAGTCAGAGCCATGGTGCATCAGAGAAGAAACGGGGTGTGACAACCCTGAAGCCTGCAAGTGATCCAAGGCACAAGGAAGGATGATGAGAGCCTAGTAACTAGGCAAAAGTTCAGACCTCCACTATTTTCTTTCCAGTGTATTTTCTTCTGCTTTTTTTTTTTCATTCTGATTCTACAACAAACACTGGCAGGAGATTTTTTTTCCCCCTTACTGCTGGAGCATCATCAAGCACAGCTGGATAAGAGCTAGGGAGAGTGTCCTGGTTTCTTTCCTGAGCTAAACTGTACTGCAGGGATTTGCTAACAGTTGTTAGTCTTGCATGTGACAAAACTCATGACACAATAACTACAGGTTAAGTTTTCTCAACTGTTCTGTTTTGTCTTCCAGGATTCGGCATGACCACCCCAGCCACTGTTGCAGGCAAAATTTTTCTGATATTTTATGGCCTTATAGGATGTGCAGGGACTATTTTGTTTTTTAACCTGTTCCTGGAGCGTTTGATCACTGTCATTGCCTATGTCATGAAGTCCTGCCACGAAAGACAGCTGAGGAGAAAAGGCGTCCTCCCTCACAACGGCCGGCGGGGCTCGGGGACCTCTGAGGTAGACAGCCTGGCAGGCTGGAAGCCCTCTGTGTACTACGTCATGCTGATTTTGTGTGTAGCATCACTTGTAATTTCCTGCTGTGCCTCTGCAATGTACACACCGATTGAAGAGTGGAGTTACTTTGACTCACTTTACTTCTGCTTCGTGGCCTTCAGCACCATCGGTTTCGGTGATCTGGTCAGCAGCCAGAACATCAAGTATGAGAACCAAGGCCTTTACCGCTTTGGCAATTTTGTCTTCATACTCATGGGGGTGTGCTGCATCTATTCCTTGTTTAATGTCATCTCTATTGTCATCAAACAATCCATAAACTGGATATTAAAGAAGCTGGACTGCAGGTGCTGCCACAGATGCCAAAGAAAATTGTTTCGTTCCCGGAGGAACGTGGTAATGCCAGGAAACGTGCGCAGCCGGGGAAACATCTCCATCGAGACCGATGTGTTCAATGAGAGTGACACAGACGGACGCCGGCTGTCAGGAGAGATGATCTCCATGAAAGACTTCCTGGCCTCCAATAAAGTCTCGCTGGCCATCATGCAGAAACAGCTGTCGGAAACTGCTAATGGCTATCCGAGACAAATGAGCTCTAATTCCAAGCAAAATGGATTCTCTGGTGGAGTTGGAGCCCTAGCAATTATGAATAACAGGCTGGCAGAGACAAGCGTGGATAGGTAAAATAATAACAGTAATAACAGTGGAACAGCGTGCACCACTTCGACAAGTACAGAAGCGACGTGAATCAAGCGGAAATAGCCAGGGAGAGTGTCGCTAGAGGGCAGGATGGCTGGGAACGGCATGCTTCTGGTTGGAAGACCTTTGATACTCTTTTGGGAGTCATCACTTAATGTCTTTGCTGTTTGAATTGCACCAGTCTCAGCCTTCCTTCTTCTCCTTCCTTCTGTTTCTCCAGCAGGTCACTGCAGGAGAAATTTAATTTAGCCGTCAGATCAGTTTTCCATTTCCTTTTCTCCTCCATTTATATGAAATAGAGATTTCAGGATAAGAAATCTGTGGTGTGTAAAGAAAACAAGTGTGTCTCTTGAGCACATTCTTAATTCAAAGGTTTTTGTGAGCTTTCTGTCTTACTTTCATCATACCTGTTTTCTGAAACTAGCTTATCTGAGACCAAAAGAGGAATAAGGCTTTCTCTGTGATCTTACAGATCTAATTTAATGGAATAAAAAAAACCTAAACTATTTTCTTTAAGGTATCTCTTCTGAAAATGTATTCCTGTTGTGAAACAACTAGGCTTGAAAAGCAAACTTTTGCTGCCATTAATATTTATGCAACTCTGGAATAATGCTGTGAAAGTTGGTAGGACTATTCTGGAGCTGTTGTGATGTGAATAAGAAGAGAATTTGGCCTTTAGAATTTAATTTAGTCTTCCCTTTAAAAGGACACTGTCAAAAGTAATAGAATAAAAACTTATCCTATTTTTACTTTCTTCTCTCTATTTACAAAACACATGATTTTTCTAGGCTACTTTTTCCTCTACAATTTAATCACTGTGGCTTTCTGCTTCAAAAATATCAAATTACATTTAAAACAGATGTACTGATGAGTTATATCAGTTATTCCACAGAGACAATCAGAGGCTTTTCCAAATTTCTGTTCATATTTTGCTCAATTGTGACTGAAGCAACTGAGCACCAACATTATTAATGCAACTAGTAACTGAGTTTACACAACAAGCTCTAACATGCAATTAGATTGCCATGCCAACATGCAGTGTATTATTAGGAGTACCCCTGATCACAAAATCGCTTTGGCAGTATCCTTTTTGCCTTTCATGTAATTCTATCATTCTTCACCTGTTTTTCTGGCTTTTGATGATGATAATGACATGGTCTTGATTAGGGAAATTGAAAATCTTTGGCTCCTCATTTTTTTTTTCTCAATGCTATGCTCTGAGTGTTCATTATGACTTGAAAGGAGACTTCAATAAGAATAATGACAGTGAGAAGAATATGAAAATAGGAAAAGAGGTGATCTTTAATGACAGTAAAATAATCTTTTGTATTAGGTAACTGGGGAAATAAGAGATTAAATTGACATCAAGTCTAGCAAGAAATAAAGGAAAATTGACCTGAATTTCTGATTCTCCTTTAACCATGAAATGCATAATCCTAGACAGCGTATGAGAGTATGGGTAAGCAGAATTGGTCACAAACAACCTGATCCAGTTCTCCCTGAAAAGAACAGTACATGCATCAGGACTGTAAAACCTTGCAGAGTACTACCATTTTGGGGGATTTAAAACAGTATTATGCAGTTCTTGATACAGAAAAATACAGACAGCATTTTCAGTTTAATTTGTATTAGGAATTAATATTATTTTCTTTTTATTTCTTCTGGACAAAAGCTACTTTCTTTAGGTTCCTAATATTTTAGAATAACATTTTAATACTCATTTAAGCAATATTTGAATTTGAAAACAAAAACATACCTCTTGGAATCCTTTCATCTAATAAAGTAAAACCACATACTAAACCAAGTTACTTCACTGGTGAAAAGAGTTGCAAGCTCTTTTGACATTTTATAGCTAAAATATCCTGATTAAAAATGAAATCCTACTGTCCTTAGTGACAAGGAGAGGTTCAAGCTGAAGCTGTTGGCCCAGATTCTGATACCAGCTCAGCTGGGCAGCAGTGCAATACTGCCAATAGTCTCCCTTCGTATTTGCATCCATGTAGAATATGAATTGGCCCTAACCCTATCTTTGGTGAGAAAAGCAGTCTGACTTGGTTTGGGGGTGGGGGATGTATTTATTAGCAAAAATTGCCATTGAATTATTTTACATGATATCATAATACCCAAGATCCATTATATTGTTACACTTTTTTTTTTTTCTCCCAAGACCTTCTTTGTCTCAACCTCACTGAATAAAAAGACTTGGATATAAAAAACCAAAACATACTGCTCTGAAGCCTTCTTTCCCAATTCCTTCAGCAATGTCTCTGTTCACTGCTTGTAACCCCAAGATCTCAGGGCTCTCATTTTGGGCAGAACAGCCAGAGTCTTGAAAGTGCAGCTTACTTCCCTGTTTATGACAGTTGGTAACTCTAAGTTGCAAATGTCAGATTTTACTGAGCACTGAACACAGAAATTACTCAGCACTGCCCCAGACCTACTGTTTTCCAGATAGCTGAGGTGATGTACATTATCATCTCAGACAAATAACCAAAACATCCAAGTTTCTTTAGTTCATTTATTATATACTTCTGTGTCATCATTAATGACAGATCTGGTTTCTATATAGGATTTTCATTCAAAACCTTCTATATCCAATTAACTTTCAGAAAATAGATGAGAAAGCAAAATGACTGAGAGAGAAAAACACATATATACTGATGGAAAAGGACAAAATATTACAACCTTTACAGTCAATTCAACAGAGGCTATTTAGCTTTTGGAATATGACACATGATCTTCAGATGGTTTCAACTGCTCCCAAGATGTGAGACAAGTTTTGCTCCTCCTTTCCATTATTTGTGATACCAAGCCTCAGTTACCCATCACCATGGAGGAATCTTTATCAGCTATTTTCAATAGAATTGGAAACATCTGTGGTTAGCAAAGTGAGGAACTAATATCTAGTCTTGATCAAATAGATTGTACAACTCCTGTTCTCTCAAGACTTAACTTTCTTACGACCTGAGCCTGACAGCTACAAGGCTCCCTGTGGTGGTTTTGTGGTCTGATTTTGTGTCCACTGAAGATAAAGAGGGAAAAAGTGCACTAATTTTGTCTAATCATCTCTGCTCGGATGTGAATTGCCATTCCAGAGATGAAGGACTGGTACATTCTGTGATTGAGCCATCTTGTACCATGATGTCATCCTGCCCCCAAGAGACTTCTAATTTTGTCACTGAGTTCCCCTTCTAGCAGCCACACTGAAATATGAATGAGGAGGCTTTACCTGTAGCTTTACGTAGGAGACAGTAGAATTCTTACAGAATATTAGGGAACAAATAAGAAAGCTTTGAAGATCAGAAAATGCAAATTCCTGACTCCAGTCCAGTGGTATTACTACAGTTGTTTTTACTAAAGACATTGGACAGAGAAATTGCAAAAGGCTCAGTTCGTCATCAGTTCATCTGTGGAGTCCAGCACAGGGCCACCAAGATGATCAGGGGACTGGAACATCTTCGTTATGAGGAAACGCTGCAGGAATTGGGGCTGTGCAGCCTGGAGAAGAGGAGGCTGCTGANTCAAGAGGATGGGACAATGCTTTTTTTCTGTAGTATACAGTGGTAGGAAAAGGGGTAATGGACAAAAGCTGGAACACAAAAAGTTCCATTTAAACAGGGAAAAACTTCTTTACTATAAGGGTGAGGGAGCCCTGGCACAGGCTGCCCAAGGAGGGTTTGGAGTCTCCTTCTGTAGAGGTGTTCAAAACCCACTTGAGTAGACCTGCTTGAGATGGGAGT
Source organism: Urocolius indicus (assembly GCA_013401255.1). Classification (NCBI taxonomy): domain Eukaryota; kingdom Metazoa; phylum Chordata; class Aves; order Coliiformes; family Coliidae; genus Urocolius; species Urocolius indicus. Next base: position 158,430 of record WBNH01003106.1, on the reverse strand, counting down.
TGGACTAGAGGATCTTTAGAGGTCCCTTCCAACCCCTACCATTCTATGGTTCTGTGATCATGTAGCATCAGGTTCTTAAAGTCATAAAACGTGGAGTTATAAACCTACATGTGCCTAAAAAGGCAGAATTTAGCATAGGAGTGACAAATGCCCATCCTGTGTGAAAAACACTACAATAAAAATACAGACGGCACTGCATTTCTTGCATTATTATTTAAAGTAGTGATGAGGAATTAAAGGAAGTCATGTCAAATAGCCAGGGATCTATTTTCCAAACTGTCCAATTGAAATTTTAATGCCATATTCCTTAGCACTAAAATCTCAGTCAACAAGACAGAAATCTGCTTTCAAAATTACTGAGCATCCTCATTGCTTGCTATGAAGTTGCATAATGACTAATGAGAGATAGATGTGGGGCTTTTAATGAAACAATGGTTCATGGAAAACCTTTGATGTACTGAGGCTCTGAACCTATACTCAACACATCAGATGCACTGCTAATATCAGTAGGTTAAAAAGAAGGTTGCAGCCTGACAGACTGAAACTGAAAGCCCTTGGTGGACTACTTTCCTGGAAGCTGGGTTTATTGTTATGCCACACCGTAATAATATAATTATTGTACAATAAAACTACTGCATACTGAAAGTAACTATTTAATTCTAACTGAAATGCAATCAGATATTTAGAAGTAACTCTTAGGGTTTTCTGGCTAGTCATAGGGTTTGTAAAATCGGATTCTTTGCTGGATATGTAGGTGTCAATGAAGTTACATTCAATTATCTCTGCAAAGAACGTGATCCTCTGTTTACAAGGGTATGAACAGGCTATTCAAAGGCATCTAATGGCTGCTGAAAGTCAATTCGCTTCCCACCACACACTGGTTGTCATTCAGTAGAAGTCAGGTACCTAATTCCCTTAGGCAATGTCAGAATCCCAATTGTGTTTTAAGTTCTGAATCTAAACCCACCTGACAGCTCAAGCTGTCCCTGAAAAGTTCAAACATTTGGAGCAAGGTTCCAGTGCTGCAGCACATTAATAGCTGAATTAATTTATTTAAAAGCTTTTTATGGTGAAAGCTTTCCATCAACCAAACAGCATAGGCAATGTTTACAGTCTGTTTGCTCTAATCTTGGCCTCTGCTGGTTTTAATTGTATTTGACACATTTATAAATTGAATAACAAAGAGAAGGTTGGGCTAGGCATTAAAACCAAACTGACTCCATTTCTCAGACTGAATTAATCAAGAGAAAGAGGTCAGGTTAAGGAAAAAAGCTTTCTGATTAACATTGTATTTGAAAAAAAGTTCCTCTGGAGGCGGAGGACATTAAGTTGTTTGGATGACGCCATTCCAGCAGCTACAGAAGTGGAACCATTTGCTGTGACCCTCCAATGTCCCTGCTCTGGGAACATCAGTTCAGTGAGCCTTAGCTGAGAGAACGGTCAGCATTTCAATCCATACAGTTTGCATCTTTTGTTATTTCAGTTTAGTTTGATAAAATTTGGCTAGGATCATAATTTCTTGAGCTCTTCAAGAAGCAGTAAAGTTCTTTTGTCCAATGTCACATACAAGCTGTGGAAAATTGCCAAGTGTTTTCTTTCCCCTGTGCAGAAAATACTGCCAAATATATGAATCCAATCTGTCTATTTCACTGTAGTTTTTTGCTTAATCCAGGAAATAAGACTACTATCCTTTCCTTCTTCCCTGTTTCCCAAACATCTCTTGGCAACAATGCCTACACAGTGCTCTGTGCTTACTGCTTAAAAGGTCACATTTCACCAGGAAAATTAAAGCCATTGCTCTTCAAGGTAGACTAACACAGTCCTATTCTTTATTAGATTTAAGAGAAACAGTATGAACTCAAAGAATAAAACTTCAGGTTCAAGTACTCTGAAGCTTTTTGATATGGCCCATGTTTAGAGAGCTGTTTCATGTGAAACCAGAGAAAATCTCCATTACTGCAGATTTCTAAAAGCATTAGTAAATGTAAGAACAATCTTGTAGAAGATAAACTGATTTATATTATGTCTTTCTACAGTTCCACTCTTAACATTTCCCTGTTTTCATTGTTTGAAACTATTTGTGACAACAGAATAAAGAATGTAAATTTGTCAAGATTTTGAGAGGCATGATCGTGAGATTTGTTTAAAGTGAAATATCCTTTTCCTCGTGCTGTCTAGCTTTTTATAAAGGGAAAGTTTGATTAGAAGTAGCATCAACAGGCTCTCTTTCCAAGCAAATGTGCCAGTTTGTGAATTCCAGATTTACTATTAGGTGTCCATGCAGAAGCTCCTAGAGAGAGGCAAGATATCCTAGTCTTCAAACATTCTGTTTTGAAATGTCTTTAAAAGCCATTCCTTCTTTCAAAGCAATAGAACACTGTCAGCGTTTTCTGTTTGTAGTCAGTCTTACCTGAAAAAAACTGAACCTCTCTTTTATATCTTTAGAAGAAAAAAAAATAACCTTCTATAGCCTTTACATGTACCACTTGAAGCTGCTAAAATCCTCTTTGCGAACCCAAAGTTTGCATTGGAGTCTAATTTCTCCAGCTCACTGAAGATGTTTGGTTTTATTAGTCACAGTTCAAGTCAAAGAACTTTAAAGCTGTATTTGTTCATCTGTTCTAAGTGCTGGAAACAAGCTGATGGTCTGAATAGTGGGTGCTGTGCAAAGTCTGCTAGAGTGAAATAGGCTGGAATCACCATTGCTCTCATCTCTGCAACGTTCAGGGGCATGCTGTGTAACCAGCAGAGTCCATATGACTGCAGTTGCAGCAATTGCTGCCCATTAACTTCTGTGTGTCAGATTGTCTGCATCTAGTCTATAGGGACACAAGTAAACAGAGATATCACTGTCCAGAACCACCAGTTCAAAATTCACACAATAATTTAGTCTGGAGGAGGCCTCTGGATGCTATCTAGTCTCCAAACTCTTTTCCAAAGCACGTCTAGCTAGTTCCTGGCCATGCCAGTGCAAATATCTGTAATTTGCTGGGTGATGCTGCTTCTCTCATTAAATAGTGACCACCACCCCACCCAGAGGCCTTTCCTCTGCAGCTACTGCGTTTGGGCAATACCTAGTTCTAACTTAAACACTTTTCTTTGTAAATAGCATCTAAGCAGCTACTTTTCTCACACCAATACATAGCAGATGGATATTTCAATCCCTAGGTATCCTAATTGTTGGCTGCCTTACTAGAGATGTCAGACTGGAAAGGTCAGTCAGTCTGGCGGCCCAAGGCTCCCAGGCCAGGGGTATTACCCCTTTGGCAAAGAACACACAGCTGCATTTGGCTGCCTTCTCAGCTCAGGAACTGATTCTGCCCCACTGAAATCAATGGAAACTTTGCTACTGGGCTCTTTAGCTAGCATTTTCCACCAGAATTAATGTCACTCTACAAAATAATCCAAAGAAATTTTGACTAGCCTTTTCTTTGCTTTTACTGCCAGCTGTGCAAATGCTAGTTGTACTCATCCAGTACTGTGTGTTTTACCAGTGTATTACCCAGGGACCATTATTTGGTCTACAAATAATAATCTACTTCAAAGGAATACTTACTTAAAATTGAAAGTATCCAGATTATTATCTCTAAGAATTTCTTGGTAGTCACTCATTCCCTCAGCTGGAAAGCTCTGACAAATATCACATTTCCACTGAAATTTCCTGCGGCTCTGCAAGGGTAAGTTTTGCCCTGTGCTGACTGCCTTTGTCAGCTTCTTCTTTCTCTCCTTTCTTCCCTCAGTCCACATCTGTAAGATCCTCTTCCCACCTTTTTTTCTGGAGGAATTTGCCTCTGCTGAACTTTCAAGTCCAACTTGAAAGTGGACTCACTGTCAAAAAATTATTCTTGTGAACAACCACCTCTTTATTCAACATGGATTCAGAGCCAAAACTCATCTATTAAATGTCATGATAAAGATACATTTTTATTATTTTCTTTTCTCCTTCCATTGAGAATAGCAAGACAGATTTCGAGAAGCTGGAATACAAGTATCACATTAAGGTACACGGATGAAAAGCAGCAGAAGTGACTTTGGTGCCTTGGCAGCTGGAAGGAATATTCTGCCTCTTTTTGTACATCCAATTGGCTTGTGATCTACATGGACTCTTATGTTATTGAATGATACTTTGAATGGAGGCTGCTGAGTTGATTTGGCCTCAGAGAGTCAGTATTTGTTGCTTTTGGCTTATTACCTTTTTAATTACCTTTTTAATAAATGAATGGGTCTGTATTAATCAGTGAGCATAGTAACAATCAGCAACACTCTAGACTTCCCCACATAGTAGGAAAAAAATAGTCTTGACTAACTTTCTTCCTCTGATAAGAACTAATCTTCATGGCTGCTATAAAACACAGCAATGGCATGGATGATGAAGATTTTATCTCATCAGCTTCTCAGCCATGATTTCACTGGCATTCAAGTGGAATTTCCCGCACCAGCACCAGAGGCAAGATGTTTTGAATGCATTTTTGCTTGATGCCTTATGGAGACAGAGTGCATGGGATTAGACTGTAGACACATGTCTGTGTGCCTCTCCTCTGTTTTAAACATTGTTCAGTTTCCAAAAAAAATGTCAAAGAGGGAGATGTCTCACACAGTAGTGGCTTCCAATACCTTGTGAAAAATTTAGCACCTCACCTGAGCAAAAGTCTGACAGGCAGGCTCACAACCTGTAACATAACAAGAAAAGCCACACAAAGCAAGTCAGGAGGAAAAGAAAGTGAGGCACAGAGAGGGAATGAGGTTCTGAATGTCCCGTCAGCTGAGAAGGTGTCAAGCAGGGCTTACATCGCCTCGGACTTGCAGCAAAGATCCAAAGGGAAACCAGCAAGTGTCGTGATGTTTTAGTATCACTTTAAAAAAAAAATCATTTTAATTGACCAGGATTTAAACGTTTTTATATATAAATCAATCCCAGCCCTGAGCTCTGTTACCTTCTTCAGTAGCCCAAGGCTTAAATGCCCTGTGCTGAAACAACTGAAACTACAGAAATGTGTCACAATATTTGCAAAAGTTTTGGTTCTTGTTCAACACCATGTAATAGCTTTGTGTGATAGCAATAATTAGTATCCAGAGAGGATGAGAAAACAGAGAACTTTGTCATGCTCTTAATGAATTTTCAGTGTTAGAGATTGCACAGATGTTCCATGCAATTCTTTGCAGAGCATCATTTTACTTCTAAACATTTAGATTTTAATTCTAAATATTTTTTCCAAATGCTTAATTCCACTCTCCCTCGCTACAGCTGAGGCACATTGTTTGCATTCTAGCCATGCTGAAAATGAAGAACAGAATATTGCCTTCCTATTCCAAAGGAAGGTATTTTTTTTTTTACAATATCTCCTCTCAGTCTTCTCTACCTCGGATCAGAAAAATCTCCTTTCATTATTTGACGCTTTCTATAGTTGCTCTGTTGTGCTCCAGACTGTCTGCTTGATCCACTTCTATTTTTCCTTTCAAGTAGAGTGCTCAAAATCATATACAGTGACACAGAAAATATGTTATTAGTGGAGCTTGGAGCAGCATGATTATTTTCCACACCTTATGTACAACATCCTGTTCATTTAGGTTCTAGGTTAGTGCTTGCTATTTTTAAACACTGTTGATTCTTCTTCAGTTTGTCATGTGCTGTTGATGCCATTTTTTTTTTTTTGTGCAAAACTGTTACCTAAACTGTAGTGCCTCCAGTCTATGCAGGTGATTATTCCTATGTACATCTTACATGTATTGTTGTTGAATTGCTTCTATTTTTCCAAATCTCTTTCCCATATCCATTTTGGTTTGAATCCTAGTCCTTCGGCACCTTTGTCACCTCTGACTGCCTGGTAGCATCGTCAGACTTTAAAATTGTGTTCTATATTCCATCATCCAAGTTATCAATAAAAATATTGACTGAAGGTAAGTTTTGCAGAACCCAAGAGATACCTTTTTCCAGTTTGAAAGTAAACTATCACTCTATACTTACTGTTTTCTAATCAATTTTTTACTCATCTTGTGTTAGTTTTATCAAGTGTACTTGCCAATAAGCTGCAGTTGCAACATTTTTATTCCAAGACATCAGATATATAGCTGGAAAAGATTCATCTTTCAGAACCCTGAGTAAATTTGCAAAACTTGTTATCAGAGTAAAAAGTTGTTAAAGTGTAAAATCAAGCAAAAGTAAATAATGATTTACCAAGCCTCCAAAATAAAATTCCACTCAGTCCTTTTACAGTTACATCTTATAAAATAATTGTGTTCCCAGAGCTACAGAAATGGATGAAATAACTCAAAAGATTACTTGGAAGAATTTAATCTGAAAAATACAAAAGTACTTTGGCAATGCATAGTAGGACTTGGCTTGGGCTTTTTCCTCCACACCATGTATTTCTGTACTACTGATCAAAATCCATTTAAAAGAAGTCAAACATCAGCATGGATTTTTTTTTTTTCTAGAAATATGAGTTCCATTTTCATTTGTGTTTGTACATTGAATCCTATTTTAGACGAGATTATGCGAGACATATTTATCCGATTGGGTAAATGTACTGAAACATAAAACTTTCTCTGTGTGTGTGTGATGAAAAGGTTTTTCAAGAACAATTTTTCCTTGACGTGTCAGGCTGATGATTATCTTTTTGAGAGACTGATCTCTGTGAGGACAACAGGAATAGAGCCGTGTGACCAGCAGATCATGGAAACTTCCTTGCCTCAATCCCCAAACAAACCATGTGGATTTATAATGAATGTGCTGCATATGAGGAAGTTCATTATTCATTCATCTAAGGTGTCTTGATTTACAGTCTACTAGCAAATGCTTGTCTGACAGCCAAAAAAAGTGTAAAACATACTTGGCATTTGCAACAAATACCCATCATAATGAAATCTTCCTGGAAGCTGGCCTGAGCAAAGGCTTGCTGGAGGTTGCTGCTTCCCCTCTGAACCCTGGAGAGTTACACATTAAATATACTAAATCTGCTTTGCAGGAAGCAGTTATTGCAGGAACGGAGTATTTTCCTGGAGGGAAGAGTAGGACTTAAATGTCTTAGACTATGTTCCTCCCAAATAAAATTTCCAAAAGATCTAGATTATTTAGGTGCCTGAACCCAAACTTGAAGCTATTTTCAGCCAGATTCCATGGGCCACTGTAAAACAGTCAGTGTTTCCAACAGCAGCGCACTCTGTCAATCCCCTTATACCACAGCTCCATAGAAAGGGGGCAATGGGGCCACATCACTCTGAATTCTGCCTTCATTGTGAAGACAGCCACTACGTGCATCCTGCTCCACATAGAGAGCTGGGGCTTCACTGGAATGGGCTGCCCAGGGAGGTGGTGGAGTCACTATCACTGGAGATATTTAAAAGATATGTCGATGAGGTGCTCAATCGATGAGGGTCAGTGGTAGGCTTGGCATTGTGAGGTTAGTGGCTGGACTCAATGATCCTAAAGGTCTTTTCCTACTGAAACAATTCTGTGATTCTATATGCCATGCATAGTCCCATCCCATTAAATCAGTTGTTTGCAGTAGCAAGGGATTTCCTTGCTCCTGGGGTTTGTTTTCATGGTTATTCAGTTCAGGCTTTCCGAGGGAGCAGGCTGTGGTTATCCTGGACACAGGACAGATGCTTAAATAGACGGGCAGTTTTGGATGCGCTTTAGGATGAAATTGTAAGATTCTGCTCAGATATTCCCTTACTTAAAATGTCTCTCTACTCTCTACTAAGATCATTATGAGCAAGTTTTCCTGTGAGCAGCAGAACTAATAATGCCTATTTACATAAAAGTTTATGTCTGATCTCTGCTATACTTGTTCCCTACAAGGATTGTAACATACACTTATTCCCTATACAATTAGCAATGCATTTCTTTCTATTCCCAGTGACACCCTAATCCAATACTCCATTGGATACCAAATATCCAGTATTCAGGTATTCTCAGCTCATTCCTGTAGCCATAGCAAACCCACTATGAAATCCTATTTTCCACATTTTTAGTACCTCTGTCTCCTGCATTGCCCCCTGCCCTCTGGCCAGTGCATCCTAAACTGACAGTGGTGGGCAGGCTGCTAATACGCCAGGGAACCTGCCTTTGTCTCAGGTACACTTCTCAATGTCCAGTGATAGGACAAGGGGCAATGGTTACAAGCTGGAAGATAAGAGGTTCCAAAGGAAGATAAGAAAAAACTTTTCCACTGTTCAGGTGAGGGAGCAGTGGAACAGGCTGCCCAGATGGGTTGTGGAGTCTCATATGGACACATTCAAAACCCACCTTGATGAGTTCCTGTGTGACCTACTCTAGGTGGTCCTGCTCTGGCAGGGGGGGTGGGACTAGATGGTCTTTTAAGGTCCCTTGATTCTGTGATCTTCACAAATTTTGTAGAAATGTAATATCTTTCATATTTCTGCCACTGCATTGAATGTGGTTGAAAATAACCAAGAGGTTAAATGCTTTCAAAGAGTCCAAACAGTTGGGTTCCCAGCTCATTACCAATGAAAAGTGTGAGTAGGAGGCTGTAACCATGACACACCTCTAATAATAAATAGGTATTATGAAGGGGGAAAGGAATCTACATCTGACTCAGACCAGCTGCCAGCACAAATACTCTAATAATTAATCAGAATCAGAATATTCCAGGAAAGAATATGAGAATATTTCAGGGTCAATGGAAAACCTGAACAAATAATAACATTTCACATTCATAGGGCTAGAGATAACTCTGAGGCACACTATTAGCAGATGTGATATACCACAAACCAGTTGAGTGCAGTCTATTTTAAAGGGAAAACATTAAATTGCGTGAGTTGAGTTCTGAACGATATTTATAGAGGCAAGTAAAAAAGCAATTGCCTGTATCTCCAAAGGCAGCTGAATGACGACATCTGCTGAAGGTACAAAGCAAGGGAAAAAGGTAACATGTTAAACTGAATGAAGAAGATGTGTTGTTGTGCTATATAGATCAGATACATAATATCATCCTGATTATTATTGTAATAACTCGACAAAAAGATGGTTACAAAAGTGAAAAAGTAAAGCCTAAGGAAATGCAACTAAAAAATTCAAATCACAGATTCCTAAATGCTTACCTCCAAAAGATCTGTAAGGAAATTAATACTAGTGTGGCTAATATATGTAGCTGTATGAATCTTTTACATTCTATTTCAAGTGTTTTATTCCATCATCTTATTCTACTTTAACAGATAGTTGCTTTTTGCAGAGGCTGGGACTTGGTACATAAGCTTAGGCTAATGTCCTATAAAGACAGGCAACTGGGATTATAAATCATTGGACACTCTCATTTTAAGAGAGTCTAGCCTTTCAAAGTGATTTTTCCACTGTTTCAGAATTACCTATTCATTTGATTATACTTTCTCTTTGAAAGGTATACAATTATTGACTGGTTATTAGAAATAATGGTGCTGAAACCAATAACAAAGTTTAAACTATGACCCTATAAAAGCACTATCCTCATTGAGTTCGGCTACCAAAATGAGAAGCTATGAGAGTGTTGATAACATGCAATCCATTTATTTTGGCACGCAGAAATTGTTTGCAAATTATTTTAAGATAATAGATGTTGATATTTTATCAAGATATTGATATTTTTTCTAGTCAATACAATATAGCAATATTATCATATGTGTCCAGATTAATTTTTTTCAGGCAACACTGACCAAAATGGCTACTTCTTAGAACTACAAACAAAGAGACATTAGGAAGCATGTTGAGTTTTTTTTTCCCCCAAATTCCTTTTCAATGTGGTTTTCAGGTAATATTGACCAATATTTGTTTAAAACTACAAACTAGCAGATATTAGGAAGCACTTTCAGGGTTTTTTCCAAAGACTTTTTCAAAGTGGTTTAGAGGGAAAGTGGAGTTTGGCATTTTGCAACACGATACAGTGTTTGCACAAGCCAAAAGGCTGCTGTTTGAGCAGAGATTCAAAGCTTAAGCAAGAAGGCTTTTGCTGCGCCTGCAACAACAGGGGTGCAGCCTGGCCCCCACAGCAGTCTCCAAAGCAGAGGGACTGATCTCAGCTCCGTGCAAAGACCCCACTCCCACTCCTCACAGCTGTAAGGCATTTTGAGAGGCTGCAAGTGATCTCCTGATTTTGGTGAGGAGAGCAAATAGTGAGCTGGGTTTGGGGGAGAAATATGCCCTGGCCTGGTCCCTACAGGGCTGTGCTCAGGCAGAAAAATCTAAGCTGGGAAGGCATTATGAGGGACCCCTGACTCCTGCTGACGGTGAGGTGAGTCTGCATGAGCCCAGGCTGTGGTTATGGTGAGAGGGGCTGCCAGGGCCAATGAGGCCCACAGTGCCCTGTCTCAGTGGGATTTGCTCTGGTCAGGATGAGAGTTTTGGCTTAGATGGCTAAGGCTGCTGCTGGGCACAGTTCTCTCAGCTGGGGGAGCTTGGAAAACCCCCACGTTAGACAGGAACTTCTCAAGGCACAGCATGGCAAGATCTGTAATTTGCTTCAGCTCAGTTTCAGTTCCCTGGAAGAGCCCTACCAGCCCCTACCCCAGACTCCACCTTCCATTTGCACCATGTGGCACTACATGACATGACATATCTGCTTCCTCAGTGCAGGGAGGCCCTGATGTGTCCTGTCCTAGGAGACAGTCACCACGCACTGCCAGAATGAGAGCTTGTCAATTAAATGCTCTCTAATTTAATTTGCCTGTCACAGACTTGGGCCAATGTGGGCAATAGCATCTCTAACCCAGTCTAATTAGTACATTAGCACAGCTTGTCAAAGCACTCTCATGGTCTCAGCATACAGCCAGATAAGATGCTTGTCCCCTCTAATGCAATATCTCAAACGCACGTATCCAGCTCCTGTGCATGCTGTTTGCCAAAAGGCAGGTGTTTCTGTTCATTCAAATTCAATCTCTACAATTAGATGGTTTTTATGTCTTCAGTTATATTTTTTTCAGAAGCTATTCTTGCAGCTGTGTTTGTGCTCCTGATAAATACAGTATCAGTGATGAATTAGGGGAGAGCTGAGTTCCCACATGTGAAGTAAATTATTATGTTGCTGTCCGAGCTTACCTGGGTGGTTGTGTTTTACACATTCCTGCAGGCCTATCCTCCTGCTTTGCTTGATATAACAAATGCATCGGCTTTATATAAGCAGAGGACAAATATTCAGATTGACATCCCTGTTGGGAACAAATGATCAGACCTGATTTTTGTTCATCTAAAGAGAAGACTCCTGTATCCCAGGCCAGTGACTCAGTCAGGGATCATGAACTGCTTTCTTTGGATTATATCCATGTGAGAAAATGTTACTTTGGGCCTGAAAGTTCTCCAGTTAGGAAGTGTCCAAAAAATTCTAATTCTTTCAAATGAGAATTAGGAAAACTGGTGGGGAAAAGGTCTGTTAACAGTGCTTCCAGGTACTTATTTATCTGGAAACTAACTTCTGTGATACTGCTGTGATTGTTGTTGAGGCTGAACTTACATCATAGGACAAGAGGTCTCCCTCATACGTTGGATGCTTCAAGTCACCCTTTCCTTCACACTAGGCTTTGCTGGGCGCTTGTTGTTGGGCAGCTCACATCACCTCTGTCACTCGTGTTACTTCCTTTTGAAGGAAACTTTGGGGTAGATGTAAGTCTCAAGCCCAGTTTCTGAGTGTGCCACTGATGTATGGCCAAGGATAGCTGGGGGATCAGAGCTGCAGCATAGGTTGTGGGAGAGCTCAGTCCTGTAGCCCCTGCTCAGCGTGCTTCACACCTTCAATTTATTTTCCTAGCACAATTACACCGAGGAAAGGCAATAACTAATGTCACAGCAGAGACATTACTCCTCTGCCTGGCTGTGGAGTTTTTGACCAAGTGAGGTTTGTCCTAAAGCATAAAATTCTGTGTGATCTATTTTAGTGAACAGCTGGGGTGATGAAGGAATCTGCTGTGCTAGCTGGCCAAAAAAAGCACACTGTTTTCGTCTTGGACTGTAGCACCATGGACTGATGATGGAGCGGGCCTGAGGTGTACTTACCAAGCTGAGACGAGACAAATGCATCTATGTGTGGGTGTGAATTTGGTTGTTCTTTTCTCATTGGCGGTCAGTTTCAATTTATCATTTCCATTACCTATTCCTCATTTCCAGTGCAATCAATACCAACCAACAAGTACTCTGTCAGGAATGTCTTGTGCTTTACGTCAAGCAGTAGGCTTGTCTGATGTTAGGAGCTTTGAGTACATGATGCTAGCTTATTGTTACCTGGAATTACCCTTCCCTCATATCAACGCCAATGAGACTACAGGAACTTCTGGAAAGCTTGAAGATTCCTGCTTTTCCCCTTTATTCTTTTTGGTATACTAACATGCCAAGTTCCAGACACTGAATCATCATCAATTTTGGTGAACTTTAGAGTCAGAATTGAAAGCCTATCTAAAAGATTAGCTCAATGGGCAAGGCCAGTGCATTAGCGTGATAACAGAAGAGACCTTGCAATGGTTTTTGTAGTCTTTATTTGTTTGCATCTGAATTTGGTTTCCTTTAGTGAGTAATCTCTTTTGTTGGGTTAGGTTGGTTTGAGTTTGGTTTGGGTTTTTTTCAGTCTTTGAGTTCTATGACTCCCAGTCTTCAGATGTAATAACCACAAGTTCTCCCATTTGTTTCCAATTAAGTGTTACTTCTGACAGTTACTGAGTGACTGGTTTCTCTTAGTGCTTAATAGTGCAGCTCTAATGAAGTAGTGAGCAGGTTTTGGATGTTGGGAGATTTTTTCAATATATTTTCTATTTTGTCTGGTTGTTCTGATCATGTTTGAAAGCCTTATTCTTACTCCAAGGGGAAGCCAAGTGTATTAAACTAACTTTTGATAGTACATTTGTTTTTACCAATACTGAGAGCAGCTGAGGGGAGAATTGTTCTTCATGTCAAGTTTCACTGACCTTCCTGCTAAACTTATCCTCTTTTTTCACTTTGAAGACTCCCACAATTTACTGATTACTTCCTTTTACTTCCTGATTGACTTGGAGGTTTTCATAGCATGCCAGTGCCACGATAATTTAAACCCACTTATTGCTGATGAAAATAAATGTTAAGTGGTCTCATTTACTTGACTTGGGCATTATTTTTGATCTGAATGTTGGAAGCTGCATTCAGAGGAAGTCTGCATATGTAGATTGATAAAAAACTGTGGACGCTCATGGAAATTTGCCACTTAGTAGGCTGGCAGTTTCCTCTGCATTTAACAACGCTCCTCCTTTCCACTGCATATAGCAGATGAAGCATCCTTATGAATTAATTATCTGAAATACAGGAGTAGTATGAGTTTCCATATCTTACTGTACTGCAGTCTTCTGCTTTTAAATTAAAGTGTTTGATTGAACAGCAGATAAGTGAAGGTTCCTTTTCTCCCTGATTATTGCACCAGGGTTCTTGTAGCCTGTTTAAATGGAATTTGTGATGGGATAGATGACCTCAAAAAGAGCAAGGAAACATGTTTTTCCTTTGCATTCTCTATTTGCAGAAAATAGAGGATACTTCATTCTATCTTCTCCAGGAACAGCTACAGGGGGGAAAAAAAAATTATATTGANTTTTTTTTTTTTTTTACCTCAAGCCTTTTGCCTTACACAAGTTGAGTAATTTTCTTTGGAGTTGCCGGTTCTACAGGAAAACACACATCTTTGCAAGTCTTTAAGCACACAGTTCAAAATTATGGCTCTTCTATTCTTGCTCTCCAAGAGGAAGTAACTGTAAAGGTCACGACACTTAGGAGATCTGCAGTGTGTTTTGGTATGAAGTTTCAGGCATGAACACAGGAGGAAAAACAACAAAATAAAGATGTAACAGTTTTACTGTGAGCTGAGAACCAGAGCACAGAGTGCCTTGGAATGCTGCTCATGAGATTGCCATACCTACAGGCAATCTGCTAATGTGTTTAAGGGTTGCATTTTCATTTCCATTGTTGTCCAGATAGTTAATTTCAAAACTAGCAGTGGATTCATTTGTACATGCTACTGTCATATGTACAGTAAAAACCTCAGCTTGTTCCTAGATGTTAAAGTTGCTTGACTTTCTGCAAATAGATTTTCTAAGATTCCTGGAGAAAAGAATCCAGTTTAGCTTCTTTGAATTAACTCCTCCAAGGCTTCTCCTTTATTTTGCAAACGTTTCCCTTATCTGGGTGCTTTTCCTGGGATGGTAGCCAAAAGCTAAAGAGAATGACAATCCTAAATAGATTAAATGGCAGCACTGTGTATGGTCATGCTTTTTTTTCATATTGTGTCTGCAGCAGTCTAGGAAACGAGGCTGAACTGAAATGCTCATAGCCTAGACCGAGCAAGAAGAATGATTGAGAAACATCCCAGAGACATTCACAGCTAAACTACCTTTGAAAATTGCATGATTTATCTCGTGTGTATGTATGTGCCTTATATTAGCTCTTAAAAATATATTCACCTTGCCTGATCCTTTTTTACACATTCACCATTTTTACTGCTGTGTAGTTCTCCTCCCAGCTTTCAGAATTTTTTGCCTCTGAATGATTTGGTAGCAGACAAGTTTTATGGTAAAAATACTTAAAATTACTTACTGTACAATTTTTTTTCTTCCAATGACGGAAGAAACAGAAGTATCTGTAGTAGGAAAAACGATGACAATTTCATTTAGCTGTAAGCTTTTTAACAAATCCATGTCCACATAGCACTTTGGGGTTATCACCGTGCTGCATGTCATGGTCATCTGAAATTTTTCAGTGATGGTGGACCAAAATATGAGCATTCTACTTCACTTACTTTTCGTTCAAGCAATAGGGGTTAACTTTGCTCCAGCTTTAGCAATTTAGCACAAAGTCCAGTGATTCCACGTGCAGCAAAAATGTAAGAGCAAGGCAAATACACATACAGGTATTATTTTAATATTGGAATCTGGCCATTAAGGATTTCATCAGACACTTAGTGTACTTGTATGTGTATTCCCAAGGCAGTACTTCTTTAAGCACACATATAAAATAGCTTTGATCTATAATAGTTCTAATATTCTGAGACTGTCACGAAGCTGCAAAGTAATTTGTAGACATTCTGTTTTGTAACAAGTTGATTTAGACACTTCAGTAGCAGTTGCTTTAATAAAGCAGCAGAGTGCAGGTGGTTCCCTGATGTATTTAAGGCATTTCTCTTTTGTTATCACTAGCAATTATCTTTATGAATCTCTTCTGAGAACATTTGCTTCCACTCCACTTTACCTCATTCTTCTCAGGGAACAGAACTGAATTTAACCACACAAAGTATTGGGTTACATCCATACTTGGATAAAGTGCATTAGGCATTTTGCATTCACATCATACTTATTGATGTTTCTCTGGACTGCCCTGTGCTTGTGTTTGGTAGGGAATCCTTCAAGACAACCAACTGATCCATCTGAGACAAATTAGATCAAACTCCAGTTCTAGCAAACGTACTGACGTGTGCTATGGGTAGGGACTCTAGACAAGATTCTAGGTGTTGAGTTGTGGAGAGGGAAGAGGAAAATCCTTTTTAAGACCTTAAAAGTAAAGGTCATGTCTGCAAGGATAAGAAACGGCCCAGTAGCTCTAATTATTACCTTAGTGCAAATATGTGGCAAAGACAGGGACTGGTTAAACATCCTTAGGTTTTGCCAGGCCATCTGTTGTGAATGTGAAACTGAAATTAAGTGTTTTGAAGCCTATGAGCTATAGCTTTGTTTTATACACATCAGCCTGGACTGTCTCTGATAAGCAAAGGAAGACCTTGCAATTTTGTTCACCAAGTATAGCAGGTACATCTCTCCTGACAAGACTCAGAAACCTCATCAATCTCAAGAGGCTCAACTGAATATATTCTTGGCAAAGATTATCTGAGTCTAGAGAAAAAGATACAATGGCACTTTCAGCCTTCAGAGAGCAGCTTGGCTCAGATGATTACAAAATGAGGTCCACAAGGGGAGGGAGATAATTCCATTTCTTACAAATCATTCATTTGTGTTCAGTGTTCCTCAGATAAACACTTCAGAAGGAAACTTCCTTCCTTCCTTCCTTCCTTCCTTCCTTCCTTCCTTCCTTCCCCATTAGCTAGCTGAAATCTTCAAATATGCATTTGGATAGAAGCAGTTGAGTAAGGTGGTGAATGCCATGCTGCCTATGGGTAACACAGGCTGCTTGCTTCTGTGAGTTGGAATATCTTTAACTGAACAACAACAGTTTTTCTACGATGTCTCTTGGAGATACTTTTATCTGCTAACCACAGTGAAACAGCAGCTGCTGTCTGCTTCAGTTCCATCATGTTTCAATGGATGGATGTGCCATCTCCTTCTTTTCTTCAAGCGCTCTACACTTGTGCCAACATTTCATAATGAATGTGGAAATATTTCTACAACATTTGGGCTGAGACATTTCTGAGCAAGGGATTACATAGAATGAGACAAACCTTCCCTGGCCTTGCCAACTATAGACAAGATCTGCAACAGCCCTATCTGTTCTTCTGATCTATCTGATCTCTGTTCTTACCATGTAACTTCCAATCCTCTCTCTATCCCTCTCCATGTGGACTAGAAATTTACTGTGCCAGACTTAAATGCCATGTTTCCATCTGGAACTTCTCTTTTAATGTCTTTCACTTTAAATAGAGCTTATGTCCAGAAACAATCCAGTTCATATTGTTCAGAAGATTGTCATGTCTAATATTGAAATGGTTCTGTTCAGGTGGATGTTACTGTCTTTGTTCTGTGTAAAAGAAATTACGCATTGGAGTTCTATGGGTTGATTGTAACAGTTTAAACATCTACACAAAATGAATAAGAGAAAAGCAGTGAAGAATATGGCCAGTGTTATTAAAACTGGGATGTTTCTGTAGAAAAGGTTCCTGATTTAAGCTCTCCAAGACCTTAGGCACTGAACCATCTTCACTCTTACCACATGATATTCTATCTGGCCAGAAAAGTCTCACTGATTTGCCTCTTTCACCATTCTTCCAAATTTACAGGGAAAACACATTTTCCTTTACTAGTGAACTATTTTTCTATTGCACCCATGTAAACACCTGTATCCCTTTCACCTACACACTTCGCAAAGTTGGTTCTGAAGTACTCATTTTTCTTATAAGGCAAGGTGACATATCCTACTACTTCAATAAGGTGATAGCAGCAGTAGTAAAAAGAACAAAGATATTTCTTTGTCTTCTGATAAAGCATCCTTCATATGAAAAACTCCCCAAGTTTTATGAACTCTGAGTAAATTATTAATAATTTCATTTTAAGGTATCTGACTGTACTGTGGATTTCAGTTATTGCTGTCTGATTTCTCATACTATAATAGATGTATATCCTTCATCCAAAGGATAGTTTTATTGCTTTGAAACAGCCATTTCTGCATGTTCCCATTCTGCCCCAGCTCAGCTCATTTAGAGGTGCCAGTAGGTCTAAAATTAATAGTATGGTGGGCATGAAACCATCAGGTTGAAGTGTAAGGGGATACAGCAATACAGCAATTTATGTATTCTTTTAAGTGGCTGGGGAAAGCTGGAACCTGAAGTTTATGTACATTTCCCTGGTTTGTTTTCTTGGTGATGGTGGCCATTGCAGTATTACAGAGGTGAAAGAAGCATCCTCCCCCGTGGTGGTGATCAGGGCCTTCAGGGCACTGATGAGGGGGTCACATGCAAACTGAGATTATCAGGTTTTGAACCTGAAAAATGTTCAGCTTAAACTATTATTGCATTTAGTCTGGAGAAGAGGAGACTGAGGGGAGATCTCATTAATAGTTACAAATATCTAAAGGGTGGATGTCAGGACTTTGGGGCATCCCTTTTTTCTATAGTAGCTAGCAACAGGACAAGGGGTAATGGGATAAAGCTGCAACACAAAAAGTTAAATTTAAATATAAGAAAAAGCTATTTTACTGTGAGGGTGATGGAGCCCTGGCACAGGCTGCCCAGAGGGGTTGTGGAGGCTTCTTCCTTGGAGGTCTTCAAGACCTGCCTGGACATGTTCATATGCAACCTGATCTAGGTGAACCTGTTTCTGCAGGGAAGTTGGACTTGATAATCTCGAAACATCCCTTTCAACTCCTACTATTCTACCATTCTACCATTGCAAAGCAGTAGCAGTAGGAGATGGCTCTGGGGATGTGAGGGTGTTGATTGCTCCTGGAGAAACCAATACATAACCTGCTACAGAACAAAAGCCAAGGTCTTTTTCTTCTCCCCAGTGTTACTCTGGTGTGGTTAAAAAGCCAAAAATAGGTAACTTCTGAGCACTGTGACGAGGTACAGAAATGTGTACACACTGTACAGGTTATTTAGGGGCTGAAAGACTGGCATCATAGAGCGAGACACTCCAAGGCTGCACACTATTGCTTTGGAAATTGTGTCTGGCGTTGTGTTGTGTTGGTGTGCTCCAGACAATCTGCCATGAATACCTGGCTTCAAGCAAGCTTTCTCAGCTTCGACTCTTGCTCTAAAAAGTTATTGGTAAAAATACTTGCAGTTCAATACTGCATTGTTTGTTCTGTGCTGTATTTATATTACTGCTCTAATTACATACATGATTCAGGTTTTGCTGATGGATAGTGAAATTGGCAGATGACTAATGTTAAGTTGAACAAGGAGAATTTAAGTTCACGTGACAGTCCCTGGGAAAGACATCCTGTCATGTTTTTCCCCTGAGCACCATCAACTATACAGTCACTGCTTACCACTTCAGCTTTTCAGTTTTAACAAGCAGGAAAGGGGACTTTTTGGCACATTTTCATTAAAATTTAATCTCATCTTTGCAGCATGTCATAGTTTACTGTGGGCAAAACAATGGATGACAAGTGTTAATGAACATCATCAGTGCTACAGGATGTTACTGTGGTCTTCTCAATTTTACACCAGGGGTTCGCAAACTGTGTGTGCTCTGTACCACCACAAACAGGGACTCTGTGGTGTAGGGCAAGCTATGTGCCACTGTGTTCTGCACTCTATGGATGTTATGTACACAGCTCCTTGTGCAGTATAAACTTGGCACTCCTAAACTGTATTAGAATACTATTAGATAATCTCATCTCATTTAAAAATACTTGACTAGGTTTCAAACCCCTAAGTTTAATGATTTTAGTTACCTAAAATATTAGGTATGCTTTCGAAGCTGGAGGGAAGAAAATTAGGTTGAAAATGCATTCAATTTAATCAGTCAGCTGCTGTGAGGTTTTGTAGTCTTTGATCTGACCTAATCATGCACCTAATTATTGTACTCACTCCTGACATCTGATGCACACAATTTCTTATATCAAACAGTGTTACAATAAGCACTGCCCATCTCTGTCCTGAGGCTGACACGTTCCGAATTGTCTCCTTTTTCACTTCACGAGCTAATGTTTGGTTTGTGAATGCCTCCAAAAGAAGTCCTCCTCCAGCTTTGACAAGTAAGGCAAACCTATTCCTGTACTCCATGGCTTCAGGAGGGATCCTTGCTCATTCTGCTGCATCCACTGCTGGAAACCTTCTGATGGGGAAAGGCTTTCAGAGTCCTGGGGCAACCTTAGTCCAGAAGCAGATGACAAATTATTTCCTTTTGAGCCAACTAAGTGAACTACTCACCCTGCTAGGTGTGAATAAACAGGACAGGTGTTTTTTACACTTGGAAATATTTTTATTTGGGAAGCTGTTAATTTAAGGAAGGCAAGTAGGCAGATTCAGAGGCAGAAAAATAGTTGTTTGTTGAGTAGTTATCCAATAAAATAATTTTTCCCTATGGTAACTTTAATATCCTTGAGCTATGACTTTAAAAAAAAATATGTTATACTGTTTCTCTAGGGATAACTGGTGGAAGAAACAAATTTAAGAAAGAGCACACCCTTTCTCTGCAGCTCAGTTATATCAGCCCTTCCTGGGAGGTGCGCAGAAAATGGATTTTCACTTTTTGCTAGTAATAGACAGGCTTCTGTGGTGTCTGTCTGCCTGGGTGTAGCTGTGACTTGATTGTGTTTTGACATTGACTCTTGGGGTTCAAATGGTGTGTGTTGGCCTGTGAGCACACAATGTATCTTGTAAGATGTAGAAAACTTCATGAAGACTGCCCTAAACATTGTCCAGAAGGGATGACACCATCTTTCCCTAAACATGTGGTGCTTTGACATCATAATGCTCTTAGATTGTTGGATGAAGGTTCTGCGAGGATGTGGGTTAGAGCTCTCACAGCATACCACCAATTTGAGTGGCACCTAGACTCTTCAAACCTACAAACCTTGGTTGTTTGTCCACATATCTATAGGCTGTGTGCTTACTGGATCTGTTTTACATGTCCTCAAGAGATGAGTAGGAACAGGACATTCATTTTGAGAATCTAAATTTTTTATGCAGTTGTTTAAAATGAACATTAACTGTGCTTTGTGAATCTGCTCTGAAGGCCCTAATTTGGTTTTGCAGGTTCTTATAATGGTTTTGAGGTTTTCTAAGGATAACTTCAAAGAACACTGTACTTTTGTAAAATATCAGCTACTCATTGGAGCTGTCAGTGTTTGTAAATACTAAACCAACTTCATTACTCACACACAATGTGTCATAAATCTTGTCTGCTGTTCGGGCATTTTACAGCCTAGTGAAATGATTCTGCCTCTCAACAATCCTGTTAGACTGCCACCAGGAAGATTAGAAATCAGTCTCAGGAGCTCCCACAACCTACACAGCGATTTAGGGTCTCTGAAGCTATAAGGAACACCTTGTGCATATTCCTCCTTGCAGCTCACAGCTACACTGCTGGAGTACAAGATGCTTCACACTGTCTTGATTCATAATCTTGATACCGTGGATTAAGAAGATAAAACACAGAGACTCCCTTGCCCTTTTCTCACTGATGGCAGGTGATGACAGTGGCACCAGAGAGAGTTCATGCTCTTCATGATATTGCCAACAAGTGCAGGCAGGCCCTTTTACAGCAAGGATCAGCTGGTTTAGACATTATCTCTTCATATTGCATTAAATGGCTAGGACTGGCTGAGACAGTTATGCTGTCTATACAGAGGACTAAACCTCCCAATATCAGCAGCTGGAAGTTGTCAACTGAAAGATGAATCACCTCCTGTAAAATTTGGCCCAGTCTCTCAGGATTTGAGGCTTGTCAGTCTGCTGATGATTAAACTGGTGATGAGGTGCTCAGCTGCCTTGGCAATGGGCAACTTGCCATGCAAGTGTGACTGAAGCAGCTAAATAAATGGTGAGTGAAAGAGTCTCAATAAAAATGAAACGTAATGGCTGCAATCAAATTTAACATCCAAATACTTCCTGCAAACTGGAGCGATTGAAGCATGACATAGAAACAGGAATGACGTTGTCAGATATGGGATAGATCACATTCTGAAACAGCACAGACTAGATTGTAGGAAGCTAATCAGGTGGTGCAGGTGACAGCTATATATGCTTGCCAAGAAGCAAGACTTCCCCTTTTGAATAAAGCCTCTGAAGCTCCTTATTTTGGTGGGGGAATTTATTCTATGGCAATTTGAAAAAGGTGAAGTGTTGTCCCCAGACAAATACACTAAAATGCCCTACTTTGGTGACAGCAGTGACCCCATTCCCTTCAGTGAGCTGCTTTGACTGGTACCTCTGCAGGTCCCTTGGTTTGCCACAGATGCATCTCCACTTGCCTGCTCAAGCCTTTCCCTGCAGCAGCCCTTCTGCTGCTCTGGCAGTGCTCTGCAAGCTACAGCTTCCTCAGTGGGACACAGCACAAGTTGAATTTGCTTTGCCTCTTACTTTCTCTCCTCACTGTGCTGAGAGGTGAAAGGATGACAACAGCATGGTGGCCTTTCCTGCTGCAGTCTTTGTAGGGACACAAGCAGCGTGGCCTGCACTGAAAAGAGCAGAGGAGGGAGGGAAAAATGCATCCCTCTTACAAGTTTTTCTCAGCACAACCAGTTCCTTGGACTAGCCTGTGTGCCCCAGGCTCTGCAGCATGAGCAAGTGCCACAGTCTCCTTTGGCTCTTAGCTGAGGATGACCCTTCTTAAAACATACCATGAGAACAAAAGAGGAGCTGACAGCTAAAGTATACAAACTGCTGTGTTGTGTGAAATGGGGAACAGACGCAGCCTGTGACACAGGAACAGAAGTGCAGGGAGGGAGGGAACAGGACCTGAATTGCCAGAGTCAGGTGGCATAGAACTGCCGAATGGAGTGAGAGCAACAGCCGTTCATGTGGGTTCAGTTGAGAGTCCACGGTGCAGTGGCTGTGTTCTGCTTGGGCAGAGAACTTATATGATGCAAAAAAGTAAGTGTACTTGGGTTTGTGAGAAATGTGGCAACCAGGCTTGCTGGCAGCATGTATGGCAGGTGAAGGAGGACAGAGAGAGCTCAACATATGCAGGTAGCTTTGATCAGTATGATGGGGAGGGAGAATGAGACTCCAGCCACTGTTTAAATATAGAATAATTACAGAATGTACCCAGTGATATAATGGCTGTTGCATTGATCCGAACCACTGGGCATGTCTGGGCAATTACATCCTACAATACCAATAATACTGGATGTTCTTTAAACAGAAATATTTGATTTCTTCTAACAAATATACAAATCAGTCACCTGCTGGGTCCTGTTTCATAAACCTTAGAATTCTCTTCTCAGGGTTTCTCTTTGGCCAGAGCCATTGACCAAGGTAAGATTTTATTGTGACTGGCAGAGTTAATTGTCAATCGTAAAAACAAATGTGGCCCAACAAGATGTCTCTAAGCAAGCTGATATCCTTGGAATTGACATCTTACTTGTGTAGCCAAAGTATATTTATCCCATTAACTCTCTCTGTACTTCCATCTTCCATCTGTGCCATGGGGGGAAGCGTGGCCAGCAGCAGTGGGCATACACTCCAGCTCGTGCAGAGGGTGGTTAGTGGGTTGGTTGGATGCCTGTGCAGGGAATGAAAACCACCATACGTGCTTTCCAATTGTTGTTGCTCTTTGCAATGGTTTGCTGTTACCAAGGGATTCTTGACCCTCCACCATCAGAAAAACAGAGGCAAAAATTTCTGCCATCTGTTCAAGAGTGAGCCATATGCACTAAATGAATTCAAACAAATGCAGAAATGATAGCACTAAATACCCAAATATATCACAGCTTTTCAATGTCTTAAAATCACAGCTAATGTTTCATTTGAGCAAGTTAAAGCTGTCATGGTTTGTTTGAAAAACAATAATAATAACAATTATTAATTCCCATTAATCACCAGAGAATATGATTGTGATTAATTAAAGCTTTGCTGAGTGTTACTGAGCCTTTACACCCCCCTTGAAGTATCCTGA
This sequence comes from Urocolius indicus, assembly GCA_013401255.1. Lineage (NCBI taxonomy): Eukaryota > Metazoa > Chordata > Aves > Coliiformes > Coliidae > Urocolius > Urocolius indicus. The sequence continues at coordinate 135,207 of WBNH01003106.1, read as the reverse complement.
CTCTTTTTGAGTTGGTAGCTTGCTATGAGCTGCAACCAAACTTTTCACGCAGCTTGTTGTGCTTGAAGTATGGAAGCAGATGAGTGTTTATCTTCCCAACGTGCAATGAGTACATTGATGTACATGTTTTGACTGTGTGGCTTTTTCATGATTCTCTTTTGTGTGTTATTTGAGGCTGTCCTCAGTGAGGGTGCAACAGCTTGTTGCTTTTTTGTGTGGTTGTCTGAGTTCAGGTAACCACGGGAGATAAAATCTCCTTGTTTAACAGATTAACTATTGAATATTCTTCTTTACTGAGCAATTGAAAGAGATTGAAAGAAGTATCCTTGTGATCAGGCCCACTGTACCGGCCTGTGATTGTTAACAGCAGATCCATATACCACACAATAATACTTCAGCCCTGGAGTGGCCAACACATGAATACAACTGCATTTTTATTAAATTAGCCAGAGCACATAATAAGGAGTTTACACCAGCTTCATGACTTTGTGGAGATGAAAACAGGAGTTTGGCAAGCCTGCAAATGTTTTGAAGAGACTTTATCTACTATGAGATGACAGACTCAGCTCTAGAGACCATAGTTGTTCAAAGTACAAGCTAACTCAGGACGCAATTCAACAAGACCATTCAGACTAGAACAGCAGCTTGCTGTCAGAGGGAGGGAGGGCTCTTGTCCATGATCCAAGCATTGGGGAAAATAAAGGTCTATTCACTAGAGGATCAGAAATCTCACCTAATCCTCACCAGAAAGTCCCATGGGAGCCAGAGCCTTGGTGAAGGAGGTGCAAAACGATCCTCTGAGATGTATCTTCTGATCCCAGCTCACTTTCAGTCCAGATGAATCTCAAGTCCTGTGGATGCTTTAGATGATAATTTCTAGATGTGCAGGCTGAAATCAGGGCTCAGGCAACATATTCACCTCTCACTTTCTCTTGGACTCTGGCAAAATTAGACCTTGGTGCTCAGACTGCGCCGCATTTTGCATTTTTGCCTTTGGTTGGCAACTTTCAGCACACTTGCCCACAAAATCACACCAGCGCACCTGGGCTTGGGGAATCCGTGGCCTGGATGACAACTCTGCTGTTCTGTATGTGATCAATACTTTGTGCACTGTGATGCATCAGATATGGAATTGCAAAGCCTGGGCTTCCCCTAGTTGATGTTGGTTCAGAGCAGGGGTTTGGAAAGATAACAGCCTTGTTGTAGTTCGGGTTCCTCACCTGTAGAATGGTTTGCAGTAGCTTGCTTTTGTAAGGGTGCACTGAGATCTACAGGAGGAAAGCAGTGGTCATAAATAGCATTTATGCACTGCAGTTGTGCATTAAGTGCTTTTGATTTATCTTTATGGACTTGAAAGTAATTACAAATGTCTTCCCAAATGAGTATAATTGTTGAGACAGTATATTAAGTTCTTCATTCCAGCATGTTCTTGTGCTTCTGCCTGACGATTTGAAGACTTTGTGGCTCTTAAGGCTAATAAACACAAAAGCTGAAGAGAGTAGGAAATGCAGTCTCTTGTGGGAGAAACCCTGGTAACACAGAATATGTGATTGAACAGCAGAGTGCATTTCCCTCAGGAACCAATGCACTTAGTTGCTGGAGCATCAGAGGCATAAACTCTTCCCATAGTAGCTGTTACTTTACTGTTGTTAGTTTCGAAAGTCCCTAGACAAAATCAAAAGCCCCCATGAAGGGGCTGTTCTGAACTGCAAGAGCTGCACACTGACCTGTTGTCTGTGACCAAACAGATGTCAGAGCACTTTGCTTCCATCCTATTGTTCCCAAATACATCTCACTGCTTTGGCAGTAGCACTGTGCCAGGGCTCCTCTCTATAAATTGGATGCTCCAGTTCATCAGACAAGGGGAGCTAAATCAGTCCAATGAAGCCAAGACCTGCAAAAGGCTCACAGTGGATTCCAAATGGCAAGGCTTTTTTTCCCCCTTAAATTTGCAGCTGTCATATGATTCCTCTGAGAGCTTTACAAAATGAGAATCTCAGCAAGCTGTGGGAGCACATGGTGTCCTTGCAGAATCTGACTCAGTAAACAGTGTGTTAAATGAGAATTTTCTGCATTTGGCTGTAGTCTTCCAGGCATGAGTGCACCACATGGGAGCAACAAGCTCCCAGATAAAGCACACTGGGATCCTTGAGGCACACAGAATTTCACAAGAAAGGTCAAGCTGAGATCCATAGGGATGAAATCATTGATTTGGCCCATGTCTTAATATAGATTAAATGCTTGAATAAGTCTTTATGCTAGTGAGTGGTCTGTTTTTATACCCATGGTAAGTCATGCTACTAACAAATAAATAAAGGGGAAAAAAAGAACTGTTTCTTTTCTTGGTAGAATATTTACCTGTGGTCTGAAGAAGTGGAGACATCAAATGCAAGCTGGTTTCATAATGCTGTACTGATATAGTACTCTGGCAAGGATGAGGAAGGAGTGCACTGGGGAAAAAGAGTTAGAACTTTCTTGTACTGTCAGAAAGCCCCTCAAACAAAGGGGAAAAAAGCCTTTTCTTATCCTCTGAGAAGAAGTGTTTTTATGTCTGTTCTCTTTGATGCAAAGGAGAGAGTTGCAGGGCTGGATAAGAGATCTGGTAATCCATTTCTAGGTTTGTTCCTGCAACATGGGCACCACAGTTATTCTTCACAGCTCAGGTAATGAAGAGCAGGCAGATTACCAAGGAGTGTGCTGGGTTACTAACATTCAGCTGCATGGATTTTCACTCTCACTGCCCAGCCTGCAGGGACTGCAAGGCTGTTCAACCCCTGCCATTCAAGAACAAGCTCCCTAATGCTTCCACGTTTCAAACTCAAAAGATATCTTGCTCTGCAGTAACTTGTCCGTACTGTAGAAAAGGAATTTGGGGATTTTAAATCCATTATAGCATTTTAATCTACTAAATGCAAATTACTGTTAATAAAAAAAAAAAAGTGAGTTAATTTGAGTGGCATCCTTTGAGTCTTTTACAGGTTGTCAGCCAGATGTAAGTTTGTAGGGGTTTAGTACCTTTTGTCACAGATGAGTTTTTACAGGCTTTGCCAGTCCTCAGCAGAACTCTTCCACCCCGAGATTCCCATCAGCAGTTGCCATGGTACACCTCACATGGATAAAACGGTGCTGCTGTGGAGGCTACACACAAGTCAGCCTCTAATGTCTCTTGTCTTCCTTTGAACAGAAGCTAGGAAAAAAAAAAACAAACCCAAAAGTGAAGACTCAGTGTCTGAGTCAGAGTGAGCCACTGCTGCACTACAGGGCACCAGTATCTCCCAGTGGAGGGCAGGGACAGCAGCCCTGCAGGGCAGCAATGCTAGTGAACTCACAACTGCAGGTCACATGGATTTCAGCCCAAGTATCTGCAGCAGGAGTTAAGCATGTGTTGTTGTTATACAGATCTAGGGGCAAAGCCCTTGAAGACAAATCAGATGACAATGCTGCTGCTGACTCTCCCAGCATCCCCTTCCTCCTTCAGAGAGCATCTGCGTAATGCTTGTAAGCAGCTTTGCTGGCTGTGCATTACAGCAACTCGTGTGGTGTGAGCTGTAGGGGGAAGATAATGCTGTTTCCACCCAGTTGAGTTGTTTCAGGTCCTTATCTGACACAGCAATGCATCCATCGTTCAATTGCTGAAATAGATGCTAAGTCCTGGTCACCTCCTCTCCCATAAGCATGGCCTTTAATGCTCTGTTGATCTGGGACTCAAATTATGTCATTGAAATACAAAAGATTTTCCTTTTCTGCTGGCAGTTGAAATGATTGAGCCTCAAGTGAGATGCAACACAATGATGTGGAGCTGATCTATAATCATCAAATCTTACAGGAATCCTGTACCATGAAACAAATTGAGTGGTTTGTCACCCCAGTAAATGGGGAAATTGGAAATGGGATGTGTAATTCAGAAAATAATAGGATTCATTAAATAGTCAAGTAAAACCAAAGATTCTTTGAGTAATAAGGAACTGAACAGAGACCAGTAATTATGACAGAAGTGGGGGGGGGGGAAATTGACTGGCAGTCCCATTATATCATCTCTTGTTCCAAAATTTACATGAATGGCACAGTGGAAAAAATGCACTGAGGAAAGAGAGATTGCAGTGAGCCATGGTACAAAGCCAGATGTAGCTACATTATTTCCACCAAACATAGTCCACATCATGTGGTTTGATTCTAGCTGCCCAACTCTGAAAGATGGCCAGAAGCTAATGACTATTTTGCATTTAGCTCAGGGCATTTCCTGCCCTATACCAAAAACGCTACTGATCTGCCCATATGCATGACACTAAAAGGCCACAGCTGCAATGTGGACTGTGAATGGGACTGTGGTTTAGAGGAGTAGCAGCATATCCATAATCTGTAGACCATGAAAACCTGGATTTTCGGTAACTTTTATGTGAAGTTGTTTTCAGCTCTTCTTATCTTGCCATCTCCTCTATGAGTTTACACTTTTGGTAGGCAGAAAAGGAGCAGAAAACAGTTTACACTGTTTACACTTTTGGTAGGCAGAAAAGGAGCATTGTCTATCTGGCATTCAAGGCAAGCATGTGCTCAGAGTGCTACAGATAATGTCATATTTGAGAGAAGGGTAGCTGGAGGGTCCCATTGCCCCCAGGTGCCATGAGCCCAATCAGGTATGATCCAAAAGCACCTGCAAAGAAAACAGCTGGAGCAGCATCTAAATGCCTCATGGTGTAAGCCAGGGGCTCAGCCAAAATGCCCCACTATGGGCACACGGTGAGGACATAACCATGGAAGTGGCTCCAGGTGCCTCCAGGGCTGAGTGCCCACTGAGTTTAGGTTTTAGCATCTCAGGCTTTCTGTATTGCCACACTGTGGCTATTTGTGTCAATTTGGGCACATGAATCCTTTGTGGATCTGACTGCAACTCATGCTATCAAGTCTTGCCTTGTGGAGAAGAGCTAAGAGAAAAATCAGGACCATATGGTCAGTGTTAGCTAAATGCCTTTCAAAGGGGAAAAGTAAGAATCAAAACTTACTGTACTGTGAGGTCATGTGTAGGGCCAAAAGGTGAGATCCTGACCATGTGATCTCTAAAGGTCCCTTCCAACCCTACCATTCTATGATTCTATGTATTAAGGGGAGGAGGAATATTTTCCACTGTGCATTAGTCTGATGTAGTCTGTGTACAGGAATGGAAAAGGAATATTCGTACTTGGCTCTCTGACTAGAGAGTACAAACAAAAATTTAGTAACTTGTTCGTTTTAAAATTGTGACGTTTTAGGAGAGAAGCTGTTTTGCTGGAAAAGTTAATTTTACCAAGCTCTTATCATGACATTAAGGGTTCTGAAATGGTATGACATTGGAATCAAAGGAGCAAATAGGGAGTCAGAGAGGTGTGTGCCTGTGGAGCCCTGCTTGTGGGGAAGCCAGTCACTCTGCCCTTGCTCAGCCCACCCACGGGGTTTATGTTAATGTCAATCCCATGTTCACTTTTGCAATGTGCAAAATAACCACATTCTATGAATAGGCTTACAACATCTATAGCCTTGTTCACCTTTCCATAAGGCTGCTGCCATGTAACATGTGTGTCTCTCCTCCCACTGCTGTAAGACTATTTTACTTCAGCAGAATTCACACATTCAGCTCCATTAAACATAATGGCATCAGATTGACAGGAAAGGAACGCTCTTTTTATTTATCCAAGTGAGTGCTTTGGCCTTTGAGCAGGCAAATCCTCTCTCTAAAAGCCTCCATTCTCCACACTGTAACAATGGATAGCACCATTAGCTACCAATTGCATCCTAACTACACTTTGGAGGGGTGGCTGCACCCTGCTGATACCTTTTTGGCATCCTTGCTTACACCCTGTCCCCAGAGCTCTGCACCTATATGTAATTTCCTCCAATGATTACAAAGGAGACCTACAAAATTCACAAAATGATGCAAACCAGAACTGTCTTTCTAGCATCAGCCAGCTATTCTCCAACCTCATATATGAGCAATAAAACATAGCATGTTATGGGAATTAACAGATGTTGCAGAGCAGCTGGGGACCTGGGGTGCAGGATGTTCACGGTATGGCTGTCCCAGTTTTGTCAGCAGTTCAGTCCTTCCTAAGTGTTTCAAAACCAAACGCTCTCCTCAGCTGGTATCACGAGCAGCAGTGTCACATACACCTGCTAGTATGTGCTTGTGCTAACTTCTGAGAGTAATTTCTAAAGGTATGAAAAAGACATAAGGTAGTTCATTGCAGTTAGTCCCAAAGTGCTCTCACATCTCCCACAGACAGGCAGACGCACTGACACCTTGTACTACAAAATCCCGGGAGCTGTTCTTTCCTTCATGCCTGACTCTGCTCTGCAGGCCTGGAGGTTGCTGCGATGGAAATAAGTTACTCCTTCAGCTTCCATCTCTGTCTCTGAGTTGGTCCCTTGGTGCTGGGAGAGTAGCAGCAGCTGCTGCAAAGTCATAGGTCAACAAAACATAAAAGCCCTTGTATTACCACAGTTGTGCTTTCCATCCTAATGAGAAGAAAACAGCCAGCTGCTGTGGGGAGAAAGGTGGTTGCCCTGACCTCAGCTGTGAGAAAACGTGTTCCCTGGGAGGCACAGGCTGACCTGCACAGGGCTAATGTATAAGCAAAAAAGCAGCCGAGACGTTGTGAGTGTTGGTGCTGCCCTTGTTGTGCTTCCTCATTGTCTTCTGTTCTCCTCTGGGAGGGCATTTGTATAGACATGCCTGCTCACGCCAGGCTCCCTGCCCTCCACACGGTGCCTTCTAGCACAGCTTCCTCCAAAAGTTAGCAGCCTGGGCCCCGGATGCCCCTGCAGGCTGCTTGTGGTGCTGGGGAATCAGAGGATGGTGCTTATCTGGCCATCATTTTGTCTTTGCACAGACCAGTTCCCTCCTGACAGACTTCAGATTCACTCTGTGCCATGGCTTAGATATGCTTCATGCACTCAGGATGAATCAATAGGAATAATGTATTGTAAGTGTGACAAAGGGCTTCAGAGCATCTTTGACAGCCACTTTAATGTTAATTTTCTCTTTTTTGAAAAAGAACCATTGTAATTTCCATTTGATGTCTTGGACAAATTTAGAGCACAGTGTAACATGAGGCCACTTGTACCAGGAGCTTAGGCTTGGTAAGATATGTTAAATTGGCAGGGCGTTAATTAGCAACATGGCCCTGTTCTCTTATTTGTGGATGTGGTTTCTGGCTGTGGCTTTGTGTGAGAAATGAAATCAAAGGCAAGTAAACAATCTGGAATTTGCAGTCAGAATTGCTCAGGTAAGAAGTTGTTTAATAGCTTCTAAATGAAGGCACAAAGATGGCAACAGGCACTGTAACAAACCCATCCATTGGATTTACAGGGAGAAATCCGTCACTGAAATTCCTTGTCCTCAAGTGACAAAAGGAAGAATCTGTAGGTTAAAACCCGAAGTGGAGGGTAGATGATGTCCCAGCAGTCTCTAGACCAGATTGGCCTGTTCACCCAATAAAGCCCCACTACTGTGTGACCTTAGGTTGTACTGATACTCTCCATATCTCCTGTGCCTTTTTGCCACAGCCTGTTGTAGTCTTGTGCATGTTTGATTGTATCTACAAAAGAGGCTACTCTTATCCTGGGCTTTGGGGAAGTATTTTCAGGGCAGAGCAATGGCACAGATGCTATGGAGAATGCAGTGGATTAAAAGCCTATTGTATGGCAACTTGGGATCATAGGGACTGGTTTCATGACTCAAATAGTCCCAGATTTCTTCACTTGGATTATGATGTGTTCTTGGTTGATCTTCAATTCTGATGTACAGGGTAACATTTTGCTTGACTCTAGAATTAAAATGTGTGGGGACCTCCTGCAACAGTATCTCCATGCAGCATTTGAGCCTCCAGGAATTTTTCTACTTAAGGATTTCCCATTGAGATTGTGAGGGAATAGAAACCACAAAGAGACACCATGTGTCCCTATGATTTGGAAAAGCAGCAAAGAAAAGGAGTCCAACAGTGTAACTTTGAGGGTGAGCCAAGTAGTGGAAAAGAGTGTCAAATGATATCTGCTGGCTTGCAGATTGACATCAGTCTGCAAATCCTCCCATTGTTCCCAAACATTACATCATCTTACAATCAGGAGAAACGATGGTATTGATCCGGAACTAATCCAGTTTCAGAGCGGACTTGGTTTTTTTCCTTCTCTGAAGACGCAGTTGATGAAGATAATCCCTGTGCTGGTGCTTGCCAGGCAGCATCAGATTGGTTGCAGTGAAAGCAGAGCTGTGGGCCAGAGAAGAGTATCTAGAACCTTGTAAAATGGGATCACCGGTGCTTTGTGTGCACCTGCACTCCCTGCTGCAGAGAAGTGTGTGGGGAATGCAGGCAATGAATTAATGAGCTTTGCTTAACAAACTGCCCCAAGTGAATTCCTGAAGCAATTTAGATGTTAGGTATATAGTAGTAAGGATGTAAAAACTCAGACTTGCGTTTTATAAGGGATAAAATAGCAGGGCATCTGTAACAAAGAGGAAACATTACTTGGTAATTAGATAGAAAATGAATAACTGACCTAAAGGCAGAGTTCAGACAATGAACTGAAATATGCTTTCAGGAGGATATTTCTATTAAAGCTTATTGCAACAACAGCTGTTTGATAACAAAGTCCTTGAGCAGCATGAAATGCTTCTAGTTCCATGCACATAAGTTTAGCTAAGCTTAGTTGGAAAGGTCTGTAATAGACTTCTACCATTTTTAGTAAGAAAACTAGTATTTGCATTAGTGCTGCTTCTGGACTCATCTGAGCTCTTGGCTTGTCTATGCCCAGTTCCTCTGGGGCTGATGCTCCCGCCACAGGGTATTTTGCAGCTGAGGGGCCTGACCACCACAGGAGCTGAGGGGAAAGGATGGAGAGGAAGGTCATGAAAATTGAACTATTATGCCTGCTTGGCATTCCCCTCAGGTCACACAAGTGGGGATGAAATCCAGGCTGCCTTTGGCATGTACAGAAATCCTCAATCACCAAGTTGTCAGTGAGTATGTTCAGCCATGATGCATGGAGAATGCATCTTGGGATTGTTTTCCTTCCCTGCATCTCTTTTACCATGGAAGGAAAGCAATTGTTTACAAACTCAGGATATTAAAGTGAGTATAAATTTAAGGATTTCCCCAGTAAGTTTTTCCCCACCCAAGGAGTCTGACAGCACAGACAAAGATATCCTATTCCCACTGATCTTGTTCTAATTGAGGATGTCAAACCTCTGCCTGCCCAGCACTCCTGTGGGTGTATGTAAACAGGGACTTCCCTACCACAGGCTAATGTTGAAACAGAAACAATGGTTTCATTATTTTCTATTCACTGTTTTACATCGCATCCAGACTCTCACTTTTGTCTTCTGGAAATACTTTGTATGGCTCTAGGTGACAGGAATTAGCTGAAATCCTTTTGTACTTCAGCCAGCAGTCAGGTAGCACACTGCAGCTCTGCTCTGCTGCCTCTCATTGTTCAGCTATTGTTGCCCTCGGTTTTGCCAACCAGTTCTTACTGTTTTTTCATTGCCTTGCAAGGTGTCTACTTTGCTACTGGAGCAATCATCACTAGTCATTGATTTTATTGTTGTGTTGCAGATACTGAACACTTCTCTTGGCATGCCCAACCCCTGTGCTACTGTGATCCAGGAGCATCTCAGCTTTCTTTTATAAAATACAGTACCCTCATGGTCACAAAAAAAAGGTTGAACACAAGGTTCTGGTGCACCCTGTAAAGTCATAAAGCTGAGGGCAGAGGGATCAATAAAATATGTTTCTAAAAATCGTGGAAAATAGCATGATTCTCATTTTGGTGTTTAGAGCGTGGCTTTAGGATTCAGGGTTGGCAGCATGTGAATGTTACACACAAGCACTGCAGCCAGCAGTTTTTAGCATGGGGTTGGACTGTCAGCAGCCTCTACAGGAAAATCATCAGGAGACACAGCAGGAAACTCAGAGAAGAGCCTCTTACAAGGGATTTAGCATCCCAAAGGAAGAGAGCTTTGGACTCTGCAAACCAGCAGAACAGAAGGTACCCAGTGCTGTGGACATGCAGATTCCCAGGGCAATGGTGCTGGCTGCCTCCCAGGGGCTGCACAGCTTTCAGCCAAAACCTTTGCCTGCTTGGCATGGGCGTTGCTGACTTCTGACACCACAATTCAGAGCTGGCTGCTGCCCTGGCCAGCCTGTGCACCAGCCTCTCTCCACTTTCCCATTACCCACGTGAGATCCCCTGCTCCAGATTCAGAGGCAATACCTCCCCCACCAGCGATCCAGCTCTGCCACCTTCCCTGCCACATCTGGGTCGTGCATCAAACCTGGCCCCCATCCCACACTGCCTGAGTAGGCTATACAACACACTGATGGGAACATCAGACAGTGATCTATTCAGAAGAGGAGAAATGGAAGAAATGATAGTTTTCTTGGAACTGCTATTTCATAATATCTTGTGGCCTTTTTGTTTGACAAGCTTAACAAAGAATGCTTATGTCGCACAGGAAATCTGGTCAGTCTCCATGAGAGGGCTCCTCAATTGTTAATCTCATTTCTGCCAGAGACTAGAATCTGGCTACCATGATTATTGTCAGCCTGTTGATCTAATATTCATAATCATATCCGTAATTACATAGCCAATCACTTTTTAACTGGCAGTAGGATCTCTGAAAAATACATCTGGTTGGGGTAGTAAATCCACCTGCCCTAGAGATTCCTGCTCCTAGTTTGTCTTGCTTATGATATTGAACAATTTGCAGACTTTCAATGAAGTCCACGAGACATAATTGGCAGTACTGCCTTTTACTGTACAAAAGCATCTTTTATGAACCTGTTATTTTGATACCATTTATCTTACTGTGATATAACCAATAACCCAGTCATGCGGTAAAAGACAGATCAGCTGCTCCAAATACCTTGGGGACACACAGATTGCAGCGTGCTAATAAAATGAGAGACAGCCTCCTTCCAAGGCAATGGGTTGTATTAGATTCTTCTTGTATTCCTTTATTTTTAAAATCCAGTATATATATATTTATGTCCATGTATGTTAATAGTTTAGGATCTAGCATAAGTAAAGAAAACTGATGGCTATATATATAGGCTACAGATTTTTATAGCTAAAGAACAAGCATTTATTATTAAGAGTTTTACCTAGGTATCAGAAATACTTCCAGTAACATGCTTGCTTCATGTTCGTACTTACAATAAAGGCCATAAACCTGGATCCTCAAATGGGTAAATGCCAAGCTGAGCTTTAGACACCCACCAAAATTACCAGAAATCACATGACTTAATTCTTTGTAGTCACCTCCTGGAAATCATGACCTTGACTTGGGTGCGACCTTGACTTGTGACCTGGGAAATGCAGAAAAAATCAGGACCTCCAGAACAAGATCCACAGGTGTCGTGCTGTGTCTAAGACATGCTGACTACAAACTGCTATCTTTAAAGATTACACCAGGATAAAAAATGGAGAAGTTTTCCCTCTCCATGATCACAGCTGATTCCTGAGACTTACTGGTTTTCTGGGAAGACACTGTTGCTTTCTAGGTTTCAAAGGAGTGCCCAACTTCTCTGTTGTGAAATCAGTTTGTAGACAATATGGTTTGCATTTACCCAAGCTCTGGCATGGGGACTTCATTTAACCATGAAATCACAACCTGTACACTTTTATTCTCCTTAATTCTCTTCTTTTCTGGATTCTTCCTTGGGTGCTTCAGGAACCAGGATGACCTTTCCAACATTATTCTTCTCTTGCATGTCCCCATGCAAGACCCCAACATTTCCTTGGTTGGGACGCTCACTTCCAAGGACTTGGGTACTGCTTCAGGGGAATGGTGCTTGTTTTAGGGAAAAAAGGCAAATAGTGTATCATTATCAAGGAGATGCAATGAAGAGACAAATGAATGTTATATGTCACTCATACCATAGAGAAGAAAACCATTGCATCTCCATACCACGTTCAGAGCAGATTGGGGTGGAGTAACAGTGGAAATCAAAAACAAAGGGAGAGGACTCTTGTACAGCTTCTGGGGAAACAGTGATGGTTCCCATTTAATTGCTATAACATCAACTTGGGAGTGCTTCACAAAGTAGTAACTGTGCTCCAGTATTGAAAGCCCAAAGCCTGGATTTATTGGCAACATGCCCTGAGTTCCTTACTAATACTTTGAAACCTCAAAGCTTAAATCGGACAGAAGAATGAAGCATGAAACGGGTTGACAGTGCTGCTGAGGAACACATAGCAAATTTGGTAGTTCTGCTTGATCCTTTCCTGTAACCCTTTTTTGCAACACTGCCCACAGAGCCAGCAAGGCTCTTCACCTGCGGAACTGCTGCATGGCCAGGGCCAGCTTGGATGAGCTGGGCAGGGACTTCAGCCTGGCCACAGCCCCACAGCACCCGAGAGGGCCTTGAGGGCTGCTTAGGAGAGTTGGTAAACAAAATAGCCCTTCCCCTTGAAAACTTCTTTTTTGACACCCTTTCCTTTGTGCACTTGCACATCACATGAGGACCTGAAGTGATGTTTGGAGCCAGTCAGGGACCACACAGCTTATGTGAGGCGAGATTTGCATGTTCATTTTGAGAAAAGTCCGCAGTCATTATGTAAATAGACGTACTCACGGTGGTTAATAATCCTTTTCAGGGATTTTACAAAGCCATAGGCAATACAGTTGCCCAGAATAACAATATATGGTATCAACCCAAGGGGGCACAACTAGGCCTGTGTAACATAAACCGTGCAGTGTTCCCAGCTGTTGGAGGCTGAGATGAATTTAGTTTATTGCAGCAGTGCTATATTTGGTCTCAATTAAATGTGTTCAAGAGATCCATTTTCAAGTATTATTCATACTGTATGGCCAATTCTTCGTTTATAAAATGAGCATCCTGAGCTAAAAAGACCGCAGAGCAATTCCAAATGACAGGAAATTCCCAAGAAAGCAGGCTTTGGCAGAAGGAAACAAAATATCCCCACTGCCGGGAAGCAGAAAGTCCCTGCCCTGTACCCAGAGCCACTCACAACCAGGGAAGGATATTGACATTTAAGGATCTTTATTCCAACACTCTGTTTAGAAGAATGCTCCACAGACTCTTCTCTGGGCAGCTTTTTCTGTACAGTAGCATTATATTCTGCTTCTTTCTGTCATTGTGGTATTCCTATTTACCTGCTACCTCTCGCTTCTTAGTAGTTAATGTTCTTCTCCTGTTCTGTCCTTCCCAAACTGTGGCATATATATACCATGACATACCATATATACCATTTAGACATTGCTTAGATCTCTTTTTTTCCCTCTATATTTATGATTGGGTTTGTGATGTTGGCAACTTCCTCCTTGGTGATTTGTATTCTCACATCCCATTCTGTCACTGTTTAGCCTCTCACTTCATAATATATCTAGGATCCAGCTAAATCAGCCTGTAAGTGTCTCGCTTATTTTTCTCTGCAGCTGTGACCTTTGCAGGTAGGGAGAGAGTTTATTTAGATTGTGTGACCACTGTGAAGATGTGCACTGTCAATAAGAGTAATAGCAAACAATAAACCAGTAACTATGGGGGAAAACATGATAACAGAGAGCAAAAAGTATCCCTTATCATGAAGACAGAAGCACAAGTACACATGAAGATCTCTCCTTGCAAGCTCTGTTTGAAAATCACTGAAATGAGAATGAGATTCTAAAACTGCTGAACTATTGAATTAATTTTACTTCTAGTCATAACATATTGCTTGGGTATTTGTGAAGGAATAGTGCCATGTTGTCACAGCACTCTTTCTTACGATGCAGTTTGTTAATAATGTGGATTGTCTACCAAATATACTACTAATGTAGTTCGAAAGCTCCAGGAAGTTGTTTTCCACTATTTTCCTTGCAGTATCTATTCTGGGTATTGCTACCTGTCCTCCCTGACTTGTCCTGCCATAAGCTCCTTCTCAAATTCAGCCCTGCACAGTTCCCTTATGCTTTGCACAGGCATGCACACTGCTCCAGAAAAAAAAAAAAAAAGATGTTTTTTCAACAGAAATCTTTGTGGAAGACAAAATACAGCTTCAAACCCACAGCACCTGCATGGCTCTTGTGCTTTTCTAGAGGCGACCAGCACCTCCACATACTCCTGAATTCAACCCCCTGTCCATTATTAGAAAAGTCCACATGAAGCAATGCCCAAAGCAAACGGGAATTTGTGCATTTCTCACTTCTCACTTCACACTCCACGTGCTGGTGCCACATTCATTCCACCAAATTCAGGCCTTCCCCCAGCTCTTTTGGATACACAAGATTTCTACACAGCCTCTTGGTAAATGCTGACACTCCCACAATGGTCCTTTGGTTCTTATTTTCAAAGTTAACTTTCAATAAGAGTATCTTTTGTGTGACTGAGCAAAATAGAACTAGAAATAAAAACCAGTTTCTCAGCAGCTGAAGGAATCATCTGCAGAAACTGCTGCTTGCATGTGAGGATGATCAATTTGACTAACTCAACAGATTCAATTTGCATTATTAACAGTAAGGATAATTGCCTAGGTATATCAGCCATATCACTAGATAGTGCCCAATTACAGGCTGATTGAACTGACTGAATCGTGAAATCGAAGCCCCAATTATTCAATAATTGTGAACATGGCGAGACGCTTGTGCAATATTAGATTACAGTGCTGCAGGAAATGACAGAGGAGTGATTGCATTAGAGCCAACAGATTAATGCAGAACCAGTACTTCAGTGAGAGGACATTAAAACTAACATATCTTCTTCTCAGTTCCAGTGGCAAGGGAGTGAAGCTGGTGACTCCTAGGTTACTAGGAACATAAAGATTTTTCCACTTGTTTTTCTGACATCTCAGACAGTGACTTCCTATTCTCCTGCACTGGTGACAGCTCTTTCCATTCTCTCCTCTTCCTGCTTCGCTTTAATACTTCGGTGCATTCAGCCTACTTACACTATTCATTGTTAGGTTCAGCCTTTCCTTCCACCCATTTCAGTGAGCTTTGAGGCTCTCCCTAAATGCTTTCTGACTTTAAAGCTCTCCTCAAAACTTCTGTCTTTCACAAACACCTTCCTGGTGCATCTTCACTGATGTGCTTTGCCCTCTGGCCTCCTTCCTGCCCTGCACTGTGAGGAGAAGCCCCATGGAAGGAGGCATAACACCTTTGATGGGTTTTGCAAAGCATGAGTGCTTGCAGCATTAGATAAGTAATTATAATAACTCTCCCCTTTCGTGAGAAAAAACATACACATCATTAGCAGTTGATAATTCAGTGGAGAGACCAGACTTGGCAAACATTTATTGCTGTCTAAGAATTCAAAGTCACAGCCTAAGCAGCAGTCGCTATAATATTCACCAAGCATTCCTGCGTGTCTTTAGAAAAACACTTTCTGTAACAGGAGGGCAAAAGCCTATTTCATTTTTTCCTCTTTCTGTGAAAATTATTTCAGCGTCTCTTCATCAACTGATTGAGTCCTTGAAAGCGGCTCTGGAACAAACTGTCTGTATGTGAATGTTGATGTAATTAATGAAGAAGTATTCAGGCTTTTACAACCATCCTGGGCTACCAGTGTATCAATGGGCCAACTCTGAGGAGCATTGCTGATGGCATCTTTTCAACATCAGCAACTATTAATTGGCCAGGTATTCTGTGTTCCATTTAGATTATCTCCACATTTCATCACTTCTCTTTTTTACCTGATGTAGCAATTTTCTCATCAGGCAGTCTTTTGTATCAGCTTTCACGAAGCCCTACAAAATATAGACTGGCTAATACATTAGATCTTAAGAACAAATCAACTGATTCTTACATTTGCCTGCCATGCAACAAAAAGTCGCCATAGCAACATCATTCTCTGCTCACTGATGAGGTGCTACGGGATCTTTTCTTACAGAAATACAAGAATAAGCCACACTATCTAGTATTTTGCCAACCACTGTTATAAAAACCAGGAGAAAGGCATTTTCTTCTTAAGCTCTCTTTCAGTTGGGTTTAAATTATCACTTTGCTCTTGTGCTGCTTTCATTCATTGGAACCCTTAGGGCCAAACTTTGCCGTCGCTCATGGGAATGGATTTGCCACTAGATGACCAAGGCAACGCTGATGCTGCTTATGGAAGTGATTTCAGTTCAGCTGTTGGATGACAAGAGTAAGTCTCCTTCACCTACCTGCTTGCCTATAAGACCAGGAGGTTTAACTTTAGGGAGTTGCATGTTGCTTTGAGACTTCCAAATGGGACTATATGAAGACATAGTACATTACAGGCATAACTTTTCATATAATGACTTCTCCTGCAGTACTCTCTGAACACATGTATTAGTCAATCTTCAAGGTGTCAGTCTTTGCTATGGCACTGAAATGTTCCCAAGGATTTTATTACCTAAATTTTTGAAAGCATCCATCCACTTGGAGGTTTTGAATTCTGCCTCTTCCATTGCAAATAACTCCTGCTCCAAGAAGCCTGCCTTTCAGTGGTACTCCAGCTTCACCACACCAACACGTATCAGTGGGAGCTGTTGTGCAGCAGAATAAGTACTTGAAGCTAAACTGATTCAGACGAGTCACTAGTTGGAGACTCAGGTGAACTACCAAAATGCATAGATACTGCCAAAGAAATTAGGTTTAGACATGTCATTTGTTGCACTAATGAACCCTCAACCCAGGCTGCAGGGAAATGGGCTGGGACAACTATTCTACAACATGCCAGCACACTTCAACTCCTGCAACACAAAGGGGAAGTAAAAATGATGGCATCTTGTTTACACTGTAGTTAAGTGCAGTGTAATTAATTTGGCTCCTGAGAGTGAACGTTGCCTGTACTGCTTACCTGTTGCCTTAATAAATATTAAGCTAAAAATGAAACATGTATTTATATTTCCTTATGTTGATAATTTTTCCTGTTATCCTGATCTCTCATGCTCAGATACCCATATTTCAGTGGAATACCTTCCTCCAACTGTAACAATGTGTTGGAATGAACTGTGCCCATTGCAGACAGAAATTGTTTTTTCTATTCCATTCAACTTCGCATCATTTGCCCTTCAAATAAATCTTTGATGTATTACATTTGATCTTTTTTGCTACAGGACCAAAAGCAGCTTTGCTCAGTTTCATTTAAAGTTGTTGTTGATCTGGAGAATGATCAAATTGTCACCTCACCCCAAAGCTAATGAGGAGTATCTGCTTAAATCGTTTTCTTTGGAAAAAGTTTTTTGGTTTGTGGGTTGTTTTCTTTTCCCCTCCCCAAAAGTAAGACTATAGAAGAGATTTGTTACAATAATTTCTTTACTCAAGAAAAGCTAGTGGGAAAACTTCAACATTTTCAACCATTCCACTGCTTTTTTAAATAAAAAGGCTCTTATTAATGCCTTCCTGGTTAGAGATTTTAGTTCACTTTGAAAGTGAAAAACAGACATATCAAAATGAAAGAAATGCTTAAGAATGTTTCTGAATTTTTATTCTACTTTTCATATATATATATATATATATATATACATAAAAAAAATAACCAAAACATCCCCCTGTTATCAACATGCTCTTCAGTGTAAACCCAAAATGTAGCCCTGTAGCAGTTACCAGGAAGAAAATTCACTCTATCCCAGTTGAAACCAGGACAGGGATGCAGCAGGGTCTCTGCAGACCAGAGGAGGCTGAAAGCTGCTCGCATTGGGAGTGAAGCAGTCACGGAGTACCCTGGAGATCCAGAAGGCGTAAGGACCATCCCTGTTCACAGTTTAGAAATGCAAGATTCTGCCAAGCAAGGTGCTAGGAATTATGACTAATGATTCAAGGTGTGAAACAAAGGTGAATCTTTTCTAAAGGGACGCTGCCTTTGTATACACCCAATAATTCAAATAAAATGGGTTTCAGCTGAGCCATCAATGTAGTTAGAGCTAAAGCTAATGGGCTTCCACTTCTTTTTGAAAGTCTTCTGTTGCAAATGTACAATACAGAACTTCAGGAAAAGAATGTAAGTGAAGGTGGTGTTTCTGTTTCTACAGTCATCGTATTTGAGTCTTGGTGATAGGAGAAGGAGGAAGTAATCACACTGCCTGATGCATGGCACTTATTTGAGCTTAAAAAGCCACATCCTTTGTTCCCTGGATGGGCAATGTAAAGTAAAAGACTCTTCCTGAAAGTGATGAGCCTTTTTCTGAATTGGGGAAGAAACTTCTCTTAGTTGATTCTGTGGGAAACCTAAAAGAAGTAAGTACTTTACTGATAGGTACCTTTCACAGTTACATGCCAGTTGGTAGTTGCTGGTAATACCTTCCATTGCTAAAATGTTTTACTTGTAAGAAACGTAATGGTTAATTTAGTACTTACACATATAAACACTTAAAAATCTCCCAGTCTTTTCCAAATGGTACTTAGTAATCTGCATTTGATTAACTTATTAAATGGGATGTAAGTTTGTAGCCAAATTGTAGCCAAATTGACAATGTAACCTACTATATGTAGCTACAGTAGCAAGACTAATATTTTTCTTATCTGTAGGTTTGTTTACTTAAATAAACGGAAACATCAAATGCTCTAGGCACCCAGACATATTAAGAAAGACAAACTAACATCAACATCAGAAGCAATCGTATTAATTTCCTGTATGTGCAAAGGGAAAATAAACCTCTTTGCTTTGTACTAATCCAACTCAAATATTACTCCAGCCCTCAGCTGCCCTCTTCCTCCTCACAGGCCTGGGAACAGAGAGGGGGGCTCTACGATACTCCTAGAAAATCAGCAGTAAGCTTACCTCAGTATAAAGAGGAGGGAGCAGAAAACACTAAGAAAAACAAACATCAAAAACCTCCCACTCTCCCTGAACAACTCTTAATAATTTTTTTATCTGAAGAGAAGCTTTTTGGCACTCCCCAGGCTATGTTCATTTTTAGCAAGCAAGGACTGTGTTCTGTCCTGTTACCCCTGCTCCCTCACAACACAAAAACTCAGAAGCACTTGGATCACTAGACATATTTATAGTTTAAACTCCCCAATTTGACGTTATCCATACTCTGCAACCAAACCAAAAATCTGGACATTTAGGCCAAGCAGGCAAGTTACAGACCCATTCTTCTATAGCCCTTACAGTTCACCAGCACTACTAACCCCAAGAGCTGAAACCTATTAACCAGATCACCCCAAGCCAGGAAGATGGTACAAAACCCACAGTATTTCTTTTCTGCAATTCACCTTTTCTGCCATGGCTGTTCCACAGCCTGTATTTAAACTGAGAGACAATCTTGACAACATCTTTTTACCGATGCTCCGGTATCTCATTTCCTGATAAAGGCTACACCATCAGATAGGCTGTCACAGATGTGTCTTGTGAGCTCATAAAAGCAAAGTTGAGCTTTTACATCCACACCCCTACCATTTTGCTCAGCTTGTGAAATAATTCTCCCACTTCAAATGACTGCAAACCACTAAAATCAAGGTTTTAGAAGAAAAAATAGTGTCCAGAAATGTGAATTGTAACCAGCATGACCAATTCCAGGTATAACTGTAAATAAATAAGGGTATGTCTGAATCTAAGGGAGGCTGAAGACAGAAAATAAAAGCATACCTTTAAGGGAGAGGATGTTCTAACGTCTGTACACTGTAAGGTTAAAATAAATACAGATGCAATCCTGTGAGACAGTAAATTCCATAAAGCAAAAGTTATTAAAGCAAAGAACATCTGCTTCTATTTCATTCTGAGTGTCCTTAGAAATCACAGAACAGCTGATACCAGAACAAAAATGCAGATAAATCACAAAAGAATAAAAATAATAGAAGAGCAAAATTAATTCCAGAGTATAAAACAGGAATCCTTGGGACCAAATGGAACCAAATCAAGGTAAATAATCAACACCTCCCACCTTTCCACACAGCCCAGCCAGTGACATTAATATTTAATAAATAAGTTCCCTACTCAGACACCAATTCTAGAGAAAGTGTGAAAGGAAAAAAACAACATCAAAGCAAAGACAGAACATCCTCCCCAACCTACTGACTGCTTTAAAGCAAAGGCCCTTTTCCTCAGTGCTCTGATCCTTACACTGAACCCCAACCCAGTCCAGGCCTTTGGTTTCAGACTGAGCACTCGCTGGTGTTCTGCCTGTGTGCTACCTCTGGGAATCCCAGACATGGGCACTGACACTTCCTACTGCATTTCCCCAGGAACATTACAGATTGGTGGAGACCGTTGCAGGTATAAATGTTTTCTCTATCTGGAGGGAAAGATATCCTGAAATCTTTACCAGTGTGCTTACAGTGCTATCCATAAGAAAAGCAAGTTTTATACATTAAAAAAGTGCTTTTAAATTGACCAGCCAATGCAAGGGATGGGAGGAAGCATCAGCTCCTGGTAAAAATACCCACGACTTTAAATACAAGTCACAAAGAATGTCTGCCAGTCTTCCTTCTCTGCTTCTACACTCCCACACAGGTCAGCTCACAGCAAGTGCCAACAGAGGCATCACAATGTCCCTTCTTTCTTCACAGTTGCAGCTCCTGAAGTGTAGACTTCATTCCTCAACATATACAAACCTCCTCATTTATTTTGAAAACACGGGTGCAAAAACTAGGGGAAACCAAACTTATGGAAGAAGAGCTGCTGGCATTCTATACACAGAAGGAATCACAGGGTTGGAAAGGACCTCGAAATGCCTGTTTATACTGTTGGAACAGCGTGGCTACAGGTGGAGAACCACCAGCACCAGTAGCACTCTATAAACGTTTGCTGCAAGCAGTACTCAGCAGACCGGTCCAGACGCTCTCAGCGGAAAGTCCTTCCATCAGTGTTGTGGAACACCAGCTTTGGTTTTATTCCTTTCCACGCCTCAGGCTACTCTGGGCTGTTCACATTACTTTCCTCCTAGCAGGCCCCACGTTGCAGCATGTGCGAGGCAAAGCTGTGACTGGGGAACTCCTCATGACAGCGTGAAGACCGCTCTCATGGCATCTGAGAGGAGCAGGGCCGCTTCCCAGGCTGACAGAGCAGGCAACAGCTGCAGACTCCTTAACACTTCCACTTGTAGCACTACACGGGTGGCCCGGTGTTCCCAGGAACACGCACCCACGGTGGCTGAGCGGCAGTGCTGGCGGCTGGGGCGTTACCCAGGCTGAGGCACAGCTTCCCAGCGCGGACAGACGTGCCAGCACCATCGCAACGGGCATCAGCGCCCCGGCACACGGTCGTCATGAGCTTGTTTTGGTGTGAACGGTAACACCACCCGGGCGCCGCCTCACGGGGCCGGGGCCGGAGCCGCGCTTGTGCCGCGTTCCTGCGGGGGCACAGGCGGCCCCACGGCTCCGCGGCGGCGCGTTTCTGGCGGGCGGCGCACGCGCCGTTAACCCGGCAGCGGCCGCGGCGCCGTTCCCCACGCTCCGCGCCTCGGGACGCGCGGCGCAGGGCGCCCCCTGCCGCCA
>WBNH01003106.1:68406-113633 GCA_013401255.1 Urocolius indicus | reverse complement strand
GCTCTGGCGGCAGCGGCCGGCGTTTTGCGGAGTCACCGCCGGCGCTGGGCCCGCCCGCGGCTGGGACAGGCTGTGTGTGCGGGCACGGGACGGGCGCGGCGTTGTGGCTGCGGGGCGGCAGGGCCCCGTGCGGCCGGGCGGGCACGGAGCGGGGCCGCTCGCGGGAGAGCACGGGCAGGAACGAGAGCTGCTGTGGCACACGGCACCCGCTGCGGCCGCCACCTCCCGCTGCCACCGAGTGAGCCAAAAGCACGGCCTGGCGACACAGGGCGCTGCTGCATGTGCTGAAACGTACCGGTGAACCGGCCTTGCCGCGCCCACGAGCCCACGCTTCTCCGTGTTGTTGGAACATATTAGTACGGGAGGAGTCTAGTTGTGGCAGTTCTTTACGTGTGTCCGTCTACAGGTGCGAAGATTCCCAGCAGTGTGCTCGCTTATTTTTTTGATTTAGGTTATTTTCCTTTTTGCCTAGGGTCAAAGTCAGAGTGGTGGACATGGTCCTGGTGGTGGCAAGAAGGATGACAAGGTAACTAAAAACAAGCGGTGCTTTTACTCACAGGCTGAGCTGCCGGTGTGCTGCTACAGAGACTGGCTCCAGTAGGTGGCATTTCACAAATTTTTCTTCTTGTATTCTGCATAAAATGATGCTTTTGCAAGCTTTGGAGACACGTGTTGTCTTCTGGATGCACTCTGGGGAAAACTGGCTGCTGTTCAGAGGTAGAAAAGGGAGCTTAACTGGATAAGGAAACTGAAATTATTTAACAGTAGTGATTTATTTTTTAAACAATATAAGTTTAAATTTGCCTGGAAAGACTAGTTGCCCTTAAGCTGTCACTTTAAGTTCCTGGTTTGGGTTTGAAAATTATATTATACTGTCATCTGCCTCTACTGTCTGTGCTTCATGTTATGGACCATTAGAGGCCTTTCCAGTTTCCTCTGGAGATGGGATTGTCATGTACCTGGCAAGCTGGGGCTAAGCTGTGTCAGGCAATGAGGCTGGTGAAGGGTCTGGAGAACAAGTCTTAGGAGAAGTGTCTGAGAGAGCTGGGAGTGTTCAGTCTGGAGGAGGCTGAAAGGAGACATGATCGCTCTCTGCAACTCCCTGAACAGGGGTTGTAGTGAGGGGGGGGATTGATCTCTCCACTAATGAATGATAAGATGAGGAAATGGGCTCAAGTTGTGCCAGGAGAGGTTTAGGTTGGACATTGGCAACTTTTTCACCGAGAGGGTTGTTAAGCATTGGAACAGGCTGCCCAGGGAGGTGGTGGAGTCACTATCCGTGGAGATATTTAGAAGATATATAGATAAGGTGCTGAGGGACATGGGTTAGTTTAGTGATGGGACTGACAGTATGAGGTTACTCAGTCTTAAGGGTCTTTTCCAACCAGAATGATTCTGTGATTCTGAGCTGCCAAACTGAATGTGTGTTACCTGTTGATTGAAATACAACACAAATGTTCAGATTCCGTGTTTTTCTCACCCTGTTGTGTTTGAGTTTTGTGACTTACTTCAGACTTTAGCCTTCCCTGTTCCATGTTCACTTAGAATTGGCAGAAATGTAAATGAAGGAGATGTAAAATAAACAGGAGAACAAATTTGTGAACTTTGTTAAAGAATAAGATTAGTATTTCTTTTGGGCTTCTCGCTGTATCTCATGAAGGAGATAGTTTTGTTGTGGAGCCATTCAGCCTAAGCCAGACTGACTATCACTCTGCGCACCTGACACCTGTGTGTGTTTTTTCATTGTTAATATTCTGATTTGTCTTTTTTTTCCTGGAATTCTTGTTATGAATAAGGATAAGAAGAAGAAATATGAACCTCCAGTTCCAACCAGAGTGGGGAAAAAGAAGAAGAAAACAAAGGGACCAGATGCTGCCAGCAAACTCCCCCTGGGTAAGCGTTCTGCCTGCCCCAGCAGTCCTGGGGACTGCTCACTCTGGGACAAGTGCAGAGCCAGCCCCTCTTCTGGAGCTGCCTGTATGTGGGGCACAAAGGATGACATAGAAGGCCAAATGGAATTTCATTTCTAATGAGCCTAAAGCTACAAAATACGGTTGTTGTTACACAAGGTGCAGCCCATGAATTCCCAGGTAAAGCGAGAACATTGAAATGAGGAGAACTGCAGGGGAAATGTTATCTTTAAAAATGTTTTTTACTTAGAGTTACGGTGGCACAGGTGAAACAGTGACTGCTGCTCACACAGAGGTTATTGTCAGAAAATAAAGCAGGGTTTCTGGTAACCAGTCGGTGAATAGTTGGTACTGTGTCAAACTTGGTCTAAAATATTGTGATTCTACTTTCATTACAGTGACTCCTCACACACAGTGCAGGCTCAAATTGTTGAAGTTGGAGAGAATTAAAGATTACCTCTTAATGGAGGAAGAATTTATCAGAAATCAAGAACAGATGAAACCTTTGGAAGAAAAACAAGAGGTGAGGTTTGAGCTGTTACTTCTAATATCACAATATTGCAAAAAGCACTGTAATGTAAACTTCCAAAGTTTACATTAGCAGTGGGCCCTGACTGTGTAAAGCAATACAGACATATCGGGGATAGCACAACTAATTTACTACATTTCAGTTATTGTTCAGAAAGCAGGTGGGTTTTTTTGGTAGTGGTTTAATGGTTTTAGCCCAAGCACAGGTTACTACAGAGGAGGCCACAATGGTTTCTTGTTTCTTAGTGATCTGTTCAAGTGCATCTCCCAGATATCCATCCATAAAGGAGGAATGTTCTAGCTCTGCATGTCCATGGAGCAGCGTTTGTAGAAGAGGATTAAAATAAGAGTGGATTTGGTTACAGGAGTGTGCTTTATGTCTTCTGGGGCAGCAAAACAGCAGTAGCACCGACTGGTGCTGTTACGTTCGGCAGGAACTGTTGAGGCGGTGTTACACAAAAATGACCTCTTTGCCTGTGTTCTTGAGGTGTTTCTTGGATTCTGCTTGACCACAGGAAGAAAGATCAAAGGTGGATGATCTGAGGGGGACACCGATGTCAGTGGGTACCTTGGAGGAGATCATCGATGACAACCATGCTATTGTGTCCACGTCAGTAGGATCAGAACACTATGTCAGTATTCTGTCTTTTGTGGACAAGGATCTGCTAGAGCCAGGCTGCTCTGTTTTGCTAAATCATAAGGTGAGTTGCTCTTGTCAAGCGAAGTGCAAGTTCTTATACTGTTTTTTAACTAGGATCACAGGATTAGAGCTGTTTTGTGCACCAAAATGGGTGGGTGTTGGCTTTTGGCTTGAGCATGTATGAATCATGCTGCCTGCATTGTTTGATAACTCTTAATGCTTGGATTAGGTTCATGCTGTGATAGGAGTCTTGATGGATGACACGGACCCTTTGGTTACTGTGATGAAGGTGGAGAAAGCTCCTCAAGAAACATATGCTGACATTGGTGGCCTTGACAACCAGATTCAAGAAATCAAGGTACTGAGTAGTACTAACGTACTATTAAGTAAGCTGGCAACACAGCTACCGTGCTGGGAGCCCAGAAGCCTGATAGCAGTACCAGCTGTTCTTCATGTAGTTTGCTTTTGTACCTTGTTGCAGTGAAGTTCTTTTGATTTTGCTAGGCAGACTCATGGGCCTAATCCATTTGCATGGGTGTTATTCCCATTCTCAGACTGTTCACACAGAAACCTTTCATGGGTACTCTGGAGCCTGTAGAGCCCTGAGCTCATCAAACCTGTGCAGTCACGTTTTTTTCTTGGCAACATGTGAAGTTACTGATTGTTGCAAGGTGAAAGTGAAATTCATAGAGTCATGGAATGGTAGAGGTTGGAAGGGACCTTTAGAGATCATTTAGTCCAAATTGTAGGTGCAGAGATAGTTTTGAGTGTCTTACACCGCAACTGAAGGGTTTGATGGGTAGAGGTTTTCTGGCTTGTTTTGCGTTTGCATTTGTTTGTGGTTTGGCTGGGCTTTTGTGTCTGGTTGGTTTGTTGGATTTTTTTCTAACCTGGTAAAACTCAACTCTTTTGCATGGGGTAAGTGTCCAAAATGCTCTGGAAGTATTCATAGAATCATAGAATGGTAGGGGTTGGAAGGGACCTCTAGAGATCCAGCTCCCCTGCAGAAGCAGGTCCACCTAGATCAGGTTGCATAGGAACATGTCCAGGCGGGTCTTCAAGTCCTCCAAGGAAGGAGACTCCACAGCCCCTCTGGGCAGCCTGTGCCAGGGCTCCCTCACCTGAACAGTGAAATAGTTTTTTCTTATATTTAAATGGAACTTTTTGTGTTCCAGCTTCATCCCATTTCCCCTTGTCCTGTTGCTAGCTACCACAGATAAAAAGGGATGTCCCAGCCTCCTGATACCCACCATTTAGATATTTGTAAATATTAATGAGATTCCCCCCTCAGTCTCCTCCAGACTATTAAAGTATTGATCTGTAATGTGTGATGGTGCATGGTAGAAGGCATCCTTTTATAAAGGGCCCCACCCCCAGGTCCTCCATGAGCATTTAGGAGTTGAGAACTCCAGGGTTCCAAATTCAGGGTGATGCACTGAGGTTGGAGGAAGGGGAATGCTCACTGTTTCTTTTCCCTGTGTTGAGTGGAAACAATAGGAAGACCTGTTCAGATAGTCATCTGCCTTAGAACTGGAGGCAACAGAGAGATGTACTTCTTGAGGTCTGGCTTTAAACCCCTTTTAGTTCTTTTTGCCTTTGTTGCTGTGATCAATGCTGCTCTTAATCCCCATGGAACTTCTGTGGGGAGCTCTCACTGTTTATAAACACTCAGAGCTGTTGTTCTTGTGCCATAGGAGTCTGTGGAGCTTCCTCTCACCCATCCTGAATATTATGAAGAGATGGGCATAAAGCCACCCAAAGGAGTCATTCTGTATGGTCCACCTGGCACAGGTATCTCTCAGTACTGTAACAACCACACCGAGCTAACACAGGTCAAATAAGTTCTGCCTGCCTAGTGCTGCAGCATTGCCACGTCTGTCACATGTTTCTTGGGACTGTTCTGTTAAAGCTTTTGCTCCCTGCAAATTGATCCGTGTTTCTTTCCAACTAAACATAGGTAAAACTTTACTAGCCAAAGCAGTGGCCAACCAGACATCAGCAACCTTCCTGCGGGTGGTTGGTTCGGAGCTGATCCAGAAGTACCTGGGCGATGGCCCGAAGCTGGTGCGTGAGCTGTTCCGTGTGGCTGAGGAGCACGCGCCCTCCATCGTCTTCATTGATGAGATCGACGCCATCGGCACCAAGAGGTAGCGTGTCCCCTGCTCCTGCCTCACTCAGGGGCACTGCCAGCAGCAGCAAAACCTTTATTAGAAACGCTTCTTTTGCAGGCATATTGATGCTTAGTCTCTTAGCTCTGCTGACATTTTCATAATACTCCTTTTGATGTGAGCACTTTTAACCAGCAAAACTCCAAATAGCCTCTTTGAAACTCGCAGACATCCCAGCTTATTCATATTTCATCGATATAACTGGAGACTTAACCTCTGTCCTCTTGCTACCTGGTAGCATCTCTCTGGTAGAGTGTCTTGAACAAAAGGAGACACTGTATGTAAGTTTGTAGGGGAGCCTTACAAGTGCAAATCCAGATGCTCTGCCCCATATATTTCAGCATAGGTAGAGGGACTGGACTGATGGTGGAGTGCATAACATAGAACTTTTCATAGAACAACATGTTCAAGCTGTTCCCAAACATGGGGAAGCTGTTTGGGGTGTGGATTGTCCAGTTTGATATAGGCAAAACAGAACAGCCAAGGTGGAAAGAAGAGGAATGCAGCGCTGGTGTCCATGTGTCAGGCAGAGCAGTTGCAGCAGGATCCCACTGGGGAGCCGGGGCGTTGGGTTACACCTGCGCCTTCAGGGAAAGCTCTGAAATGGACATGGGAGCAAGAAGCATCTTCTATGAAGTGGGTGCATATCCTTTAATGTGAATTTGCCCCTTTTGTCTGGGGAGGGGAAAAAGAATTCCAGGTACATGGCAAACAAGGAAGGACAGGTTTCCTTCTCATGACTGCTGTGACTTTCCCCAGCTACACAAACAGTTCAGTGTCTTGTTACTTGCCAGGTGGCACGATATGATTCTGAAAACCTGCTTTTTGTTTTCCATGGGTGAACAGAAAAAAAAAAAACCCACCACACACTACATTGTTTACGTTTGGTGCAGCTGCCTTAATACTGTGCTTAAATTTTCGTAGTGCTTTTTCTGACTGCATTGTTTCCTTGAAGGTATGACTCGAATTCCGGTGGCGAGAGAGAGATCCAGCGTACGATGCTGGAGCTGCTGAACCAGCTGGATGGGTTTGACTCTCGGGGGGATGTTAAAGTCATCATGGCTACTAACAGAATAGAAACACTGGACCCAGCTTTAATTAGGCCAGGTAAGAGACCTCGTGCCATGCAGGTTTGAAAGGATTTGTCATAAACTGTCAAAACTGGGCTGGTACAAAGAATGCGAATGGTTTGTCTTTATCCAACGTAACTTCTACACTGATGTGCCTGGTAACGTTGGAACCTTTTCACAAGTTTCCAAAAGGGAGAGAAACTTCTGGAAGAGGAGAAATGTCATTCCTCTTGCATAAACAACTTGTGTATTGTCCCTTGATATTAAGGTGGTGCAGCCAGTTTTAAGGCACGCTGGAGCACAGCCAGAGCTTACCTGCCTGGCCTGCAGCTGTCGTTTGTGGGAAAGAGAAGTAGCATCTTATTTTGTCATATGCATTATGTGTTCAACTGAGATCTTTAACAGGTACAAGTGCTATTTTTAAATGGCTGCTGAAGATGTACTGAAACACAGTAAGTCTGTGGGGTCTGTTAGAAGGTAGAAAGAAACAGATATATTAAAACACTAAGCCTCACATTAGTGTCCTCAAGTAAATCCTAAGTATTGAAGAGGTTGTAAAGATATTCCTCCTGAAGTAATTGAGGTAAGGGGGAGAGCAAAGATAACTTCAGATCCGTCACCAGGCTGCATGGACTCGAGTTCAGGAAAAAACAAACCAACCCTCCACGATGTGGAGCTGCTGAGATGTGTTTGTGTGCTTTTGAAAGAGTCTGGTTTTGTCACCGTCTTAGCCTCACCCTTCCAAATTCAAACCAGTGCTGTTAAGAGTACAGAGGGGGTCATACTGTACTGGTATTAAAAGACAAGCTGACTAAATTTGTTGGAAGGAAACTCCCTACCCCTGTTGAGTATTTAAATGACAACTACAGCTTAAGCAACCAGGGCATGTCGAGCAGCTGGGCAGGCTGATTGAGCATTGGGTTTGACAGCCTGGAGTATCCTCTGTGGTGCCATCAACCCTCCCAGGAAAGGTACTGGAAAACTAAAGAAAGTAGGAGAGAACTGGAGATTGAAAGTGTCTTTTTTAAAAGAGGGTACATGAAAGTTGAAACAATGAGTATCAGAGCATCTAGAGTCCCTACTGACGTAACAGAAATATCTGGTAGGAACTGTGTATGCAACACTCTCCTTCAGTTAGGTTTTGGGGGTTTTGTTTGGTCTTTAGAGGAAGAATTCTTTACAGTGCCAGTGTGACTGATTTTTCCTGCATGTGGCAGAGAACTAGAGAACTAAATGTAATCTCAACATTTATTACAAGGCCTTAAGTATGTGATGAATACTTTTCTGGGCTACGACACATTGGGTTTTTATATTTTTATACGTAATTAACTCAAGGTTTTGTCTCCCAGGTGAGGTGTCTCTCACCTGCAGTGACAAAGCCTCATTCAGCACTGTGGTGCCTTCCCACTGTCTTGTTCATTGCAAAGAGTCTGATCTCACTTTCTGCTCTAGGATGTGTGATCAATGGTGGGATGAAGGAACTGTCAGGCTAACTTTGACATGTCCATCCTGCTGCATTTCCAACAGCTGCTTGCAAAAAAACCTAAGACTGAACTTATCTTTTGCACAGGACGAATTGACAGGAAAATAGAGTTCCCTCTGCCTGATGAAAAGACCAAGAAACGAATCTTTCAGATTCACACAAGCAGGATGACGTTGGCAGATGACGTCACTTTGGATGAGCTGATCATGGCAAAAGATGACCTCAGTGGTGCAGATATTAAGGTCAGTGTGCATTACCACTGTTTGTCCTTCAGAACACAAATCTCATTTTTACTTCATCCACAACCATTGTCTGTTGAAGCTGTTTCCTGTGGGTATGTCACTGAGGGGTGCTTGGATGGCTTTAAACTACCTTTTGTGCCTGTTTTACAAATGGGCTGTTAGCAGAAGGGTAACAGTGAGGCCACTTGTGTTGCTCAGAGCATGTACCTGTGTTAGCTCACTATGAAATGTTGATAGTAGTACAGCAGCAAAATCAGACAGGGACGGTGAAATCTTGCACAGCCACACAAGGCATCATAAACGTTACCGCTGAGAGCTCAGGCTAAGCAGCATTTTTAGAGACTATGTTGCAAGCAGATAAAAATGCAGCTGTAGATTAGGAAGCTTCAGTCCTCCCTGGTCTGCTCCTTGGAGGTAGATGGAGCTCTTGCCCTTACCACAGTGATGCCCTGGAGCAGACCTGCCACTGCTCTGTGGCCTCCTTGCAGGACAACACTGCCCCCGCGGGGCTGCTCCTCGCAGCAGTTATCTACATTGCATTAAGAGCTTCAGTGCTGCTCAGCAGTGACAAACGTGAGGATGTACATTGTGTTAAGGGTGGGCTCCTGAGGCAGAGGAGCAGCATGCTGGGGGCATGGTCAGTGATGGGCAGTCTCTGTTGCAGGCCATTTGTACGGAAGCTGGACTGATGGCGTTGCGAGAGCGGCGGATGAAAGTAACAAATGAAGACTTCAAAAAGTCCAAAGAGAACGTTCTCTACAAGAAGCAGGAGGGAACCCCTGAGGGACTGTATCTCTGAGGTGCCCGTCTCCTTGGGAACGTCAGGAACTCCTCCTGGGTCAGTGACAGTTGTGTAAAACCACATTGCCAGTCCAGCTGATTTTTATTCTGGAGGAGGTTAAATGCTGGGGTCTTGTGGTTATTCAGCCCGTGTTACAGTTCATTTCCCAATAAAACATTTATCTGAATTGACCTGTGGTAGTTGCTGAGACCTGCTATTTATATGGAGCTGGCTCCTGCTTGGGTCAGACTTGGTTTCCAGAAAAAGTGCTAGTACCAGAGTACTCACGTTGGTGACCTTCACACACTGTGACCACACGGCAGGGGAGCTGCTAAAGGAGGGTGGCAGTCTCTGGCTCTTCAGTAGGCACTGCAGCCTCCTATGCTTACTGTATAAACTGCCTCTGCTCTTCAAGTATTCTCTCTTAAGGGACTAAGTAACTAGGACAAATGTCATTTTTTAAGACAATGAGGTTAGTAAGTCCTATATAAGAATGAATTAAAAGCATTCCATTGTGGGTAATATTCAGATACCATCTCCTTCCAGCACCTGTGCTTACAAGAAAGCATCGTGCACATGCCTTAATATTCTTAAAGGTCTAAAGTGGTACGTGTACCCTTCAAGTCTGGGTGTGTTTTCTCCAGAAGGCCACAGTTCATTAAGAAACACTTCCTTTGCTCCAGCATGTCACTCCAAGGCTATGGCCTCACTACCCACAGAAGGTGCAAGCTGCTGATCTGCAGAGAGAAACTCAAACTAGCAGTCAAGTGTGGTGTCCTGCAGTGGAATCTGGCCCCAGACCTTGTGTCTGCAGCTCCAGCCCGGCAGGAGATAAATATATTGCTGCGCTGTGGTGCTGTTGAAGTATTCTGTGCAGTGTACTCATGTGAAGCAATTGCTAAGGTCCAAGAAAACAATTTCCAAATGTTGTACATGTGATGTTTAAGGTTATATAAAGTTCCACATCCAGCCCCCAGTTCAGCAACAGACAGTGTTTGTTCTGGAAACTGTATGAGCAAACACGGGCCCACTGGGAGGTTGGACATCCAGCCACCCCTATGGTAACTGCTGCTGCTGTAACAATGGCAGCAGCCAGGCCAAGAGATCTTGGTTTTCTATGTAAAAATTATGTGGTTCATTGTTAAACTCTAGGGCTGAATGGAGCCTTAATTTAATCTGGATGACAGGAACCCTGAATTAGAGTTGTTTTTCATCTGGTGTTAAGGACAGTTTTATTGCCCATTCTTATAAACCTTCTGAGTCTGTCACCTTGGAAAGGCCACACAAACCCAGTAAGATTTTTTTTTTTAGCACTTTCTAATCATGGCAGTTGATATCATCATCGCTTGAGGGGCTGAAGACCTGAGCCATGGGGTGAGCAAGACTATTTGTTAGTTATTTGCTGCTACAAGCAGCAACCACAAAGGGGTGGGTTCAGCCAGCTGCTGGATGACTGCCATGTATTAAGCTGTGTGCCCTGGTGTGCTGAGCTATACAGTCCCAGAAAAAGAAACACTCAAAAATTAAATTCTTACCCTTTACCACAGAATTTAGCTCCTTCCACTTGCTCCAACATTCCTGAACTTGAGTCACAAAGATCAAGACAAAAGTAGTAATAAGGATCAGGAGAAAGTGAACAAAGGCTGTATTCCTGGGTTCCGAATGCAACAACAGGAGCTCCAGTGGCCTGAGCAGCCCAGGGGAGGGAAGTAACAGGGGGAGCAGCTGTGTTGGGGAAAGGGCCCAGGAAAGGGGACACATCAAAGAAGCTGCTTTTCTAAGCATCTGCAGCAACAGTCACCACAGCCATTCACATGCGGGTTTCAGGATGTGACTGGACAGGGCGCTAGATCATCTCACCTGGGCTCCCTCTCTCACAAAAGCTGGGACTAGATGATCTTCCAAGGTCCCTCTCAGCCTGGCTGCTCTGTGACTCTGTGGCTCTAAGGAGAAACACAAGCAGGATCACAATGCAGCTTCCCCTCCTCTCCATGTGCCATCTAGGACTGTAGAGGAAAACAGCATTCTGCTTTGATGGGAGAGCAGACACACAAACACACACACAATGTGTGACGCTGCTGTTCAGTCCTAGCTCCAGTTGAGGAGCTCTGTCATTTCTGAAAGCAGCATGGACTTCAAACACAAAAGATGATTTTTTTTTACCAAGACTGATGAATTAATTTTGGAGCAAAAGCAACATCACTTGCAACCTCAGCAATGCTGTAAAGCTCATAACAAGTGCTGTAATATTTAAAGTTTGAATAAATGAAGTGCAGCCTAAACTAAAATGTACTATAACCTTGTCTTGTGGTGGCACAGGCCCAACCCAGCTGCAGGTTACGTGGCTTCATCCAGCCCCAGCCTTCCATGTAATCATTATCTCCCAGCTGGATTATCCCAATTGTTTTAGTGCTGTTACTGACAGTTTTCTCCTAAAAAACCTCTTAAACAGTTTCGGGTATTTCGTGGCTGCTGATACCCTCCTGGCAGCTGAAGATCACTTTCTGAGTACTTGGGTCTCACAAGTAGGGATGCTAAGCAGTCTTTCACCTATTTCAGCACATTCTGTCTTATAAAATAAATATTTAGCATACCTTTAGATTGTTACCATATTTCATAACACTTCTCTGGGAGCTTGCCTAAAGACTCTTGGAACAGAAGCTGATAATTAAGTTAACAATGATGTTTTGACTACTCTGCCTTCTTTGGTGAGGATCAAATACAGACAGACCCCTACTTCTCTTTTGATGATTACCTGCATTTGGGTCTGAAGCAAGTAACCAGTCACAAGAACCTGTTTAAAAGTGAGCTGCTTAGAGATGCATTATGAAAACAATTTCCATTTTAATACACTCACAGTTCTATCAAATTAAGAAATACCAAATAATTCGAATTAATTTTGGTTTTGCAAACATTTAGGTGTATTTTTCACAAATATCTGTATTAAAATGGCCATCTGTCAAAACACAGAAATACAAGTCCAACAGAGGTGCCTGCTCAAGCAAAGATTTAGCTTTTATATGCAGTATGTGTACAGGCGTAAGGGCTGTTTGACTTGATGGTTATACACACACACCAGGCTGAAGGAAAGCACTGACATCTGCCAACTGGAGGGGAGTGAAGCACCCATTTGGCAGATGTTTATTTCCTGTGCTGCTCACCAAATCACAGCTGGCAAGTACTGAATCTCCACCGAACTCCAGGGAATGGAATTTCAAACAACCAAGTAAGAAATGTAGGCATCACTCAACAGGAGCCTATGTGTAAGAGGGTATCCTTCTGGGGGAGCCAGCAACACTGCAGAAATATGGAGGCAGGTTTTGGGCAAAATGCAGTATTGATTCCAGAACACCTGCAGCTAGTAGAACTCCATTTTTACAGCAATTTACAGTGAAGCTTACAAGAGAGACCCAAACCCTTTAAGGAAAAAAAAAAAAGTACATAGTACTCAAGTCCCAGAGCTCCTGTTTGAAGAGAGGCAGATGTAACTGTTCCTTTTGGAACTAGCTTCTGTACTTTCTTCAATCATCTGCAGTCTTCTTTTAAACCTCTAATAGCAGATCCAGCTCTTCCATAGGTACCCGCACTCTCAGTTCTTTTTCAGTCATTAGATCAAGCGTCTCTTGCAGATCATCAGGAAAATGCTCTACTGCATCCAGGTAGAGAACCTAGAAAGACAAGAACATTTTCTGTACCATCTTTCCATCACAGCAAGATACGAAGGATAAAGTGCATAGACGGGCAGACAACTCTGGAGCAAGAAATAACACCTTCTTCTTTAAAACAACACAAACAGAATTAGTGCTTCTACAGTGACAACAATGTACATGTTGAAATCAAGTCTTTTCCAACTCTTACTGAATAATCATTCATAAAAGTAAGATGTAGGTCAGGAGATGCTGGAGCACTTGCAGCACATACAGACATTACCTAAAGAGTTGCAGGTGCTCCTGAACAATTTCTTATTCACAGAACCACAGAATCTTAAGGGTTGGAAGGGACCTTGAAAGATCATCTAGTCCAAACTCCCTGCCAGAGCAGCGCCACCTAGAGCAGGTCACACAGGAACACATCCAGGTGGGTTTCTAATGTCCCCAGAGAAGGAAACTTCACAACCCATCTGGGCAGCCTGTGCCCGTGCTCCAACACCCTCACAGTGAAGAAATTCTTCCTTTTATTTCTTTGGAACCTCTCGTGTTCCATCTTGTACCCATTGCCCCTTGTCCTGTCATTGGACAACACTGAGAACAGCCTGGCTCCATCCTTCTGACACTTGCCTATTACATGTTTGTAAACACTAATGAGGTCACCCCTCAGTCTCCTCTTCTTCATGACTAAATACATTTTTCTTTGCCTGCATGTTTCTGCTGCTACTATAGAATCATAGAATGGTAGGGTTGGAAGGGACCTTTAGAGATGATCTAGTCCAACCACCCCTGCAGAAGCAGGTTTACCATGCTAATGATAACATGTGGCTGGAAAGGCATGATCACCCAGACAGGAATTCATTATCTCCTTGTTTCATGCAACACAAAACCTTTCTGTTCTGAAATGCAAACGGTGCTGACCACTATCTTTGTTTACATTTCAGATGCATCTCTCATTTGCAGAAAATCTTACCCCATCTCCTTCAGAAACCTCTCCAGTCATTTGCATGTAACTCATTACAACAACTACTAAAGTATTTTTTCTTTTCAAATACAGAACTTCAAAAATTAGAGTATGATGACAGGTTTACATTTTGGCTTACCTTTGCCCAAGGACAGTTTTGAAGGGCTTTATAAAACAATCCTTTACTTTTTTCTTTCTTTCCTAGTGAAGCCTGCATGAGAGGAAAAAAAATGTTCATACTTGCATGCAGTAACAGCTAAAATATGAAAACAATTATCTGAGACAAAGCAATTGTTGCTGAAAAGCTCAATGTTCTGCCGAGGAATCCTTTTTTTATGGAGTAATGTAGCTGTATTCATGAGAAATTCCAAACGTGGTAAAAAAGATCCCAACCAACAATAAAACTGATAATCTTTTCCTTACCAGAAAGCTCAAATACATTCTCCACAGCAGCGGGCAATGGGCACCATTTTCACTCTGAACCGCGTGTTCAAACAGAGCTACAATCCGATTCGTTAACCCAGTTTCAGGAATAGTAGAATGTATTTCACCAACATCTGCCCTGCAACACAGAGGGGAAAAAAGAAACCTCAGTCCCTTAAGACCAAAGGGAAGGATCACATCTAGGTAAGAGAGGATAAAGATCCGCGTTGCTGTCTCTATTCACATAGCCTTCTATACAGGCAGACTTTTGCATTTCATGCTACAAATTCTGAATGCTATAGACCAGTTTTAAGCAGTTGCTGAGCTAATCAACACTTTTCTAAATAGGAAAATCAGTTAAAAAAAATCTGAAAATTCTTTTAACATGTGATAAAATTAACCCTGTCCTACTAGAAGAGGTAATTTCTCTTTGAGTACAATAATCCACTATCATATGATCTTACTACAATTTATCATTACAAGCTTGGCACAGCAGCTCAAACCAAATTCAAGTCTAGGCCAGCAAGCCTTCCTCTGGTGCCTAGGCAAGCCTGTTCACATTTACCCCATCACCTTTGAGGTTGAACCAACACCTAGATTACAGCTCTGGATCTCAATCACGATTGGAATAATAACTTTTTCACCCATAGGTTCAAGTCTCTAATTTCCAGGCGTAACACAAAAGCAGGTATGTATTTTTTCACTAAAGCATTGATTTATATCTGCAGCTGATCCAGACTGGCTATTTTTGATGCTTGATCTCGACAAAACAAACTGGAGCACTCATGGCAACACCACTTCTATCTGTGTGCACTCTCTTAGCCAGCCAGCTTGTTCCACTCACCCTTAACACTTGCTCTTAACTTGCCTCTTTTTTCAAGGGTCTTTTGAGTTCATGTTTCCTCTCATCTCAACCTTTGCCATGAGGGATAATGATGTAATCTACACATCTGAAGCACTGTACTTCACACTGACTTCTATTCACTACTGTTTTACCCTTCAAGTTCACTTCTTGAAACGAATTCCATACACTGACACAAGCAGGAATACAAAACAGACTAAGAAATACACACAGTACATTTTTTTAGTTTGTCACACGATAAAATGTTCTATGCATGACTGACAGGCCATTTACTGCTCTGTTCAGCAGTTAAGCTCTGCTCTTGCAACATCCAACTTGCCCCCGTACAAATACAACCTACATGAAAAGCTATGCTCACAGAGAACAATCCAGAAAGGAACTAAATGTCCCAGAGAAAAATCATCATTCTGGAATCTTAACATCAGTTTCCAGTAACAACGAAAACCTCTCACAATGTCATTCTCTAATTAACAGGAAATCAAATTAGAATCCTCCTTTACATTTGGTGGCTGCAGAATTTGTATTAGGATTTCAGATGGCCTCCGGTGACAGCTCAGGAATGTCACTACCATGCCTGCAGGCCTGCTGCCAGACTGGGGCAAGCAGAGCAGTGGGTGCCCTACTGGTAATTCTGTCATTTTATCAAGTGTGACTGCTGTAAGGATACAGATCTGTAAAGCTTCCAGGGAGTATTTTCCTAGAAATCTCTCCTGTTCTGTGTAGATACAGAGAACCAAGCTGCCAATGTTGTTAGAGATACCTAGGTAGCAATGGATAGGTAGCTCCAAGCAACACGTGGACAACAGTTAAAACCCAAGCTTTAAGAATTAATACCTACCTCTGTTCCCCACATTTCCTAACCTCTTCTCCTTTCCCAGGATCAAAAAAATCAAAGCTGAGACCACACCACAAACTCAGGAAAATTCCAGCTTCTTCTACCTAGTAACAAGTCCATGTGAAAACTACATTCTCAAGTACTCACTATGGAAACAGATTTGCCACAACACTATTCTTTGATTCAGGAGTAAAGTAGGGCAGTGAGCTCAGTCTGAAACTGCAGCGTAGCTGTAGCTATGTAGCTGTAGTTATGCTCCTTGTTTGTTGCTCAGTACTGAAATGTAGCAGTTTCTAGGCTCAGTGTCTATCCTGGCCAACTGAGCAGGCTCTTAGATATTGAAAAATTACTTGATGAAATGCACACCACCTTTATGTCAGTACCAAGTAATCAAACACAAAGGAACACACCATTTGATCCAGTAGAAAGGATATGAGACTATCACCTAAGTCTTTGATTCCATTCAGAATTCTGCCACTGGCTCTTTTCAGTCTTTAACAAACAACCTACCTTAGCTACAGCTTTTTCTTTGGCAACATTAGAACTATGATAGTATTTTCTTTCCTCTCAGCATTATCACAAAGAGCTGCAAGGTATTACCTCTGCACAGTCTCAATGAGTTTTTTTCTCATCTGCTCTGCTTGGATTGCAAACAGCCATGGCTCTAAAGAGTTAGTACATCTTGTGACATCATCAAAAAATCTTCGTGCTTTGCTAGCACTGTGAGACTTCCTCTGGATGTGGATATACGACCTCCACAGGGACTGGTTGCTAGGAAACCATTTCAGCGCCTCCGTTAGTGCCTTGCGAAGAGGATTCAAAGGATAAAAACTAATTTTCATGTGGAATCTGAGTAAGTTTGTATGCAGCAGTGTGACAGCTTCAAGGGCAGTGGGAAAATTCTGAATGACAAATTTCTCTTCAGTATTTTCACATTTTTGTGGACCAAGAGCTTCAAGTTTTTCCAAAGTCTGTGCATATATTAATAATGCAGCATCAATCCCAACAGTCAAATACTGGAACAGTGCATAACAACCAACCAAGTTAACCAGCTGATTGGCATCACTGACCTGATCCTGATCAGAAACTGGTGCTCTACTTAAATAATCTTGTAGTGCATGCTCGTAAGTTTTACGAGCTTTCAAGACGCTCACAGACAACACTTGTCCACTATAGGGCACATACAGTCCACTTTCAGCCAATTTGGTCAATATATGAACAGCACGTGACATAACAGCTCCTTCCATACTTTCTAGGAGTTCCACTTCCAGCTGAGCATAAAGCAGACTGAGGCTGCAGAGCTCGGGACTCTTCAATCCTCCTGTCCCTGCTGTGCAAAGAGCTGTGTCAAATACCTTCCTGGCATCATCAATGTTACCAAGCAACCATTCTAGGTAGGCATAGAGTTTCCAGAGACAGAGGTGGTTTCGGTTGTCGGGTGCTTTAAGGAGATTCTTGGCCAACTTTTTACTCTTCCTCCCTTGTGCTTTCAGCTTCTTCTTGTTTTTTACTTGGAGACACTGAACTACCTGCAGGGGAGAAAAAATAGAACAAATTTTGAGGAGAGTAAAAGAAGAAAGGAGGAAAAAAGCACTCAGCATTTTAAAGTGTCATTACTGTGTTTGTTTTCACACTGTTTCATGTGTCATCACCAGCCAGATCTGTTGCTTTGAGTACTGTAAGGCATCAGAACTGCCTCTTGTCAGCATTCTCCAACACAGACAAATTACACAGGCTTATCATTCTTATTCTTGCCACTATCATTAAG
This sequence comes from Urocolius indicus, assembly GCA_013401255.1. Lineage (NCBI taxonomy): Eukaryota > Metazoa > Chordata > Aves > Coliiformes > Coliidae > Urocolius > Urocolius indicus. The sequence continues at coordinate 96,312 of WBNH01003106.1, read as the reverse complement.
TAATAACAAATTTCAACTCTCTTAAAAGGCCAAGCACTCAAATGAGAAACTGCTAACCTGCTGAGAAAATGAAAAGAAATGATCCTGTCTGGCCACATGATGCTTATGACTAGCACAAATATATCTCCAAGTAGCATTGCACAGTGGGATCTCCTTAAGGGAGAGTTCCACCGTGGGAACCTCTCCTTAAGGAAACACATTACTAAACTTTCTGAAGCTTGAGGAAGACAACCTGGACACTCATCTTTCTGTGGGTCTATTAGAACAGTTTTACTTAAATCCATATTCAAGTGACAAGGTGTTATTTCCTTCAATAACACTAGAAACTTATAGGAAGTAGTGTATTGACAAGGTGCTCTTATCATTTAATAGTCTGGTAGAAGTACCTGGCTGACTCACTTTGCCTTGCAGAAAGTCACCTGCATCCACTCCTGCCTAGCCCATTAAGTATCTGAGAATGACAACATTCACCCGAAACTGAAAAAAAGAGATCATGTTTCATGTATACCACTGTGTAACACATGTACTGAAGTAAAGGGTTTGGGTTTTTTTACCCCTGTCCTGGTTTGGGCTGGGTTGGAATTAATTTTCTTCATAGTAACTCATACAGTGCTGAGTTCTGTATTTGTGCTGAAAACAGCACTGATAACATAGGGATGTTTTGGGTATTACTGAGCAGGGCTTGCACAGCATCAAGGAGCTTTCTGCTTCTCTCCCTGTCCTGCCAGGGAGTTGGCTGGGGGTTGCACAAGGCACTGGGAGGGGCTGATCACTGTTCAGGCATAAGTCAGCACATGCATCACTTGGTTTGGGTTTTTTTCTTTTGCTTTGGGTTCTATTTCTCTCTCTGTTATATTTATTTTCATTACTATTATTATTTCATTTCAGTTAGCAATATGCTCTTATCTCAGTCCCTGAGTTTTACTCTCCCCTGCCCCTCGTTTCTCCTACCCATCTCACTTGCAAAGGGTGAGTGGCTGCATGGTGCTTAGCTGCTGGCTGGGGCTAAAACACACCACCTCCAGTGCAATCTTAACTGGCATTTCTCCATTTGAATATTTAGTCTTGCAGGACTTAATTTTCATCAGTATTTTAATTCAATATAAACATTAATACACAAGAAATGCACACATCAGGAAAGTGATTATATGCAGATTGATCATTACCTTAGATATTTCATACTGTAACCAACAAATGGACAGGTTAGTTTTTTCCTTTCCTGAAAACAGCTGGAACAGAACATTAAAAACATTCTGTATGAACTCTTCTCCTTCTTTATAGTGGCCTATGTGATGTCTCCGTCGTAGCACCGTGTCCATATGACCAAGACTGTTGAATCCAGAAAGTGGAAAATCAACAGAAGTCAGTGGCTTTTCATCAGAAAGCACACTGTCAAAGATGTTATTTTCATCCATGGCAATATACAGGTTGGAAGGAAAGAGTTTACTTGTACATGGAATCCCCAGGAATTGCAAAAATGAGTACACAAGTTGACACTGGAGATCTGGATTAGAAAGACGGATTAAAGACGGTCCAAGATCATCAAATAATACCTAAAAAAAAATCCACATTAAAACAAACTCCATTAATTTATTTATTAATTTATGCAATCAAAATTAGCAAACCTGTAATTTATGTAGTTAAAGAACCTTTTAAAGTCCATATAACTTTATAATTACTATAAAATGGCAAGAGAATGTCATTCAAACTAAAACCAGACAAGCCAATCAAGCCATGTCTTCTTCCAGCCAGACTGTAAATTTACTATTAAGAGATTTCTTTGCTCCAGACCTCCACATAAAACTTATAAAATGAAGGTCTGGAATACATTATTATTAGTAGTAGTAGTATTAATATTAATAATGCTTAGGCCATTTAACACATTTCATTTGAAAATCAGTGTCCAGCTTCATTTATCTCCCAAGAAGAAAAAAAATTATAAATACAACTGTCTGACTTGAAGGCAACAAACTCCCTTCGTTGATCTAATGTATAGGTCTTCTTAAACACAGATTTCTATGACATCTCCACATACAGATGGGAGAAATCACAGAACAGCAAAGACAGACATTTTGCCTATAGCCCCTTGTGTAAACTGAAATCCATGGATTTCAGAAGTCTCAGCATGAAACTTCAGATAAATTCTGAATGTCAAACAAATAAAAGGGTTTTTTTTCCCAAATGAAGAAAAGGGTTATTCCTCTAAATATCCATTGCCAATGAATTCAAATGAAATAATAGTTTGACTTATCATCTCTCCCTGTTTTATGATATCACAGTGACCTGTCTTTCTGGATCTTCACAATCTTCTTCAGTTTCCTTTTTGGTTTTGTCTGGCCTCCAAGGTAACCAATGCCTTGCTTCACGAGAATATTCAATATCCAACCAAATATGCCACTTGGGGAGAGTCTTATCCTTTATTTCTTCATCCTCATCTATGTCGTCTTCATCATCATCATCTAAAACCAAATCAATACACATAAAATTCTTAAAACAAAATTAATTCACCAAGTCCAAAAGCCAGACTTGACACACAACTTACTTTAAAAATGTAAACAAATACAGTGTTAGTATGACACACAACAGAGCTGAAAATTTTCACATCACTGTTCTGGGTTTTGCTGACAAGTCTGTAATAGTAGGAGACTTCCAAACTGTTTGAACCAGTGAGTCAGTGTCAGCACTCAAACTTTCTGACAGAGGAGGAAAGAACGCACTGACAGGCCATGGACCACTTTTATCAACAGCAGTCTGCAAGTCTGATGCGCTTCTTGGACTATTAGATGCAATCGACGTAATTTTCCTCTGACAGGATTGTATTAATTCTGTGCTGAAATTGATGAGCATTTGTAGGTTAAGGGACAGCCTGTAGAGATTTTTCAAATACGTTTTTTCCCTTTTTGTTCTTGAGGAAAAAATGACTTCAACATTTATGAGTACCTGCGCTATTTTTTTGATACTAAATCAGGCCAATTCTACACCATCTCCAAATTCTTGACCCTGACATTTGCCATTGACTAGGTGGAAACATTCCCACTCCCAGTTATTACATTTCAGGTGTAACAAACAGGTGGTGAAAACATTTTTACTCTCCATTTTTTGTCACCTATAGCCTCTCCTTTATTCAGCAACACTACGAAAAATGACAGCATTTCCATCACTGAATCAATGCTCAAATAAAATTGACAGCTCCAGAGCTCGTGCTCTATTACAGACTGCAACTGAACTTTGGGCTTGACACGCACAGGGAAGAGCACTGACAAATCCCATGCCTATGACTGGCAGTCATGCCTATGACTGGCAGCTGGCCTCTTCTCTATACTGAGTCTTCTCAATTTATGGTCAAAACGTCTATGGCCGTCAGCCATGGAACTGCTGACCTCAGTAAACAGGCAAGAAAATTTCATCTTAATGCAGGGACAAGGGAAGAGCTGCATCATTGTTCAGTTTGTTTACTAAAAGCAGAGCCAAACTTGCCACGTTAGAATTGCTACAGCAGCAGGAATAGCAAAAGCAGAGACACCTCATCTTCACTCAGCCACGTTCCAGCCCCCTGCTTCCCTTCAAAATGTATCTCTTTGAGGAACAATCCTTGACATTAAGGGAAGCACTGCAGACCAGAAGACAAGGTGGGACTAAGCAGTGGGAAAGTGTTTTCTGCATCCCTGCTTACCCAGAAGCATTCTAGCCACATGAAGATGCAATTCATTCATTTTCTACATGACAAAGAGAAAGGAAAGGTTTTGCTCTTGTTTTTACTATATATTGGTACAGGAAAGTGAAATCTGATTCTAGAAATAGTATCACTGAATCCTTGAGACAACTCTCATCTACTACTATGATCCCACCTGGTCTACCAATATAGTGAAAGGGTCTTAAGGAAAGTAGCTTCCTTCCACTTTAGATTGGCCTAAGTTTCAATACCTTCAGCCTTTCAGCACAGAGTGGAGGATATTCTGTCTTCTCCTTTAATTCTTATCCCAGGAAGGACAATAATAGTCCATAAGCCACATCATACATCACTCAACACATGCTTTTTCCTATCAAGTGTGACATACTTTATCTTGGTAAATATATTTTAAAACTTGTATGCAAAAACATAAGAAGAAACAGCTTGCAGCATTTTAACCAAAATGTTTAGAAAAACACATGGACATAGAACTACACATATTTACATCGGCATACCAGGCCTAGGAACAATCCAGCCACCCTTTTCTTGTTGGTGCATCCATGCTTTCCAGCCTCTTGCTCCTTTTTCTCCAATTCGTGGCTCTCCACTATCCCAAAAGGGTTCAAAGAATTCCACCTGTTGTTTTGTCCAGAGGGAACCAAAACAAAACACAGAAAATTCATTTTCACTGCTGTATGGACACTACTGTAGTCAACTTAGGTTTTCCAGAACCTACAATCACTTATGTAAGTTCAACTTCTGAAGTTGAAATATCTGAAGACTTTGTTAGATGCTGCTTAAGAATCAGTAGGAACGACCAAGTACTTCAGTTAAGCCTGTGACACAGCAGAACTCTGTCATCGGCACTTCTCATGAACATGGTTTTTAAAAAGGCATTAGGCTTTAAAGAAAGTACAATACTTTTGTGACAAGTGATCTAAACAGACCCTTCAAGGAGAAGGATCCAAAGTCCCCACTATTTGGCTTTCAGAAACGAAGTCTCCCCTTCTCTCTAACTTTCGTGGGACCAAGGAATGAATTCAATCATACACCCACGGTCCAATCAAAACGTTACAGTTGGATGTAAATATGACTGGACTGAGGATGAGGGGAAGAGAGCAGTACAAGCTTTTATTTCTCAGTTTTTAGAGTGGTCAACAACTTCAGAGCACCTTGCAGTAAAAACTTCATTGCACTTTTGCAATAAAATTTACTGTAAGAAAAATCAAGCATCATCACACTCGAAAATGCAGAGCTTACAGCAACTACAAACTCTAATTCTGCTCCTCATGGATTTATTCTTTGCTTCAAACAAGTGAACTGTGAAAATGATATGGAAATAAGTAATTCAAGATTGAGTTGTAATGCTTCCGTAAGAGGGCAGAATATGCAATCAGCTGTAAATCTGGCATTTGGCTGCTTTCAAGAACTGTACTTTCCAACCTAACCAATGCCCTGTTAAACTGAGGTTCCTTGCCATCCTGCATTCTTAAGGAAACTTCTACAGATAGTCTTGGAGTTTTTCAAATGATTGAAAGTAAATTTATCTGTGTAACTATTCCCAATCTCCCATCCTGCATGATAATGCTCTCTAAATCTTTGGCTCTTTAAGAGGACACCACTATTATTTGGACTACAAGACTGTTCCATTGGTGAGAAATAGCAATAACCTAGCTAACAAAAACTAGAGTCTTAGTAGTGGTTGCTGGGAAAGGTGAGGTAATGGAAAGGAATTCAGTCTTCTGCAGTAGCCCAGCTACCTAACTGCTGACCCTCCCTACTGCTCCTTACAAAGGAAGCAGCTCTCAACAATTCAGTGGGATAACAGTAGCATCAGCCTTCTCTAAATATTAACTTACTGATCACTACTGGGGTGTGTGCCCAATGTTCTCCTTAGCAAATTCAGAGCAAAAGTGATTTAGTACTTGAACAAAGTAAGCTAAATGGAATCTCAAGGGACAAATAAAAGACACATTAAAGCATGAAAGTGTTTCTAATGTGGCCAAAGAATTACTAAAACAATAGATACCAGAGAACCTGTTATCTATATGTAAAAGAAGTGTTTGCAAGAAATCTAGAACAGAAAGAGATTATAGGTCCTATCACCTTTCTCCATCAACAGTAACAAAACAACAGCAGTTCTGGGGAAAAGAAGCAGGGGAAATGCTGACTAGACACATATATTGGTCAGGCAGTTCATTTTTTTCCTATGATATATAATAGAAGGAGTCATTTTGACATTTAGTTCCAGAGGACCCACAAGCATTTTTTCCAATGCAAGCATCACCTTGAAGAACTGCAAAGTAAGTTTTGATTCAAATTATTTCCCTATTTTCTTCAAAATTCACAGCACTGTCCATAATTCCCAAGACCTACACCCATTTAAATGGAAATTGCTACCTGGCCCCTCGTTGGCAAATCTTTTACGCTGTCAGGTTTGAAGAAGGTGAAGTCAATCAGAGCCTGAAACAATGACACTGCCTTCTCTGAATGGCCAGCTTGTCTCAGAAAGTGGCACTGCTGAATAAATATACCTGGAAAAGTAAAAAAGGTAAAATTTCAATAGTTCAATTCAATTTTGTTGCAAAGTATTTTCTTACAGCCCACAAATATATGGAAGACGTACATGAAGTGCTCTAGAGCATAATTGTCTGGAACAGTAGCAAAATCCAAACCACAGGAATTAACTAACATAAATACAGGTAGTCTGATTAACTTCAAGACCTCTCACTTTAAATGCACTGAAGAGGTGACATCTTATTCATGCTATCTGTGCGCTGTCCTTGATATATATAAGTTATACATAATGGTCCCAACTTCAGTTTAACTACCATCTTTCAGTGGGTCACAGCCCTCGTTGAAGATGCTGGGCATTATTACAATTCATACAGTACATGATTACAACAAAAATCCTTTCTGCCTCATTTTTGGATGAGGTAATTATATTAGTAATATGTTGGTAATATACCGTTGTCATTCCAAATGTCATTTCCCCTGTCTTTTCCTTCACATAAGGCTCAGTTAAGAGAATCCCAGTCTTTTGGTAAATTATTATTGCTTGAAAGCAGAGAAGAGTCCTATCCCTTACTCTTCAACAAATTATTTCTCTTATCAGTGTCACATTGTTACCACACAGTTGTAACCAGATAAAATATCATAAGAGATTTGTAGTTAGAACTAATATTAACATGGCATTGATTGAAATAAACATGGGCTCAGGACAGATAAGCCATTCTCTCAAAGGATGTCCCAGAACAGTAGTAGGATTCTTGGGTCCAGTCACTCTAAAGACTGTATTCAGACCATCAACACCATCTTGAAGGGGTGGGCTTGGTTACTTTACATGTATGGTTTGTTAATGACTGTGTTCTTGAAGAAGGATTAGAGTAAGAATGGAAACCCCTGCCTTGTTAGGCACCAGAGGACTGATGCAATATCAATATTGGGCATTTCATCCAATTTTCCTGCAAAATCAATCATTATTTCTGAAAATAAATACTGAGATTTCTGCAGATACTGAAGGAACAAAAAGTACGTTTAAGCATATAGTTGAATCTTCTCAAGTATTTTAACCAATTGCCTTGTTGTGTCCAACTGACATTGAAAAAGTCATCCTTTCCTAGCTTCTCAGCTTCAAACAGATGAACTTTAATTAAAATAGTTTAAATGTAGAAGATATCTCAGCAGGACATGCTGCCAAACATAATATTAGCATAAGATTTTCTGCATGATGAAAAAAACATATATTTGAAGAAATGCAAAGATCAGCATTTTCTTTGTGGTACAAACTGAAAACAGCATGAACACATACTTAATTCAGTCCATGATGCTAAGACACTTCTGCAACTGAACTGACCTAAAAGACATGGATCTTTCTTCCCAACCAGTAGCTACAATTAGAAAAAGAGGACTCCCTTTCCAGAGCAAGATTTGAGAAAGCTTGCCTTTATATTAACAATTTGTAGTAAATTTAAAATATTGTTACCACTAAAACTAATCTATAATTGCTCGTTTTTACTTCCTTTCTTAATATGTCATGCTTTCAGACTCACCCACCTATTTCCACAGCTCTTTGTACTGAAGTAACACTACATGGCAGAGTCCACTGTTATTGAAAATGAGCACGTACACTCTATCACTGGCAAATGTCAAAGGTTGAAGATACAACCCTACTGTACATCTACATTGCTACTCACCTCACAATTAATTTGTGGAACTCTTTGTATATTTATCTTAATGAACAATTTGCCTGTGGAATTCCTTCCTTTGGGGAAGCTTCTGGATCTAAGCTTTTCTTCAGTGACTCCACAGTTCAAATTCAGCCCAAGAATTAGACTGTGGAGTCACTAAAGAAAAGTTCAGATCCAGAAGCTTCCCCAAAGGAAGTTTCTCCACTCCTATCATTTGAATTCCAATCAGGAGAAAACCCAACCTAAACGCCTCAATATTGTTTATAAACAAATTATTATACTCTTAATACAGAACAAGGAGACATTAAGAGGGAGTTCGTTTCACTTATTTATAGACATTGCCAGAAAACAGGCATTTTTTAAAATGTCAACCAAGTTAATATAGTTTACTAGTTAAAGGAACTCCTTTAAAAAAAAACCAACAATTTCTCACAGCAGTTGACAAACAGTATTTACCGAGTCCAATGTGTTCCATGCACAGAAACAAATGAAAGAATAACTTTCCTGTTTGAAAATATAGATGCTGAATAAAATACTTGTCCTGAGAATCATTTCTTGTGGTTAGTGTACAAAGTGACAGAAGTGTTAAGAAATCAGAGATAGCAGAAGCAATTAGAAGCGATCAAGCAGTACAGTATCTGCCTGCCAGCAAAGGATTTTCCTTTAAAGCACTTTTTCCAGTGCTTCATCCAAGATGAATCAACTGAAGAATATTCTAGATCTAACCACCTGAAAATAATCTGTAACCCAGAATCTCAACCTGTAAGTTCAGACTGGATATTGTATAACAGAAAGCATCATTGCTCAAACAGCAGTTACAGAACTTTGATAAAAAACAGAGGTTCCTTGGACTATTCCACACACGAAGAAACGTGGACTGCTTCATAATAGTCTCCTCTTGATTTAAAACAAATTTGAAAAGGAAAAAAAAACCCCTAAACATATTCACAGTCACACTCCTATTTCCCTTTCCTCACAATATTCATACATTAATAAACACAATGATCCTCCAAAGCAGAGAAGGAAAATTGAAATGGGAGTCATTTAACTCCAAATAAATTTAAAGCTTATGCCAGAACTGAGCGTGAACTTGTCTCTTCCTTGCCTCAGGTCCAGCATCCTAACCATCTGACTAATTTTTCTTTCCAGGGATAACTATATAATAAATGATAAGTGGTAGGTATATGCATACAATAAATCCAAAAGGCATGACCACACAGCATTAGAGTTTAGAATTAATCATCTAAAAACTGGGATGCTCAAGAAAATTTAACATCAGACTTCCCATGTCCCTTCTCTTTTCTGGACTGAAGTAATTGATTGTAAAACCTTTCAACAAGAGATGACTGTTTCTTTCACAACTCTATCTTTTTTTTTTTAATCAACATTTTTCAAAAGACAAAGGCCCATTTCTCAGCTGTTGGCTGCAATTCTCCAGCCTTAACATCTGTACTGTATACTGCTCAGCACATCAGACTTTGCTGAATGCTATATCACAAACTCTCCTGGGAAAGAAAACCATCTTTGATATCCATATTTGGTTGCAATACCTGCTTTAAGTCCCAGCGAAGAAACCAAGATGGCAGACATTTAAGAGAAAAAAAACTTCTTGTAATACATAGCAATGTCTACTCATGCAGAGAATGTAGTCATTCTGACCATAACATGAAACAAAGAACCTTACCTAGCATAGCTTCTTCTGTGCCAGGAAGCAGAGGATGAGACACCATGCTGCCATCCTGTACAGCTGCCAACGTAGTCAAACATTTTCCATAGAGACTATTGATTTTTGACACAGAAAAAGTAGTGAACTGACTTTGACAGAACAGGAGATACTTCTTCCACAGTTCTGGATTATTTGGATGTAAGAAAATTAGCTTCTGCCATTCTTTGACCAAAGCTGGTGGTTCCCAGAATTCTGTGCAAAGCTTCAGCCTGGCAAGTTTCAGGTCAACATTACTTGGATTGCTTTCAATTGCCCTCTCTAAAATAGCCAGTTTCTTTTCTAAGATTAACTTCAGTGATTTTCTTCTTACATCCTGCTCTCCCTTACCGGCATAAGGGCTGGGTCCTCTCATTAGTTCATCCTTAAAACAAAAAGAAAAAATCATTACATTATGAAGAATCACCACTAGAAGGAGAAGAATGTTGACATTTGTGAAGATTAATTAAAAACAAACAAACAAAAAACCAGAAACCAAACCAAACCAAGTCAAACAAACCCCTTAGAGTCAAAGAATGGTAGGGTGGGGAGGGACCTTTAGAGATCATCTAGTCCAACCTCCCAGCAGAAGCAGGTCAACCTAGATCAGGTCGCATAGGAACATGTCCAGGTGAGTCTTGAACACCTCCAAGGAAGGAGACTCCACAACCCCTCTGGCAGCTTGTGCCAGGGTTCCGTCACCCTCACAAGAGCTCATGAATTAATTAAAAGCTCACTCTTCACCAATGGAAGATATACAGTCCTAAACAAATGAAACTATAACATACCGTTCATGTATTTATTACTTACACAAAGCAATCACATCTGCCAGAACACATACCTGAAAAGCAACAAATTCCATCCAAGCATTAATATCTCTTGGGTTTTCTCTGACTTTCTTGTTATGCTCTTCCACTTTTGTCATTAGACTAGAGTTAATGTTTATCCCAGACTCTTCAATTGGTTGCTGTGTATCTGCAGGCTCATTTTCTCCATTCTCGCCTTTTCCTTGCAGCCACACTGTTGTTGATGGATCATAAATCCCAAGAGGATTTACTCCTGTTGCGTTGGAAGGATCATCAGTTTCCATTTCTAAAACTGGTATAAAAGCAGTCAAGTCGGATGCAGAGCTTTTATTGCTAACAGGAATCCCAACTGTGTTCAGCATCTTCACATTATTCTTTGTGAAATAGCGCTCAGGTCGCGTCTGTAATTGCTTTTTTTTGGATGTAGAACTGTCCCAAGTTATACATTGTTTCTTTGCATCTATGCCAAGACAAGACTCTCCTTTCCTTTTGTATCTTAGAAGGAAAAATACAATTAAACATCTTTTAAAATACATGCTAGAAAAAGACATCTTTTTTTTGAAAGAAAGCAAGAAGAAATATTTTAATTCAAATTGAGCCACACAACGTATGCACAGGTCTTCAGAAATTTAAGAACTTGGTAACTTTCTCCTTATTTAAGAATTCAATTTATCTATTTTTTATTGCCATTACAACTTTTACTACCACACTAAACGTCCTCTGAGTTCAACAATATCTGTCATATCCAGCAGAAGGAAAAAATAATTTTCCTCCTATTATTTTAAGCCACATAGACAAACTTAGAGAAATAATAACAGACAGTCTTATTTAAGGCCATTCAGATTAGATTATTTTAAACTGAAAAATCAGACACCAGTAGTTCAGTCCAGTAATATCTTTTGTATTCCTAAGCCTCTATTCATTTTATATGCCAAGAAATAGGTGAGGGGGATAAGAAAAGAGAAACCAGATTTATAAAGGCCACAATAATCCTATGGATTAAGAAAGGCAAATACCCTCTTATAACATTACCAAATGTCATTTCAGTGGCAGATGGTGATGTGCAATACTATAACAACACTTTTCATCTCAAACAATAGCTGATAATCCAAAGGTGGTAGAAAATTGGAATTGATTGTAACCAGGCAATTTTACTGCAAAGGTATATATACACACTACCCAAAAATCCTCCCTCCTCCACACATAATTATTGTTTATAAATAGTAAACAATTTTCTTTGAAAACATCATGAAGTAGGTGTATATACATACTGCATGAACCCAATATAAGCTCCTTTAGATGGGCTTCGCCATTAATGCCAGGAAATGTTCTGAAGGGTCATTATATCACCAGCAACCCACTAAGGAACATGCAATTTCATCTACACTCATCTGAAATGTAGCAATGACTAACAGATACCCTTTGGTACTATGTCTAGGTTTGCTAAGAAATTATCTGTACTTTTTTTACAAGGCTATAAAGCTACTCAAGTAAACCTCTTGACAAAACTCGATTATTTAATCAGTACCTTCATTTCTCTTTCACACACAGAACAACAGAGATCAGAAGGGGCACTTGCCCAGAAGCAATCTATAACAGAACCTGGGAGCTGTGACCTCAAAGTCAGGCTTTTGGATCTGTCTCATGCTGCCACCTCTAGATGGCCACTCGACAAGTTCACATGCCTGCAGTCTACTACACAGAGAATGGTTTCAGAAAATAACTTGAAGTCATGTACTTTATGCCCGTTACTTCACAGCACCTTTTGCCTTTTAAAATATTGATGCCCAATTCCAAGTCAAATTTTGAAATGCACTATTCAGTTACCTTATTGCCTCATCTTCTACTTAAACTTCCACAGTCAAACTCAAGTTAATAGTGACTCTGAGACAGTGTGAATAACAGAAACCAATATGTTGTACCTTGCTATGTCCCCTCGATATAGGGATTTGTAAGCCCAGTTTGCAGGGTCTGGTTTCTTGTCTATTCTGAAGGTTTCTGCTGTGGAAGCCGGGATATCATCAAGCCAAACGAAGCGATTGTTGGTTGCTTTCTTATCTAGACTGCAGAAAAGGATAATAAGCATATTGTAAGCATTTGTGCACATATTCAACATTCATAAAACCCAGGAAACATTGCATTTCTGTAGTTCATAATAATTTAATTTGGTCAAATTGTGGTACATGATGTGTTATTGCAAAGTCAGTCACATGCTCAGAAACAAAACTAGAAATACACCAATAGGATGATCAAAACACAAACACTCCTTGCACTTCCAAAATTCCATTTATGATTACAAAAGGTAATAACCCAATTTAACTAGTCTATTGCTCAGCAAATTGTAATCTAAAAGCCCCATATTACTATTTCTAAAACTTATTTTAGTAAAATGCTACAATTAAGGAGGATAATCTGTCGTAAGATTATGTTAATTAACTGTCATAATACCCATATATTTGATAAAAGTGTGCATCAAGGCAGGTTATAGATTACAGTTATACAAATGAACTTAAGTGGCAATTGTCACCTGCATCCAAACCGTAGACAACTATGAATCTCCGTGCCAAACTGATGTTACAAGCATGTAATTTACTGAGTTTCACAGACTTGAGAAGCTTTCTAAAACTTTGTAAGACCTATTGCATTTAGAGCAATTTTGTGGTTCAGGTTTCAAAAGCAATCTCCTGAAAACTCAATATTCTCTCAGTATCAAAAATTTATGGGAAGATAAAAACAGACACCCTTTTATTTGGGCAAAGCACTGTCCAGTTGACCTAGTCTAGCAAGCAGCACAAAAGTCCATAACCATCCAGCCCAGATACCCTTCTGGCACAGACAAGAGTGACAAGGCAGACCAGAGTGGTCTCAGCATCCCTCAGAAAAACCACCTTAGCCATCAAAAGCCTACAATAAAGTCTTCATATGACAGGAGATGAGTGTGGCTAGAGGCATCATCAAGCTAGTAAAGGATTTGGAGCATGTTTCATACGAGGAATATCTGAGGGAACCTGGGCCTGTTTAGCCTGGAGAAAAAGAGGGCTCAGGGGAAACCTTATTGCTACCTGAAAGGAGGTCGTAGCGAGGAGGAGGTCGGTCTGTTTTCCCAACTAACAAGCAATAGAACAAGAGGAAATGGCTTCAAGTTGTGCCAGGGGAGGTTCAGGCTGGATATGAGGACAAATTTCTTTACTGAAAGGGGTGTCAGGCTGCCCAGGGAGGTGCTGGAGTCACCTGCCCTGGAGCTGTTCAAGAGACGGATGGATGTTGCACTTAAGGAAATGGTCTAGTGGTTGATAGGGGTGGGACAAAGGCTGGACTGTATGATCTTACAGGTCTCTTCCAGCCAAAACAGTTCTGATTCTATGATCAGACAACACCACTGTCATTTTTCAACAGGGAAACAATGCTAAAATGCCTTCACATAGACCTGTGCCCACAAGCCTGTGCTCTTAGCTCTGGGTTAATCTGCCTTTGGGAAATAAATCAATTGTGGGAAGTCAAGAACTGCCTGGACTAAACCCAGCTGTACCAGCAATCCCTTGATGACACCAAATCCTCACTCTGTCTCCAGGAGAAGCTGCAATGCTGTGCATTAGAGCCAAGACTGCTGATGCTAATAAAAAAACCCAACCAAACAAACAAAAAAAACCACTAGGGAATCAGAGAGGGAAACTGTCTGCTCAAACTGGCAAACACAATGGGGAAAAGGGAAGGGTGACTTACACAGCCAGTTAGACTGGGTAACTGTGAATTAAATTATAAAAATCTTCAGAAAAGCACAGCAAGTATGCCAAACACGAATACTCGGTGTGTTCACAGAGTTCTTGTGCTGCTCTAAGATCATGCTAGTCCCTACATACCTATTTTCTTTTTCCACAAAAAATGACACCTCTGCTAAATACACAGTACTTTAGAATTCCTGGAATTAACAAAAGGAAATCTATCAAAACAATTTAAATTGTTCAAATACCCACCTCCATGTACCATGAACAAGAAGTATAAAGAAAACAGCACAGAACAACAAATGCCTGGACATAAAAGAAATGTTAAAATTGTACAACCAACTTTGTCTTCATATGAAGAAAAGGAAACAGTAACTCTGCAAGGAGGAAGCAAACACAGCTCTACATTAAGACTTTTGAACTAATTAAGTGTTTAATACAATCCTCTATAGACTCTCCAAAAAAGAAGAGCCATGAAAAGAGACAAGATGCTTACAAAAACACAACATCAGCTTCTAGGTATCTTTAAAATATATTTCATTACAGCTACCACACTTGGTTCTGCAGAACAGTGCTTCACAAAGTATTTCAGTCATAGTTTTTCAGATACGATTAAACAAGTGGTTCTAGTTCTGTTTTCAATTATTTGAATGAAGGTTTAGTCACACACAGCTAAGAAAACAACAACCCACCAGTGGTAAAAATTTCATTCATAAAGTTGAGAAGTACAAAACCACAATGAATTTACATCTTGCATAGTATTAATACATACATACTTTGCTGCTACTTCCTTTTTATGATCTCTTCCACTTCCTGAACCTTTGTCCTTGACGTGCTTAGCATCCAGGTCTGATTCACTGCTACTGGAGTCCCCTCTGCTTTTCTTTTTTGTCTTCTTATAGTGGTGACGTTTTTTCTTTTTCCTTTTCTTACTTGACTGTTTCAGACTCTCATCTGAATCACTTTCCTTTGACAACTCTGATTTGGAAGTAGTCCTGCTTGGAAACAATTATAGACATACAAGGGTAGTTGGGTGTGAAGATGTGTGTGTGTATATATATATATATATATGCCCACATATAAATGTATCTATACATATACACTCATTAAAAAAAAAGTAGTGAAACTCTAAAGAAATACTACTGTAAGAAAGCTCAGAATCCTTTATCCCTTACTTTTATTCTCTATATTGTTGGAGAAGGGAGTTAGCAGCAACACATCCAGTGAAAGTGACATAAATCTGCTTTCAATAACTACTATACTTTTTCAGCTGCTGGACTTCAAAGTTTTGGCACAGGCATTTTGATGTATGACTTGTATAAATAACCATTTATAACCACTATCATATTAAAGACAATGAGTTGATAAAATGTAGGAATTTAGGTCCAGCTAAAAGGATGAGAAATCTTTTAGGGTGATCTGCAAAAGAAAAAAGTGTGCATTTTTTTCCTCATTTCTTTATGATTTACATAAGAAATATCAAAAACACGCTTTTAAAAAGCACTTCCAGATTAGAAATTAAGATCTCACCAATCAAGGAACAATTTTTGATGACTATTCAATTAATGTTATCGTAGAATACAATGCAGTAACAAATGCCACATGCAACAGACAGCTGAGATCACAAAAAGGACAGTTTTGGCAAAACTGTGTACACTTTTATAGTCAATAATCAACTGAAATAATGGGGATCATCTTCAAACATTTATTAAAGCAGAAGCTCTTTTTAAACAAAAAGAGTGACAAGTCACAGTGCTCCTGTAGTAATAATATAATACAAGAAATTGCAGCATTTCAAAAACCAACCAAAAATCCTTACACAATTTATTAAGGCCACTAACAAAAGAGATGGGAGAACAATTAGCAGGCCAAACACACACATGCTCACTCCAAACAACAACAAAAAAATCCAAACCAACACTCCTCCAAAACTACCAACTAGGTTGGAATAATAAGCTTTCACTTTTCCTTTCTGCTCTGCCTGGTAAGGTCACATCTGGAGCCCTGTGTCCAGTTCTGGGCTCCTTGGTTCAAGAGTGATAGGCAACTTCTGAAGAGAGTCCAGCAGAGGGCTACAGGGGCCTGGAATATCTTTCTCACAAGGAAAGGCTGTGAGACCTGGGGCCATTTAGCCTGGAGAAGACTGAGAGGGGACTTTATCCATACTTACAAATACCTAAAACATGGGTACTGAGAGAATGGTGCCAGGCTTTTTCTGTAGTGCCTAGAGTCAGGACAAGGGCTAAGGGGCACAACCTGGAACACAGGAAGTTCCACGTCAACATAAGGAGAAACTTCTTTCTCGTAAGGGTGCAAGAGCCCTGGCACAGGCTGCCCAGAGGGGTTGTGGAGTCTCTTTTTCTGGAGGTATTCACAATCCCCCTGGAGGCATTCCTGTGTGACCTAATCAAGGTGAATCTGCTTCACCAGGAGCCTGGACTAGATGATCTCTAGAGGTCCCTTCCAAGCTCAACCATTTTGTGATTCTCTGAGTGTACCCTGGTAATTGGCAACAAGATCAAACATTTCTCTGTGCACTATTTTTTGACAGATTATTTTCCAAAGATTAATTAAATATGGCAGGCTTACTAAGTCATGCTATCTGAATGGTAATTTGTAAATTCTTTCTTTTTACAACACTAAAGTCCTGAAAAGATTTTAAGAAATATAAGGAGAATATGACTGACAGGGAACAGTGCATTTCAATCACACAATACACATAAATGTAAGAATAAGCATACAGACTTGTTTAGAGAAATTCTCTATCATGACTTCCAATAGTCATCATAAAAACAGTAACTTACATCAAATTAAAAGTGACTAAGTTTTTGTACATGGCAATTGCAACTTGATGCTCTTAATTAAGTGCTAGTTAAAGGGCAGATATGCCAAGCATAACAACTATTCTAGTGAAAGCATTAAAACTAGTTCTTCAGCAACTATGGCTGCTTAAAACTCAGTTTTCTAAAAGAATATAATAACCCACTTCTGTGATCAGCATGTTCTCTGAAGCTGCACAAATTGATTCATGTAATATTTCATTAATTCACATCTTCAACTAGTTTTTAAACAGTAGAAACCTTGACTGTGAAATGACTGACTGCAAGTTTTCCGAGAAAATCGCAAAGATGATGCCGAGTCTTTACATTATTTCAAGGGTCACTCAAGACATTTAAAAGCTAATATAGAATCAGGCTCAATTATACCTTTTCCATTCTAAAATAACAATGGTTTAAATGTAGCTGAGAAAAAAAGAAAATGGGAATGTAAATGCATAAATTCTTATTATTTTAAGTTAAAGGACATGGAAGCATTGTTCATACTTACTTACATATGACTCAGTTCAGGCCTTTTTAGATATTGCACAATGGAACAAAAAGGTGCCCTGAAAGCTCCTGATTTTGGTCTCACATAAAAGATAAGCAGAACAAAAGAAAGATGCTATGTTAAAAGCTACTGAAGGATATTCTACCTTATTAACGGTGATTTTTCAGGGTTGAGATTTGCATCTTCTGTGGTGCGCTGATTCAGTAATAGTACATCTTCTGTACAGAAGCTTGGGTTACTGAGCCAGTCCAATTCTGCAGGTAAAGAGAAGTATGAGAACAACACAAATTAGCTTGCTGTGCTCGCTAAAGTTGGGCATTAATCTAGATAGCCAACAGCTACAATTGCAACAATTGTCGCATATAATAATTGAGCATATCTGAAAGCCATTCATGAGATTTTCATTTAGCAGAAGACTAGATTGTAATAAGGTATTCAGGAGCTGGACTCTTCCCCTGACATGGAATAATAGAATGGTAGAGTTGGAAGGGACCTTTAGAGATGATCTAGTCCAATCTTCCTGCAAAAGCAGGTCCACCTAGATCAGGTCACGTAGGAACACGTCCAGGTGGGTTTTGAAGTCTTCCAGAGAAGGAGACTCCACACCATCCTTGGGCAGCCTGTGCCAGGGCTCCCTCACCTGAAAGGTGACACAGATTTTTATGTTTAAATGGAATTTTTTCCAGCTTCATCCCTTGTCCTGTCACTAGATCCAACAGAAAAAAAGTGATGCCCCAACCTCCTGACATCCACGATCTAGATATTTGTAATGAGATCCCTTCAATTTAACCTTTAAAAAAAACCACAATATAATTATACTTTAAAGTTCATACTGAAAGCAGATGTTTCACATTCTGCTATATATTTTTTTTTAAAATCTAGATCTGTCCAATATTTTTAACATGTGAAAATTCTCCCTTAATGTACAAACTGATGCTAATTTTTATATATTAGTCAGCATTAAGCATTTTGCATTTAGATCCCAGCTATTTCAGTCAGTGGATAAGACCACATACTGACAGGATGCAGACTGGGATTTTTTTGCCACAATTTTACTCATATTAAAGCTTCTGTAACCATTTTAATAGATATTTAATTTCTACAATTCTTTTAAATATGTAAAAACTTCTATCATATTAAACAAGAAATGTTACTACTTAGAAGCACAGAATTTAATAGCCGCCTCTCTGGCATCAGACCACAGGGGCTAACTACAAAACGAATAAATTTGGTGTCTCTGCCTGTTCTCTCTGTTTTTGCGCCAGCATTCTTCCTGTCACACTCTTGTCTTTGTGCTTTTGACTACACTGACCTCTAATCCTTAAATAGCACGAACTCATCAGCCGAGCCATACATCTCTCCTCCTTCTACAGTATTTCTTTCAGAAACAGCTCTTCATACCAAAAGTCTTTCTTATATCTCATGTCTCTGAACTGTTGTCCACACAAGGTTTTAAAATGGAGCAGTCCACACAACAGTTTAACCTAAGTTAAACTCACCAAGAAGTACATACTGTAGTGGTTTTGTCTGAGACATTTTGGTAATGGGGGGTCTACAGGTGTGGCTTCTTTAAACAAACTGCTACTAGAAGCTTCCCCCACCCCCGTATCTGACAGGGCCAACACCAGACAATTCTAATGTGAACTCACAGCTGACCCAGGCCTGATGAATTAGTGACTGAGGTAACACCCCTGTGAATAACGTATTTGAGAAGGGGAAGAACTTTCTGTGCAGTTGCTGCAGCAGCAACAGGGAGTAAGAATGTGAGAACATCTCCGCAGACACCAAGGTCAGTGGAGAACGAGGAGGAGGAGGTGCCCAGCCACTGGCAGAAAGACTCCTCTGTGACCTGTGGTGAAGATCATGGTGGGGCAGGTTGTGTCTCTGCCTCTATGGAGGCCACCAGGAAGCAGAGATCCACTTGCAGCCTGTGGAGGACCCCACACCAGAGCGGGTGGATGCCTGAAGGAAGCTGTGACTCCATGGGAAGCTCATCCTGGAGCAAATTCCTGGCAGGACCTGGGAGCCTGCGGGGAGAGAGGAGCCTACACCAGAGCAGGTTTGCTGTCAGGACTTGTGACCCTGTGAGGGACTCAGGCTGGAGCAGTCGGTACCTGAAGGACCGTTCTCCCGTGGATAACCCACACTGGGGCAAGATGTGAGGAGCTGCCCTCATGGGAGGCCCCATGCTGGAGCAGTTTGTGAAGAGCTGCAGCCCATGAGAAGGACCTACACTGGAGAAGCTCATGAGGGACTGTCTCCCATGGGAGGGAGCAGTTGGAAGTACAAGGAGACTTTCCCCTGAGAAGAAACAGCAGCAAAGTCCATCTGTAATGAACTGACCATAACTCCCATCCCTCCTCCTCTGCTCTGCTGTGGGGGGAAGCAGGCAGAGTCCTGGGAAGGAGGAGCGGGTAGGGGGATGTTTTAAGATTTCTCATTTCCCCTGCTCTGTTCTCATTGTTCATTAATAAGTCAAACAATTTCTCCCAAAGTTAAGTCTGTTTTGCCTGTGCACATAACAGCACAAAACTGTAACTTATTAGCCAGACAAATCTCCCTAAAATTACTGCACTTGTTCCAAAGATATACAAAACTTAATCTAATTTGTCTTTGGCCAGATCTCCAATAACATACTTCAGGCATGGAGATGTTCTCTGTAACCTTTTTGCTTCTTTTAAATACATTGCTTCTCTTTGTAATGTGTAACAAATCATTTACTAGTATTATTTTTTTTAGAAATAAACTTATTGTAAGGGAGTTCTATAATGATTTGAATGAAGAATTATGGACCAAAAATCATTTGAAATATACTAACAAAATTCATCACTATAAAACATTGGGTTACTTTTTTTTTTAAAGTAAGCTTGAAGGCAGAATAGAATTAAATCACTTGCCTTCAGTCATAGAAAGCTGTTGATGAAAAAATTTAGAACTCGAGACTTAGAATATTCAGACCATTAGGGAAAAAGTGTAAGATGTTTAACTTTCGAGACCTTGACCCGTCTTTTAAAATGCTGTATGCACCAAAACAGGCTTTTCATCGATTTCAGGAGCCTAGTATCAGATCCTCCAAAGATTAATGCAAATAATGCCTTTTTTAATATCTCACCCTACTTACTGACTGGACAAAACGCACAAGAAAATTAGCCTTGGTGAACAATTCTCTTCGTGTTTCCCCTTGATGTGGTCTTTAGAGGATCAGCAGATTCAAAGGTGGTGGATGATGGCAAGCAAAAAGCATAGCTCAAAACATCTCCCAGTAGAATGAATAAGCGTTGTGCACACCACATTTATGTGTTTGGCAATACGCCAGATCTGGAACTTTACTTGTTTACGATAACTTGCTAAACTACAGCAGTCAAAATTATAAACTGAATCACCATTGCACTCACGACCTTCCAAAAAAAAAATATCCTTTACAACTAAAATTTGGCTTAATAAGCAAGGAAGTGAGAAAACACTTTTAAAACTATACAAGGCTAGCGGTAAACAAAACCCCAAACGAACAGCAAAACCAAACACAACGAACCGAAACTTGTTTTTCCGCACGAAAGCAAACCTCCTCCACCGCATACTTTGCTAAGGGTACACGTGCGTGTGCAAGAAGACAGCCGGCAGCAGGTCCGCACGCAGCCCAGGACCCGCCGCTGAGGACCCAGCACCGTTTCTGTGGGACTGCCGCCGTTTCTAGTTCTCTCCAAAACCATGTCACGGTCAGTAACTTCAGGCGCGCCGAGCAGCTTCCCGCGCAAGCACGGCGGCGGGGTGTGTGAGGCGGCGGCGCTGTGCTGCCAGCGCCGCGTGCCCGTGCGCGCCGGGGGCACGCTCGCACCCAGCCCGGCAGCCAGGAGCGCGGGCTGAGGACGCGGCGCGCCCCGGCGCCGGCCACGCACCCTGGCCCCGGCGGCAGCACCGCCCGGGCGGGGAGAGGGCGAGGGGAAGCGGAAGAGCTTCGCGAGCGCCGGCCCGCAGGGGGCTGTTCGCAGAGAGGGAGTTCTCCCGGGACTTTACCTTTCCTGAGGCCGCGGCTGCCGCCGGCCAGGGGCTCCCCGGGCTCGGCGGCGCCGGCGAAAGCCGGGAACAGCGCCATGTCTCGGCCGTCCGGCCCAACGGCCGCTGGGGCGCAACGTGGTGGCGCGGCGCGGCGCCGAGCATGCTGGGAGGTGTAGTCCGCCCGCCCTCCCAGCGTAGCGGCCAGGGCTAGTGGCTGTTGGAGGCAGAGGGGTTCAGCTTCGGCTGCTCCTCCCTGTGCTTTGCGCCTTCCATCGCTGTCACTGGAGGGGACTGGAGAAGGGGATTGGTGGGGGAAGGGGAGGGGACGGGGTCTCTAGAGACAGTTTTCCCTTCCCTACCAGCCTGTCGTCCTCCATGGGGATCACTGGCCGGGATCACTGAAGCAACATCTCCTTGGGAAGGGAGTGCTCAGCTGTGTAAAGAAGAATGTAAGAAGCCAAGCTCTCTTTGTTAGTATCCATTATACGTTTAAAGGCTCATCTAGCCTCACCGCCTGTGTCAAACACCAGGAAAGAAAGAACCTGTGGCCGGTCAATCCTGACTGGAGGTGTTTCAAGAGACAGGTGGATGTTGCACTTAGGGAAATGGCCTAGTGTTTGATAGGGCTGGGACAAAGGCTGGACTCAATCATCTCAAAGGTCTCTTCCAGCTGAAATGATTCTATGATGCTGTGATTCTAAGTATTTTTACAGAGGTCTCATACCATCTTTCTTATGCTTTAATAAATCCGGTATTTTACTTCCTCAACCAAGTTCTATGTGTAAAATCTCGCTTGCTGGGTAGATCAGCTATTACAAGTGTATTTGTGATGGACATAAATAATAAAGATAACTGTTTCTGTTGCGATATACATTCTGATTCTACACTTCAAAAACCTAAGGAAGATTTTTGAACTTGATTATTCCAACTGCATGATAGTGCTGGCCTTGGACTCTGAAATAAAGCCATAGTCAAATTGACCCCGTATACGTGTGTGAAATATGTATATGTATACACTGTTCCATAATAAAAAACAGAAACAGCAACCAAATTAATATGAAAACTTTTTGCCTGAAAGCCATACTATAGATAGGCCTATTAGGTTTAGACATAAACCTCAGACTTGTATTTTAACTTCTGCTGCATGTATGCATATGTAAATATAAATCTGTACTTCTGTATAGATCACAAAATAATGACAGTCTTAATATTGTACCCGGTACATTTACTGAGAATTTTCCTGTGAGCAAAAATACACCCAGAACTGGAAGGAGATATTTTGCTGACATAAGCATAGCATTCTGTTTGCTAGTAGTGTCCACTGGCATTTTATACGAGCTGTTTTTGGGACGAAGACCAGGTAATTTAAAGACATTCTGAATTACCAGAACTTCCTATTTATCCAAAATCATGCAATTTTATCCATTTTCTTTTTGTTGAGAAACAGAGGCAAGGTATTTGATTCCTGAAAAAAACAACCCAACCAACAAAACTTTTTCCCTCACTCAAACGTTTATCAAGGAACATGAAACAAAAAGATTAGTTCTGTTCTTGTTTGTTTGTGAAACAAAAAGCATCAAATATTTAGCAGCACTGTAAAGCAGATGGGAATAATGCTGGCTTTCAAGGCTGCCCCTGAGCACCTCTCTTTCATGCTGCTGCAGCAGTGGGATGAGGACAGTTTAGGAACTGGACTTCCACAGAGGGAGTTCTAGCAAGAGGTCCACAGCTCATACAGAGCAACCCTGATAACATCTGTTAGTGTTATTCATTGAAGAGGATTATATTACAATCCCTCTTAATACCACAAGTGCTACAGTAAAACTGTATGAGCCTTCAGTTTTATTTGCTCCAGCAAATTCTCTCTCCAGGGCTGAGATTGATTTTGTTTAAATAGTTCTAACTTTGTAACTTTGCTTTTTTATTTAGAACTATGCTTGCTAATGATGTCCTTTTTTTTCCCCACAAGTTACCTAAACACATAATGAATGCTCACATCTGAAGTGACCTCATTATAGCAGTGAGGACTTTTGTGCTGATACAATCTAGTGCACAGGCGTAAGGCAGAGGAGAACTCTCCAAATGAAGAGGTTTTAAGCATTCTGTAAATCCCTGTTGACCACAAACCAGATTTTTATTGCTGTAAACTGAATTACTTCCAACAACTTCAATGAGACTACACTGATTTATTCCACTTGAGGGTCTTACCCTTTTATTTTTATTCATTGAACTTGCCACCTTCTGCTGCTGTAACCTAAACAGATACTTCCATTCTCTAGCAGCAGGGTTGCTATCTAAAGCAGGTGTTTCTCTACTAATGTACGACTTCAGAGATTTAAAACTGTCTAGAGTATTTCATTGTCCTCTAAAAGTGTTTTTAGTAATTCTTGCTGTCTCAACCCCCATTCATCAGCTGTAGAATTGGTTGCAGCCTGAACCTGGTCAACAAAATATTCATTCACCATACAAATGTGAGCTGTTTTATCTAATTCTTAGGCACCTTTCTTCTCCTCCCTGCTGCATGACAGTCTTATCTGGTCTACGTATGGTATTTGGGAAAAAAATAAGTCCCTGCTGATTCCAGAAGAAGAGGCCTGATATCCACTAAGAAGCCTACTTCCTGGCTCTGCAAAATAATAAGCTGCAAGATGAAAATATGCATTGCAGAGGAGGAAAAAAAAAAAGGGCAGAAATGTCTTTTGTGCACTCATTGTAGCCCTTATGTGAATGCAACCGCCTCACCATCATAGTCTGCTTTTCCTAGTCCTGGACCTGGGTGTTGCTAGGACTCCGATGGCAAGAAATAAGAACAGTGAAAATGTGAAACCACTCCCCAGAATAATTGGAAAGTCCTTAAAAAGAAATATAGGTATGTTTATTTACTATATTATAATGGCAACTTCAAATACAATTATATTTTCAGTACAAAAAAAGGACACATGCAATAAAATACTGATTTTATAATCCAATTCAGCATAGCTCATTGGTAATAGTGGAGCAACACAGAACAGTCACACAACAGGCCTTGTGCTGATGAATTTCCAGTCTCTTTACTTGCAGACAGCAAAGCCACATCATATATTGTCATAGAGAGATGCGCTTTTGGAATAATGTGGCCTGATCACAGGAGGTCCCAGCTGCCCCTTAACCCTCCAACGAGTCTTGCAGAATCAGACTTTTTTTTCACTTGAGAAAATGTTATGCTTCTGATGAGGTTGAGGAATAGACAGTATTTTCCAGGCAGAGAGCAGAAACCCTTCCGTGTTACACCACAGCCAAGACAAAAAGCAAGGGCCACTGCTTCACAGGTGCACATGAGTCAAAACTGTGAGTTACTTCAATTATTGTTATAAAGAATAAATCAGGTCATTTTCTGCAATATTACATGACCACTTTCTATGATGTTCAGCTGCATATATGGGGCTTCCATTAACTTAATCTGGCATTTCAGCTGTGGAATAAATCCAGGATATGTAGGAAGAGTCCACCGCACAGAAAAGACAAAAAGTTGTCACAAAAGACTAAACATACAGCTTCTTAACTAGTTTAAAGGCCCCATTCTTCATTAGAAGATGGCCTTATTCTATCACTGCTGTTCACTCATCATAGGCGCTTAAATACTTCCCATGAAATTTCATGGGAGTACTTGTGAAATAAAGGTCTGAACAGTGTGAATAAACTATAGAATCAGGCCCTGAAATGGCGTCATTTCCAGGGTAAATTCTCCTGACTTTCAGATGAGGCTTTTCAGGAAGTATCCCCTAATACTGTCCAGCCTGTTGAAACAGTGACCTGATTTCTTTATGTGTGGCATAACACCAAGGATAACTTAGCTCTAGCAATTTAAATAATGTCGTTCTTTTTATGCATCTGCATTTTTATACAATGTCATAGTCAGTATACAGAAGCTTACAGCTTTTTCAGATAATTCTAGCAAATAGAAGGGTATGTATGAAAACAAAGAGTTTTGAAAACTACATGGAAATCTGTAGAATAAAATATATATCTGTATATTATTTCCCAACAAAAGCAATTGGCAGTTTAGAAAAATATGACTGTTACAGTCTTTCTGAATCAGTAACTGTAAAAAGAAAGGATTTAAAAAATAAGTTCAGCTTTTCAAAAAGCCACATTTTTAATAAGAAAATAGAGTGGTCCACATTTCCCTGAATAAGCCAGAAAGGTTAAAGAAAAGTCCAAGCAAGACAAGGAGCTTGATAGCAGCTATGATAACATGCTCATGTACAGAGACAGCTGCTTTACTCCAGTATTGTTCATCTTAGAAAGGAGCCTAATTTATCACAAATTTATTTAGAAATCATAAATAACATGACAAAAGAACATGACATGAACTGGTCCCTGCAAGGCAAATGATTATGTTCATACAAGCAAAAAGTGACACCGATCCAGTTATTTTCTTGTGACAGTTAAAAGGTATTTTGTACTCAACTGTGTCATTGAACAGCACATGTATAAACACAGGTTATTATTACAGACTGCTATCAGCGACTATACAGAAACGAGAAGAGATGTTCATGCTGTAATTGCCTCTAACATTTTGGTTCCACTTGAATATTAATATTTGCAAGAAGCTGAGGTGGAGACCCGAATTCAAGCCAGGATTTCAACATGCAAAATGCACAGGGTTCACAGGAAAGTTTCAAATCCTCCTCATTATCAACATTTGGAGGTGGATAGGAGTTCTGAAGAATTGTAAACCCATTCTCAACATCAGTTTCAGGGTCATCTAACGTGGGACATGCTGGTGAAAATTAAATCTGCATCAACAACCCTCCCATTGGGGAAGATTCACATTTTAGTTCCAGGTCACTTCTAAAAGAAGGAAGCAAAATGTAACTCAACATTTATGATTTTTAAACTAAAACCAGAGAACTGTTTTATTGCAGAAATTTCACCTCAGGCTGTTCTTCATAACTTTTTAATACACTACTCAGAACTTATTAATTCTGTTCAATGTGAGAGTAAATCCCTTCATTTTGCTGCAATTTTTGTGAAATATGGGGGACATTTACTCACCCTGTTTGGGAGTCTTTGCACATTTCTTTAAACTTTCTTCTAGCTTGAAACTGAACAAAAGCATAAAAACTGATGGAAGTAAGATTGATGGAGTGTTGGTGAAGGGATCCAAGATGGTTTATAATCCAGCCTTGTGAATGAAACTATGCCCAAGACAGCCAGCTGCTAGGAGGAGTGAGGACGGGTCCTCTGTAGAAGCACTATGTACATCAGTTATATGGCTGGTAGACAACAATGCACCTTCTGGGTCTCCTGCCACTTTTCAGCGTCAATGTCTTACAAAAGGCAATGACAGAAATATGCAACACCTGCATTAGTGCTGGTGTAATTGCTTCACGGTGGTCCAGTACACCCATGTAAACAAATGAGGAGAAGGTACCTTGCTGGAAGGGAAGCTCTGAGGCTGGGAAAGTGGAGTGTGCTCTCCTGGAGTCACCTGATAAACCCAACTAGCACACACACACACAAAAAAAAAAAAAAAAAAAAAAAAGGAAAAAAAAATAGAGTGACACTGATCAAAAAGAATACATCTGCTGAGACAAAAATGACCATTAGGTCATCCTGGAGCAAGACAAAGGTGGCTTCTGTTTTCTGACCAGGCACGTGCACAAAATGGAAGGTGGCATTTGAGGACAGACACAGAGTACATACAAACACCATCAGGAAAAGCCAGTGCTCCAGCACTGACTACCAGGTTAAACTCTTAAAGAGTCTTACCTGGGAAGGTGAGGGGAAAATAATCTTGGGTGCTTTTTGCCTTAGAGACTGAAGCCCTGACTCAAAGCTTATTAAAGTTCATTAAAAGCTTTTTAACACACATACCTCTAAGCTCTTTCAGCTTCCCTTTAAGACATGGTTTCTGTTAAAAGCTGCACTTGAAAGTTACATTGAAGTGGAATGTTACCCCTCTGTAAGTACAACAATAATAACCCTCCCTATTACATAGATACAAACATACACACATATATATTTTATGGCAATGGAAAGTACCATACAGAGGTGTTCAGTCATATCTGTAGTGAAACCAAGTCTGTGGTGTTCAACACTTACTGGACTTGACATCTAAATGATCTGATTTTGAAGGCAGGAGTCACTTCAGGAAAAATAACAGCTCTTACCCCTGAATTCAAGGTAGAGGCCTCCTGGCAGGGTGCTGGTGAGGGTGGGCAGCACTGCACCCTGCCTTTAGTTCCCAGCCTCTTGAAGTTCACTTCTTCCTTCTAACATAGAGCTTTTAATGGAGCAAAAAGGAGCTAAAATAAATGGTTTGCTATAGGGCTTGATAAATGAGTTGTGAAATCAGTTTGTGAAAAGTGTCCACTTTCTTTTTAATTTTTTTCCCTCCATCTCACAAAAAAAGGGTCCTGGCTTACTAGAGTGGGTAAGAGTGACATTCAGAGTCCTGGCAGCTCAAGGGCACACACCCTGGAGTGCCCATTCCCAGCAGCACACAGGA
>WBNH01003106.1:54958-68031 GCA_013401255.1 Urocolius indicus | reverse complement strand
AAAAAAAAAAAAAAAGGAAAAAAAAATAGAGTGACACTGATCAAAAAGAATACATCTGCTGAGACAAAAATGACCATTAGGTCATCCTGGAGCAAGACAAAGGTGGCTTCTGCTTTCTGACCAGGCACGTGCACAAAATGGAAGGTGGCATTTGAGGACAGACACAGAGTACATACAAACACCATCAGGAAAAGCCAGTGCTCCAGCACTGACTACCAGGTTAAACTCTTAAAGAGTCTTACCTGGGAAGGTGAGGGGAAAATAATCTTGGGTGCTTTTTGCCTTAGAGACTGAAGCCCTGACTCAAAGCTTATTAAAGTTCATTAAAAGCTTTTTAACACACATACCTCTAAGCTCTTTCAGCTTCCCTTTAAGACATGGTTTCTGTTAAAAGCTGCACTTGAAAGTTACATTGAAGTGGAATGTTACCCCTCTGTAAGTACAACAATAATAACCCTCCCTATTACATAGATACAAACATACACACATATATATTTTATGGCAATGGAAAGTACCATACAGAGGTGTTCAGTCATATCTGTAGTGAAACCAAGTCTGTGGTGTTCAACACTTACTGGACTTGACATCTAAATGATCTGATTTTGAAGGCAGGAGTCACTTCAGGAAAAATAACAGCTCTTACCCCTGAATTCAAGGTAGAGGCCTCCTGGCAGGGTGCTGGTGAGGGTGGGCAGCACTGCACCCTGCCTTTAGTTCCCAGCCTCTTGAAGTTCACTTCTTCCTTCTAACATAGAGCTTTTAATGGAGCAAAAAGGAGCTAAAATAAATGGTTTGCTATAGGGCTTGATAAATGAGTTGTGAAATCAGTTTGTGAAAAGTGTCCACTTTCTTTTTAATTTTTTTCCCTCCATCTCACAAAAAAAGGGTCCTGGCTTACTAGAGTGGGTAAGAGTGACATTCAGAGTCCTGGCAGCTCAAGGGCACACACCCTGGAGTGCCCATTCCCAGCAGCACACAGGAGTGCTTACATGGGCAGTGACAACACCAGGGTAACAGAGCTGAAACTCAAACACCAGCCCCCTCGCTGAACAAGGGGCAATTTTCTGTGTGCAGTAATTGGATTGCACACAAAATCTGCTCAGAGAGAAGCAGAGAAAAGTGTCAGGGCAGGCTATGAACAATGCTAATGGCAAGGCTTCCATTGTTAATGTTGGTTAAACGACACCCTCACATTCCCATCTGCAGATGTGAATATTATGGGCAGTCCTTGAGCCAACACGGAAGCCAGATGAGGGCAGGATATAGCTAGGAGACTTGAAGAGTTGGCTGGGAAGGACCAGAGCTCCTTCAGATAGTGACAAAAGCTGTTTTGACACAGAGGGAAGCAGAAACAGGCACAGCATCTGCAGGAGGAACTGCAACAGGGGAAAAATGTATTGAATTTCAATTTATTGAAGTGGGACTAGATTTTCTTCTCTATGTATGGGGGAAGAACCAGCCCTAGAAACAGTTAAGAGAAAGGTGAAAGGAATGATCAAAGATATGGAAGAACTGTAACATGAAAAGCAGCAGAAAAGTCTGGGATCGTTTACCTTAGGAAGGAGACAAAGCCAAATCTCTGCTTTGATAAAAGAAGGAAAGACAAAGCATGATCTAGAGAGGGTAGTGCTGGTCTTCTGCTTCCAGGGATTTAACAAACAGGACCAAAGAAGGAAAATCAAACACTCCTTAGCCCCTAAACAAAAGATTTCCAATGAAAAAAACAATTCAGGGGAACACCTTTTTCACACAACTCATAGATCCATGTCCTAAGAGGCTCTGAAACCAGAAAGCCACTGGCATCCAGTAAGGCACTGAACAGAATTGCCCTCAAAATCCAAAAGACTAAAGGCAATTACTTGCCTGGCATTTACTTGTAAAGTAACAGAAAACCTCATACTTCAGTTTCATAACAAATCTCTAATTCCTCAGGATTGGACAGAGCCCTTCGTGGCAATCTTTCTATCTACAATACCATTTCCTGCATCTTTTCCTGGAGCATCAGTGCCTACCACCTACCATTAATCTGTCACTGAAGGGGTTCATTTAGCAGTTTCTTCTGTATTTAATGAAAAGAAGAAAAAAAAATCTGCCAAGGCTCAAATTTGAGCTAGAGTGAATCACCCTAAGGGCAGCCTCCTTCCAGTCAGTGTGAAACTGGACAGTACTGACAGCCACTGTCAAAATTTTTCCTGGCAGAGCAATACAAACCCTTACTCCCATGGTTTTAGTCCTGGGTTGCTCTCATTATGCCAGAACTACATGTTCATCTCTTGCATTGATACATCAAGATGCCTTTCAAAGACCTCATGTCTCTTTGCTAGGATGTCGTACCTTAACCTATGCATTTTCATCTCACTCACGCCTTACTAGGAGGAGGGTGGTTAGCTCACAAGTACAGTGAGCTAAAGTCCGGCAATTTCTGAAATAGGTTAGGTAAGTGAGGTGCCATTTAGGCTATGGCTTGAATTGGTATATTCATTTTCTTTCCATATCTACTGATAACTCTCTTCTGGTAGACACATATTCATATTTTAAATTGAGTAGAAAAAGAGATAATAAAAAAATCATCTCTATGACAGTTTATTCCATCCTGCTTTGCATATTTTTTTTTTTAAATGCTATGCTCAAGAATCTTTGGTTTGCTTTGTTTTACCATTGAGCAAGTGTGGAACAAACTCACAATTCTTAAACATACATGTGCAAGTCAAAAAGCCTTGCGCCTAAAATGTTTCCATTTTACAGCCACCCATCACCTATGACTAATCTGTTTATAATCCAGTATAACCAATCGATAATTGTGTTTAAAAATTGTTTTCTGAATGACTGGTGATGTCTGTACCAACAATATTACAGTTAGAGAGAGTTGTCAGCCACTGACAGATAGATTAATGCAATAAACTTGTAATGGCTCAGGGCAGTTCCCCCTGTCGCATACTGCTGTGGTGTCAAATGCATTTGTGAACCCATACAAATCCTGGAAGGCTGGGCAGAAGGAAACCTGATGTGAGATTTTGCGCTTTCATAAAAAGAAAACTTGTCTGTGTCTCTACTGAATTTCTCTGAAGGCTATGTTATTCCTCATTATTTTTACCTTCTCACTGGCATTTTATTTTCGTCACCTGGAGTGGCTCAGCAACGTAGTTAGGCCACAGAAAATGTGTGCACAAAGACACTTATCCACAATCATATACAGCAGGTTTTGTTACTGCCCCTCTTCCCCACACTTCTACTGGAGCATTTCATTTGAAATGGAGATGTTCGTGATAATTAGCTCCTTGCTGTGCAGCCAGAGAGAAAGAGGTATGTCCTATGCTGCCGAAAAGAGCCATTGCAAGGAAGGAATTAATTAATCTCATTCTCTGATGAATTAGAGCTCCTCTCCATCTGGCTCCTTCATTAAAACAATTACAGGCCTTACCTTCCTCTACTTCCCATTTAGTTGTGAATGTCTTATTGCCCAGCATACACCCTCCCTCCTCACGTTCCTGCTTTCAGCCTCCCTCTGCCTCCTCTCTAGAGCTCTTCTGTTGCCTCCTGACAGTCGGGTTTTAATCCACATCAGCTCACCTCCTCACACTCCCCTTGTGTTCTACTTGAATACCTTCACCACTCCTTTTTTCACTTTTTAGCTGAATTTTGTCAATTTTATTCAACTGTAGCAAACCAAATGGAGTTGGAAGCACTATTACAAACACAGTGACAGAGTCCTGGTGGTGGAAGAGTCTCCTTAGACTGGTAGAGCCCCTGTTACTTGCCCTGTTTTAAACCTTACAGAAGAGCAGCTTTTTAATATGCAATAGTACCAATTCTGTAGCAGGGAGAGAGAGGGAAAACAATTAAATAATTTACCTGCACAACACTTAATATTATTTTAGAATGCATTTGGAAAACAACACTGAATATACCATACTACACATTTCTAGTGGAGTCCCTCAGGGGTTGGTGCTGGGACTAGTACTGTTCAATATATTAATTAATGACCTTGATGAGGGAACAGAGGCACTGTCAGCAAGTTTGCTGATGATACTAAACTGGGAGGAGTGGCTGACACACCAGAAGGCTGTGCTGCCATTCAACGAGACCTGGACAGACTGAGAGTTGAGTGGGGAGAAATCTAATGAAATTCAACAAGGGCAAGTGTAGAGTCTTACATATGGGAAAGAATCACCCCATGTACCAGTACAGGTTGGGGAATGAACTCTTACAGAGTAGTGTAGGGGAAAGGGATCTGGGGGTCCTGGTGGGCAGCAGGATAAGCATGAGCCAGCAACATGCCCTCATGGCCAAGAAGGCCAACACCCCTTCTAATACACCCCAGGATGCCATTTGCCTCATAAGACCCCATCTGGAATACTGTGACAAGTTCTGGACCCCTCAGTTCAAGAAGGACAGGGAGCTGCTGGAGAGAGTTCAGCACAGGGCCACAAAGGTGATGAAGGGATAGGACAAGGGACAATAGGTACAGCTGGAACGTAAGAGGTTCCAAAGAAATTAAAGGAAGAATTTCTTCACTGTGAGGGTGATGGAGCACTGGAAGGAGCTGCCCAGGTGGGTTGTGGAGTCTCTTTCTCTGGCGACATTCAAAATGCACCTGGACCCGTTCCTGTGTGATCTACTCTAGGTGGTCCTGCTCTGGCAGGGGAGTTGAACTGGATGATCTTTTGAGGTCCCTTCCAACCCTTAAGATTCTGTGATTCTGTGATACTGACACCCAGAAGACAAGTTTCTCCTGCAACATGGCCAGGGTAAGAAAACTCACTGTCTCTTCTGTTTGTTTGGGTTTTTTTTCATGGTGACTAGTGTTGCTAAAAACCTGAAACAATAGAAGATACCACTGAGAAATGGCACAAAATGTCAGAAATTACCTTTTTTCCCAGGAGTCAATTAGGTAAAACACCACAAAGAATGGTTTCATCACAGTGAGAACTGCTTTTACATGAAAAGGCAATGTTAAAGTGTACATTCAAAAATTTGATAAATCAGGCATAAGTTTAGGTAAATAAATCACAATTTTTCATCATCTGAAGAGTTTAGACTAAATAGAAATCCGTGCTTGACTGTCTTTGATACAATCAGTTTACACTAGTTTAACAACCATTAATATAAAAGCATCCTAGGAAAGAATCTTGTTTCCAGAGTGGTATTATTAAAGAACTTTTTCTTTACTGACTCTGAGCCAGGCTGCATTTCACTGTCCAGGCTTTATGATCCATTATCAAATGCTTCTTCATAAAATAATGATAATAAAAACAAACAAAAATCAAACCAGAGCACAAAACCTCACAAACAACAAAAACCCACTGTTTTTTACAGACAAACTCCACTGTTTTTTACAGACACTGATGCAAAGTTTTGTTCTGTGCTCACAAATTTGTTCAAAAAATTATGACCTGATTTTAAAAGTTCTCCTGCTACAGAGATGATTTAAAAAAATAACAAATTCCTTTCCTCTCAGATTTTTTTCCTAATAGATTCTACTTCTTACTCAGGTGGGCTGGAGAACACAGTAATAGAAAAAGAAATCTGGTAAAAACTGAGAGAAAGCGTCCCACTGTCACTCTTACTGAAGTCAGTAGAAATATTTCCATTACCTTCTGCAATCTCTTCTTCCAGATACTGAAAAAAAGCGCTCAATATTTCAAATAGTAACACCCATAGTAATAGTAATACCAATTTTCTTTGGGCTGAATGTCAACCACTGTATTCAAATATTCTACTTGTTCTCCAGTTTGCACACTTTGGTGCACACTCACAGCTTCTCATACTTGCTCTGACTTTAATTGTAAAAAAAAATATGATTTTAAAGATCATCCCAAAAAAACCCACAACAAAGCCATCATTCCTTGCTGAAAGTATTCTTAGCTGAAAGATGGTAGGAACAGAAGCCTTGGAGGATTGTCCTTGAACAGTAGATGAGTGCATAGTGGATAGTTTGACCACAGATATGCATTTTTATATATATATATATGTACATACATACACATTAAACAATCTCTATATACACATTATGAACATGATAAAATATGGTAAAAATATGAATTTTGCTCAGATACATGATGAAAGTGGACTAAACTTAGGCTGCATTTGTGTGATCTATGTGGTTGATATAATGGCCTTGTTAGAAACTATAAAGCCTACAATGCTTGTAATTGTTAAAAACAGTCTTCATTTCTGAGAGTCACCTCGTGCCACGCCAAGAAGTTATGTTGGAGGTGGGCCCTCGTATCTCAGCATCAGTTTGAAGGACCGAGCAAAGTTGTTGGCCAGCGTGCAGCTGTGAGTCTCCTCTGCCAGGGGAAGGAGGAATGCCAGGAGCAGGAGGAGCAAGAGGAGTAGTTGCAACGGTAGTGCTGCCCAGAACACTCGCTGCAGGAACGCGCACACACCTCCGGAGCGCTTCTGAAAGGCACAAACCAAAGAGCGACTTAGAAGAATAAAAGATCTGGGGAGGTGCATTTCAATTACATCAAACTGCCAGTAAAGGGGCAGAACAACCCATGCTGTCCCTGCCCTGAGGCCCAGCTTGGCTGCTCGGTGTGCTGCAGCTGACTGAAGCCGGTGCTTAAATGATTTCTCTTAGGAGATTATTTCACTCTCTTAAAAGATTTCAGTACTGCAAACCCTTTTCTTCTAACAGGAACACACTTCTGACTTTCTAGCAGAAGAAACCAACTGCCTCCAAGTCCATTTTCCAAATACAAATGCTCACACCAAAGCTGCTGACTGGTCTCCTCACAGTCAGAACACAGCACAGAAGGTCTGTGTTAGTAACTCTCCTGTCAGTAAAATGAGAGTGCTGATGCCTGGAAAAGAGAAGCCAGCATTCTGCTCTCCATCAGCAGAAAGGAGCTTCCTTTGCAACTCATCCATCTCCATTATCTCTGCAGCTGCAACATGCTCTTTGGATCCTGTCTATGGGAGGTTGGAGACTTGGAAAAAAGGCCCTGTGGTACAGCCTGCCTCAATACCTCTTACTAGGCCCATCTTTTATGTGATGCAAAAGAATGAGAGAAGTCACAACACTGGCAGTGAAGATGACATTAAAGTCACATTTACTGTTTAGCAGCCAAAGGAAGGACACACAAAGACGTTCCATTACACGTTTCTTTATGATGGTGCAAATGTGGAGTAGCCTAGTTAAGTTAATCTCAGTTAACACAACCAGGAGAAAACATATTTGGGTCTATGGAATTCAGGAAAGACTAAGTAAGAAATGACATTTCCACTATCAAGATTCCTAGAGATCTCCTGCCAGTGAGGTGATTCACTGTGTGTTCATAAAAAATCAAAAAGACTAAGTCAACCATCTGTAAAAGAGTCCTGAAAGAGAGGGCTCAACAATCCATTGATTTAATCAAACATGGATTTATAGTCAGATATAAAAATAATATTTAATGCTGCCACAGAATTAGGTACCAATCTACATGACAAACATCAATGCAGAACATTCAGTTAAGTGGGACCCACTTTTTCCACAAGAGGAAGTTAATTTATTATGTTCAAGCCACAGGCGATGTCAATGCTGCAGCGAATTTGGGGCTTGCGGCCTCAGCTGGATGCTGGATTTAACAGGCAATGCCTTTGTCCCACTCTGGCACCACCTTGAACAGTCCATGGGAAACATCAGCAGGGAAGATGAGTTACCTCTGCCTTGGGAAAATGGAAATCATGTTCTTTTTTCTACCACTAAGATGCAATAAGATTTAATGCTGATGTTATTAAAGGGTAGGATTTTGTGACTAAGTGCCCGATAGTTCATCTTGGCTGGAAGTCTCAAAAATGTCCTCACAAACTCCAAGTGGGAATTAGAAGCCCACTCCTCATTGACAATTGTGTGAAGGTCTGCCAGTCTTCCCAGCAGCACCCAAAACTTATGCTTTACAGCTGTCAATCCTTTAGCATTGGTTTTGAAAACGACTTAATTTTGAAACTATTATTTTATTGCCAGACCAGCATCTGTCTTCCAGTTACGCCGTGTCTGTCAACTGGTGGGAAATACTGGGCTTTTCCAGCTGTTCCTCATCTCTGTTCCTGCCACAGCCCAGGGACCAGATGCCTTATGGTTGTTCAGGTTTGTCTTTGCCTTCCTAAGATGACCACACTGCCAATGAGTCACTTGTGTTGTTCCTACCCCAGTTCTTTTACCAATCCAACATTTGGTTCAGAGCAGGTCACCGACTCTGACCTGTTCTCTAAAGTGAAGACTATCAGTGCAAGAAATGGGCTAAGATTGAAATTTTATTTAAGTTCCTTGTTTTCAGGCCTACTGGCAGGAGCTGTAAAGTAGCATTGCTTATCAAAGCTCATCCTCCAGAAGGAATTCAAGTGAAATGGCTTTATTCACCAGCTACTGTTTGCTCTCTTTGGAGCTTCCTGCAGGGTAAAATATTCAGGCTAACCACAGCAGATCCTAGCATTAGAAAAACCTGCGGAAGGACATATGCCTGGGGGAAGAAGTTCAGAGAAGAAATATTTTGTCTTTATCTGCTGCTTCTCTCCCACTCGCTTGCTGGGTTTATAGGCATTTGTGTTTGATCAACTTTTGTCTTTGCTGCTCGGCTTCTCTGATTTGTTTGATCACACAGCAAGCATTTCTGACTCCATTGGTTGCCATGGGAATGACTCTGCTACCACAAACATGGTATTATGGTGTCTCTGCAGGACTGAAGATGAGGCACAGGAGAACTGTCATGGTTTGGTGCTTATAGCAAATTTGCAACAATAACCCCTTAATATGTGAGGGCCCTAACCTGCATACACTGAAATCCACGGGAGATTTACCATTAACTTCAGTGTCTGCAGCAGGATTATGCACAGAGACAACTAAA
This sequence comes from Urocolius indicus, assembly GCA_013401255.1. NCBI lineage: Eukaryota > Metazoa > Chordata > Aves > Coliiformes > Coliidae > Urocolius > Urocolius indicus. The sequence goes on along the minus strand of WBNH01003106.1, from coordinate 59,200 downwards.
TAAAGTCAGGATAGGGAACTACTTATTCACAGAGTTCAGCAGATACTATTACAAATGGATTCATCCCTTACATGCCCAAGTTCTTGTGCATATGAATCCTACATTAGTTCTGCTGCTTTGTGCTTGCTGGAACAATTGGGGTGTGAGTTTTTGTTTGTCTGTTTGTTTGTTTTTGTGGTAGTACTACTAAAGGTCTTATAGATTAGGGATAGAAAATTTTAAAGGAGACATGGTAACTTTTAATAGGAGAGATGACACAGCTGGAAAAAAAAAAAAAAGCAGGAAAGTTTTTGGGCATTGACTCTCTCTTCCAAGTGTGACAAAAGCAGCCCTTCTATTTTACTAAGATGATGTCAAGGTATTTTTTTAGGTCTGTGCTGAGAGACAGAAATGCGTTCAGACTGTGGTGACCTAAGAGTATGGCATGGAACATGGAATTCAGGATGCCGAAGTTCAAACCTTTGCTCTTCTAGGCTCAGAGTGATAAAAGCTGTGTGAGTCGGAAGTGGAGTCAGGACCACACTCCCAACCCCTTAGCACATCATTCTGGGTTAAAAAAAAGACAGTCTGGCAGAGTTCCACCTTTGCAAAGATAGTTTGAACATTTCATTTCCATATAAAATGAAAAATGGGAACCACATTCCTCACTACTAAGTGGAATTTCCCTTCCCTCTCACTCCTGCTACTGGCATCAGTACAGCTACTACCCAGCACCCACAGGGCCTACAGTGTGTGTGTCAGATCTAGCGTCCACAAAATATTCTGAAATCAAATCTTCCTCTGAGGAGAACTAGCAAAGCTCCAGTGAAGTCAACAGAACCTTAATTTCCGCTTAGAAAAACAGCTGGAATACCTGGGTGTCGAGCCAAACTGTCAAATACATTTTTGAAACACACATGGAAAAGGAATAGGATGACATTTAAAAAGAAAATACACTTTTAAAGTTCACCATCAAGGATAAATGTCCTCTCCTCCCTCAATACCAGGACATGTAAAGACTGTCAAGGGGTAGATGGCTGTGCTGTGAGTAATGCCAAATGCATTCTTATTACCAGATGAACTGCACTGGCTGTGAACATTCACATTTGTACTTAATTAGTGCTGGGGCATTTGAATGACAAGCATTGTTTTAGATCTAGAGAGTCCTCAACACTGTTATTAACTGTTTGCAGTTAATAACTCCTTACGAAGTGCACCATGAAAAATCACTTGGATGGGAAACAGCAGAAAAGCACTTTAGAACTTGGTGCATATTCCTGTGTAAGTTGCTGAAGTGTTTTACTAAAAATCAGTGCACTTCCTGGCTTGCCATTGATCACATTCCAGGCTATACAAAAGCACACAGATAATCTAGTTATTTGAGGGAGCAGAGGAATATAGCATCTTACACCATGCTCATTAGTGGTCTTTTGCTGGTGCTGGCACATCATCAGCATGCCTGACAAAAAGCATACCTGCACCACTAAATCACTGATCCAGCAGAGAAATAAAGGTTTAGTCTGGCTTCACTGCTCTTATCTTGGAGCACTTTGTATCACTTGCTTTCCTTGGGTTTGTTTTTCTCTGTTTCCTTCTTTTACTTATTGAACCACCTTTACCTCAACCCACAAGTTTTTTCACTTTTACCCCTACAATCTTTTCCCACATCCCACTGCAGGGGGAGTGAGTGAGCAGCTGGGAGGGCCTAAGCTGCTCATTGACTTGAACTGAATTCAATTAAAATCACATAAACACTCCAGCAGTTTTAAATACACTCACAAGCAACACAATTAATACATTTTTGTACTTAAAAGCAATGCTGTACTATTTTAGAAGGAGAATTATTGGCAGGTAGAAGCTGGATGATTTTCAGTCAGTTGTATTTGAAATTCAGTAGCAGACTTCAGTATTCCTCATTTCATCAGGAAGGCAAAGAAGTAAGACAAACATTTTGGATTACTTTTTCAAAAATAATGCATATACAATTTGAGGTATTGATAACAAGGTTTTTTCCTACCATGCTTTTTACAGTAGTGATAAAACATTTGTCAAGTATATACTGCAAATTGGTTTCATTCCGCTATTTGTCAACAGATCTTCCTCTCATCCTTCAGTTAGGAGGTAAAATTGTATCTATTGAGAAAATCATTCTAAGGTATTTCCTTGGTGAAAATCTGCAAATACTTGACAATGTGGTAGGCTACTAAAGGATGTATCTTTTCAACACAGAAAGCAGGGACTACCAACCACATACGTAGCTAATATCTCATTAACATTAACAGAAAATAAGAACTGGGTGTCCTGGGAAGCAAGGCACATGCTCCATCTTGCAGCAGCACTGCTCTAGAGACACAGCATTGCCAAGGCACAGAAGTGGCAGAACAAGATAAAAGACAAACAAAGAGTGCCTATCTTTTACCACTTGAAAAAGCTGTAATGTAGATTGATAAACAACACAAAACCTACAGAAATTACAGCAGACAGGCAGGCAGTCTCACGGGTACAGTAACAGGAAGGAAAGCTCATGGGCCTGATGGAGAAGGAAGGGCATGATGCTGTCTGGAACAGCATTTAACAGTGTCTCAGAGCTAGGAAGAGGCAGCCAGGATTTTTCAGCTTTTTTTTTTTTCCTCCCAAGTGTCCTTTCACTGCTGCTGAGGGAAAGTAAGTCTATCTGCTAATTTTGAATGGTAAAATGCCTTTCTTCCTGTGTTTGGGCTATGGTATAACTCCTAAAGCAGGTACGCACAGGCTTATAGGCACAGCAATGAAAAAAATATAAGGAGAGATAGTCTCTATATCTATAAAAAGATATTGAAAACTGAGGGAAAGATGCCTTTTAGTTAGCTTTTTCCAATTTACTAAGAATGTAATTCTACAGAAGATTTCAAATGGCTAACTCACAGCAGGACTTCAGGAAAACAAACAAACAGGCCACGGAATTTAATGAGAGGCACCACTAACACAGGCATGTACACAATGCTGTGCATTTCTGTAATGTGACTTTCTGCCATGAAGAATTCCAGTCATATTTGCACTTGGGCAGAGCAGATCACTGTTTTCTTCCTGGCAGCCTGTGGCAGCTGTTGCTTTGCAGAGTTTCCTGAATGACTATTAATTTGATTGACTCCAGATCAATGGTGTCCCTACATAGGATTAAACTACACGTCCCTTCTGTCTGTGTGTTACAGCAGATTACTCTTAGCAGAATCTCAAAGGAAGCAATTAGCTGACCACTGATGTCATGAATCCCAATTATTTTATTTGTACAAACAATAAAGCCAGAATAATTTGTTTAGCAAGGAAGTGTAATTACTCTGAGCACTTGAGAAAAGAAATCAAACAGTGTTACCTAGACGGGTAAATAATGAGCCTTTGACTTCCTACTTATGCTGAGAATGTTCATGGGATATATTCAGGTAGCTGGGAGCCAACCTTTGAAAGTAACATTTACCACAGCTATTACTGAGCACTTGCTTGATTATGTCCTTGGGTATGGTAGGTGCCCTGTACAAGATTGTTTCCTTCATCATGGCTTTGGCAGAGTATTTAAAACATGCAAAAATACTTTGCCTAATCTTTCTTTAATTTCTAGCCACACTTCAAGTGTTAAATCCAAATTTAAAATAAACTGCAAAGCCACAAACACTGCTGTTGGTTTGCTTTTCCTCTTCTCTCAGCCTGCACAGTGATGCACCCAAAAGAGATCAACATCATTCTCTGGTTCTTTGCAGTGCTGCTTAACAATCTTATGGCAACATAGGCTCACAATCTGATAAAAGCTTTAGCCTGAATGAATAAAAAAGACATCTTAGCTTACAGCACTTGAATTCTCATTGCAGTGACACTGTTTAAATACAGAACAAATAATATGAAATCAGCAAAATTACACTGAAGCAAGGTGTAAGTTACTACTACATTTGTACTAGCTGAAGGGAAACTGCAAGTCACTTGGTGCAATGGGAGCCATTTCCCTCATGCTTATGAGGTCCTTCATTCTTTCCCACCCTGAGCTGTTTCTCTTTGTGATCAGTAGCTGTTAAAAACTCATGGAATGCTTTTTTTTATGCTTTTGCTGTAAGCCTAATTGAAAAATTCTTGCTGCCTGCCATTATGTTATTCCAGTATCCTTGGAAATTAATTGAAGACTCCAGTCTCCTTCAGCAAAGAATACCACCTATTCCATGGCAGATGGGACAGATGAATGAAAAATTATATGTAATTGCCCAGTGGAGATGTGCTTATGCCTAAGCTTTTGTTTTG
>WBNH01003106.1:18814-54851 GCA_013401255.1 Urocolius indicus | reverse complement strand
CCCCCCCCCCCCCCCCCCCAACAAGTAACTTCACCTAAAAGCAGAGAATTCTTTGGTTGGTCTTCTGGAATACCCCTTTAGTGCTCCCTCTTCCACAAAAAAGCCACATTACTAAATGTTTGGCTGCACCGACAACAAGTATTACAATGCCTGAAAAATTCTGGTGACTTTACTGAATGACCAACAATACTGAACAATTAATGCTGAGCCAGCCAGGCAGGAACAGAAACTCTCTAGGGGTTTTCAGGAAGGCTGAATTGCAGCCAAAACTATTCAGGGAATATGTGAAAACTACCTTACATTGATAAGTATTTCACTGGGGAAAAATATTGGAGATGCTACTCCAAATTTAAGTACCAGAGGAATATCTCATCAGAATTAGCAAAGTCTTGATTTCTGGCCATACTAGAAAAGCACCCTTTAAACATTGGTCTCTTCTAAAGAGATGTTGCACCAGGAGAAATCAAGGGTTTTATTTAGCTGAAGATGACTATACTCCTGCAATACTTTATTCACTCAATGTACTTTGTTTAAAGCGTTATTTATTCCTTCTAAGAACAAATTGGAAATGACATGATGGTACAAAGCAGAAACTAACACTATCTAACTAGAAAGCAAATTGTGACAGAAAAGACTCAGTTCAACACTACTCAGACCAAGAGAAAAACTCACTGACTGTATGAAAATGGTATCAGCAATGTTACTTGGGTTTAACATGAAACTGGCAGCATTTTGATTTCTTTAAGCTTCTCCATATCTCCTGTACTGTTTCTGTTTCTTATGTCACCACTTCCAAGAGAAAATCTTTCACAGGAGGAATTCTACTGCTTAGAATAAAGATTAGTCTAAATAACATTAGACAAATGTCTTGACCTTCTCTGTTCTTCTGCATTAGAAAGAAGGTGGGCTGAATGATCCAAAGTAATTTTTTCAGAATTGTCTAAAGAATTAGAATTCTCATTTTCAAAATTATTTTAGACACTTGGCCCCTAAATCCTTCAGAGAGATATTTGGGTTCTTCATTAGTCTCTTTAAAAAAAATGAATTAAGTGTGTATGGCATGCAGAATGTGCAAAAATTTAGCTCCCTTTCTCTCCCAGGAGAGGAGTATTTAGCTTCCACAGACAGAGTAAGCATAGATCAGGAGTAAAATCGTTGTAATAGTTTTTCCTTTTAAAATCTGGAGAAAATAAACTTCCTTAAGAAAGGCTCTTACTAAGCAAATTAATCTCAAGAAGCTTTAGAACAGTTTAAAATTAAAGAATTAAAGAATTTAAAATCTCAGATCAAATAGTTTTTAGCTTACTGATAGGAAACTGTCATACCTTTTTGAGTCTGTCTGGTTTTTCCAAAGATCCAGGACTCTGTTTAAAAGAATTTAAAAAAAAAGAAAAACAAATAAACAAAAAACACAACGTGAACTTAAGATCCCAGTGGAGAGTGCAGCCTATAAATTAGTATTCACCTCACAGGGGATGTTTCTTTTAAACTCATATTTACCTAGACAGTGTAAGATTTTTCTTAATGAGGTTTTTAACACACATTAGGCAGAAAGTTGAATTGTTTTCAAAATCTTGACCATTTGAATCAGATAAGTAGTTCTCTCAGCAATAGCTTTGACATTACTGACACCTCTCCTGAGGATAGGCGAGGTGCCTGAAGACTGGAGAAAGGCTAGTGTCACTCCAGTCTTCAAAAAGGGCAGGCAGGATGACCTGGGAAACTACAGGCCAGTTAGCCTCACCTCCATCCCTGGAAATGTTGTTACTAAACATATGAAGGAAAAGATGGTTATCAGGGGGAGTCAACATGGATTCACGAAGGGGAAATCTTGTTTGACCAACAACAGCCTAAACAGCATAAACAGCTGGCTAGATGAGGGGAGAGCAGTGGATGTCATCTACCTTGACTTCAGCAAGGCTTTTGGCACTGTCTCTCATATCATCCTCATCAGAAAGCTTAAGCAGTGTGGCTTGGATGAGTGGACAGTGAGGTGGATTGAGAGCTGGCTGATTGACAGAGCCCAGAGGGTGGTGACCAATGGCACAGAACTGAGTTGGAGGCCTGTGGCCATTGGAGTTCCTCAGGGATCAGTTCTGGGGCCAGTCTTGTTCAACATCTTCATCAATGACCTGGCTGAGGGGACAGAGTGTACACTCAGCAAGTTCACTGACGGCACCAAACTGGGAGGACTGGCTGATTCACCAGAGGCTGTGCTGCCATCCAGTGGGATCTCGACCGGCTGGAGAGTTGGGCAGAGAGGAACCTCATGAGGTTCAGCAAGGACAAGTGCAGAGTTCTGCATCTGGGAAGGAACAATCCCATGCACCAGGCTGAGGACTGACCTGCTGGAGAGCAGCTCTGCAAAGAGAGACCGGGGAGTGCTGGTTGATAATAAAGTAACCATGAGCCAGCAATGTGCCCTCGTGGCCAAGGAGGCCAGTGGCATCCTGGGATGCATCAAGAAGAGTGTGACCAGCAAATCCTCCTTTTATTTCACTCCAAATCCTTAGCCCATAAAGACAATGTCAAAAGGACTAGGTTCTCCTGTACACACATAGACATCTCTCAGTCCCAAGCAGCGTGCACCTTTTACAGCAGCCAATTGCTTTTGAACCTTCCATTTTTAAGAGGTATTCGGAGCATTGCTTACAAAGGGAGCAAGATAGTGCACATTCTCATTTTAAAGGAAGAATATTTGTGCTTAACTTTATAAATACATGGCTGTGTTTGTTCTGTCTTTCATGGCAGTTACTAAGGGAGGTTTTAGTTAACACATACTGTTATGAGTAGCAATGTGAAGTAACCTAAAAGAGCAACAGCAGAGATGAGCAGCTGTGAACTGAGTGCTGTTACCTACCAGTGAACTCACGGACTCTTTCAGTTTGGATTTGTAGAGCATCCATCGGTAACGCAGGTCTTCTAGTTCTTCAGAGTTTCCAATAACAGGATGAAGATGAAGAAGGTCCTCAAAGAGATGCTGACCACCAGGCACACGAGACTGCAGATTCTGCAGGCAAAGACAAAGTCAACAGCAACTCAGAATTCTTGAATGCCCGATTTTTCAAATCTATCATTCAAGACAACAGTGGTACTAAACCAAACTACTCTGAAATAGCACATTTATTTTTGTTACTTCTTTTTTGGCCTGCAATGATATAAAAGGGTCCACTCGTTTGCAGGACTTCTGTAGCCTTGGTTATTTCCGTTTGTTTAATTTCTTACAACATCCCTTCTTATTGCATCTGGCTATATTCAACACAAAGAGAAAGAATGAGGCCAAATACCAGACAATGATTTTAATTAGACTCTTTTAATGAACACCTTTGCCATACCACACTGCAGTTGTCCAGTCCAACAGGACAGGCTGCTCCCTTCCTTCTACCACTGGCTCTGGCAGACCTTTCTTAGTAGGAGTGAAATACTTGTCCTGAATTCCTGAGCTTCATCTACTCTAGAGTGTCCTAACGTAGAAAGTGTAACATTTGAGTTTTTTCCTGTTTTGCTTTGGGTTTTTTTCATGTGCGGGGTTTTCTTGGTTGGTTGGTTGGGGGTGGAATTTTTTGAGGAGGGTGTTTTTTAATTCTGAAAGAATTTGCACCTGCGACAATCCATCTTCACTCTCTGAAAACTAACCTCCAGTTCACTCTGGCGTGCCTTAATTTCCTCTGTGGAAGATGAAGTCATAGCAAGAATTTTGGTCAGTTTGCTGTTTTCTCCTTGTAACCACTCCTCAAAGTCACGTATGAGCTTTGAGCGGCTGCTTGCATTTTGCCCCTCTCCTGTCTTCTCCTACATTACAGAACAACGGGAACAAAAAAGCTCTGTTATTTCAGATGTTTCCTCTGAAGGCTTGATTGCGAAATCTTGATCTCCAACTTTATAATATCAGATGAAGACAATGAAACTGTTCTTATGAAGCTGACACAATGTCAGACACAGCGTCCCCCTCTTACCTGCTTGTGGTTGGGATCTACATCCAAATGATGGAAGGCAGGTCCAGACATCCATCTGTTGTCCACAAGTGCTAACTTCTTATCAGCCATTGGTCTATTAAACTGCCACTTTTTGAGAAGACTTAAAAACACAAACCCAGAGAGATCAGTGAAATATCTAATGGTGAGACATTCACATTTTAACCAGGGCTATGGGGACACCTCTAGTAAACAAGATTATTATTATTACACTATTACTACAATTAAGAACACTATTAAAGTTGTTTCCAACATCTTTTTAACAGAATAAGATCAAGACCGGAGTGTCTTAAAGCAGCACCAGTCCTCTATAGTTTCAGCACTTTCAAGTGTTTTGTTTTCTTTTATTCAGGGGAATGAGGAAGCAAAAGAAATATTACTTTGACAATACACCTTCCAGTCTGGTAACAGCAGGCAGCACAATGAAGCCTTCCTCAATGTAGTCAATCCGTTTTTATGTATATTCTGACACTATGTATGAAAAGACTCAGGTATAGTACAGTATTACATTTTATTACAGACTAGCAAGTACAAGCAGCAGTTTGACACTGCACAATAGCATCATAATAAACTAAGTGCACATCTGCCATCTAAAAGAGGAATTTCAGGTTTGCAAAAGGCACAAATCTCAGTGAAGATATAGCCTACTTGGAGGTATCTCCAGATCAGACAGTGAGTAGAACCAAAAGGCAGAACAGTGTAAGTCACCCAGTCTATGTTCTATTTGCTGTGATATAGACTGGGTGTATATAAGGGTGAGCCAGGTCCTAAGGAGACACTGCCTACTCCAAGCATGTGGTAAAAGCAGCTTCATAAACTGCTTTGGCCTCTAGATTCTTTAAAAATGTTTTTCTTGAAAACAATAATTTCCAGTTTACAAATGATTCAATAAAATCTCATCTTGCTCCTAGCACTGTAACATAGCTGTTCACTTTCACAGCACAGAGCATAATGCATCTGTGTGTCTGGTCATAGAGTTGTAAAGAGCATCTTGAAGGGACAGGAGAAAGATGCATATGAACACTTACCCAGTTGCCATCCCCTTCAATGTTCTCCATGACTCCCTCAGCTGATCCAGCTCTTTCTGGACATGGGCAGTCTCCTCTGGGGAAGAATTCTCCATGACCAGCTGGCCATGAGCTTCCACAAGGTGCAGCTGGATCTCCTTATCTGGAAAGTCAGCTAGCCATCTCTGAAACGTACAGCCCTTACAGTTACTTCTAGGTATCCTGGGTAAAGCAGAGGCTATGTCAGACTGAAGGCCATGTTCAGTCCAGGACTATGCTGGTTCTGTTGGCACTAGCTAGAACATACCTAACAAGAAAAAAATAAGCTGTGGATTTTTGCAGAGCCAACACAGGTCAAAGAGCTGATGGCAAAACACATAAAGGGTGCAAGCTGTCAATTCTCCCCTTCATCAGCCTTCCCATGAGATATCTTGGTTTCCCGTATGAAGGCAAAAGTTGCCCAATGAAGTAACCTGCCAGTGTGAATCTGGAATGCAAAATAGTCCTACAGAGGGAAAAGCTAGCAGCTGTGGAACAGCCTAGTCACCACAATAGCAATGCTCAGTGTATCAATGACAGGCAAAGGTATGTATTTGCCCAGAGACATTACACTGGCAGGAAGTGCTTTTTAAAACCACCTATCCTCTGATAATGCTTTATCCATCTCAACAGTTCTTAGCCATTTCTCACTGTTCTTGTCTTCTACCTGGCTCCATATCCGACAGCACAGATCAATGCAAGGAGGCAGCAGCTGCCAAAAGTTATTGCAGTAGAAACAATCCATCATTACTCTCCCCCAACCAGGAAACTTGCTGGAAAACCCTTGCCCTTAATGTCTGGATACTACAAAGGGAATAACTAACACTTGCACTAAGATGCCTTTCTCACCTCGAGGTCTGCTGCCCTGCCCTCTGTGTTCTTCTCTCCACCTGCACCCTGGCAGGATTCAATCTTCTCCATGGTTACTGTGATCCATTGCTGGAGGTCGGACAGTTTGTCATTATATACCCAATGCTTCTGAACCTGGTCTTTACTCTGCTGTATCATCGTCTACAAACAATAAAAATATGTCAGCAACTAAACACAGAAAAAAAAGCAGTTTATTGCTAGATGTAACACTGTGACTACTGGCATGGAATCTCCTGGTCAAAAAGCAATAAAAAACAGCTGTTAATAGCACAAAAAACTTGATCCTTTAGTGTCAGTGGTACAGAAAACACCTACGAGCTCCTGCAGGTCTGAATTCAACCACATGGTGGGGCATTAAGCACTAGATAGCTCCCTTCCTTTTCAACTGAAACAGAAAAAAGAGAAGTGTTTGGGTTTTTTATACCCCAATCTATATTAAATGCACCTTACACTCCCTAAAGCAGAAGTGACTCTACAGACATTTTGGAAAAAGTCCAGTTCAGCGATACATGGTTTTGCTGAGATTGAAATGACAATTCCATAATTTGTAACACGAGTAACACTTTATCATGTGTATTTTTATGATGACCTGCAAAACCACGGCAGTTTTCGAAGTTCTTCTTCTCAGACTGCTTTAGAAGGCCCTTTTATAGTTATGTTTACAAGATACAAAATGCCTCAGGTCAAAACAAGTAATTATGCAATTGCAATGCTTTTCTCTCGTTAACTTTTAGGTCACAAGGCTAGGAAGCCTCAAAGAGTTTGATACAAAACACCATTCAGGAACCTGTGAAGAATTCCAAGCACCCACATGATATATTAACCATGAGCTCTTTTGGTCAGAAACCTCAGGCTCACTCCCAAAATCATTTATATAGACATAAACCTTGTGGATGGTATCCTTTTCCAAATGGAAATCACATTACAGATAACCACAGAATCCTGGAAGAGTTATCAAAGTCATAATAATTCAGTGCCTTCTTCCCTTGAAGTGAAAATACCCGTCACTCAAAGCGTATCATTTTACACTCTCAAAGCTTTTTAATATTTTAAAATAGCAGCAAGTGACAGGTCCTCAGGCAACTAAAAACTCTTCCTTATATTACCTCCAGTGATCTCCTCAGGGCTTGCAAGTCAGATGAAAATTGGTTCATTTCATGCCTGTGTGTGGTATTTGACTGAACAAGCTTCTCTACCTCCTCCATTTGAATCACAAGCTCTGTCAACTCATCTTGGATCATCTGCAAAGGAAAAGACAGATTTCATGTGGGTCATGTGCTAGATGTGGCAGGGACCTCCACAAAAAAACACACTAAAAGTAGCTTAATTTGACAGCATGAGGGGAAAAAGGAATAACAATATTGTTTAGGTTTTTTATGTCCAAAAGTAAATGTTTCTGAAAGAAATGGTTGGATATTCTTACATGTTACCAGTTGATAACAAAGACAAGTTGGTGGGAAGTTGCCGGGGAGACACAGCATAATTAACTAAGTATTACAAAGAACTATGATGATAACACATCTCTGGTCACCATGTGCGAAACAGCACCATATAGCTGAACCACTGTATATCACATCTCTCACCCTCCTGCTCTTGTTTCCCCTTTCCCAGCTATGTAGTCCCACTGCATGTCTTGAGCAGGCGCTACTGCATGTTGAACCCTCTGCTGAACCAGTTGAAAATACTGGAAGTGGAGAATGAGAACCTTTTCCCATTGTTGGGTTTTTTTTTCTCTTGGTCAGCTGAATTAGCCCATGAAATACACTGAAGCTGTGACAAGGTAAAAAGCAGGAAGCCAGGGATGCAGAAAGATGTGGGATGATAGAAATGCCCCTCTTTTGGAGTGAGTTAGATTGGTCCAAGTTATCTTGTGCAGTTTCATTTCCAGTGGGAAGTATCAGGATATATTTTCTTTAGCAATAAAGCAGCCCAAAGAAGATGTGACACCAAGAGTTTTACAGTTGCTTGTTCCTTCTCTCAAGCCCAGTTTGCAAGTTCTTTAGCTGCATTATCTACTCCATGCCATAAATTGGACCAAATGAAATCATCTAACACAATGAATTGAGGAGATATGGTATTGATTTCCTAGTTCTAATAAAACATGAACAAACAGGACCACAATTAACTGAGGATATCAGGGTCAATCATTAATGTACCTGGAGTCTCTGGAGTTGTGTCTTTTTACCCAAGAGGTCAGGCCGTGGTTCCTTCTCTAGATCCAATTTGGCTTTGATGGCAGATAATTTCTTCTGCAAAGGTGCAAAACCAGCATCAAAGTCTTTATGTTGTGCTATCAAATTCTAGACAGAAAAGGACGAAGAAAAAAGATTCAACATATTCTTTCAAAACAGCACTTAACATATACCCCTTGGCATTATCTTTTGTTGGTGTTCATTTCATACTTAGACACCCAGCTACACTATGTAACAGACCATAAATTTATTGAATACTTGTTCAACCTAGAAAAAGACACTGGGCACAGCCAGTTAGTACTAAATTTTTATCTACAAAATTCGTTTAGTATAACATTGATCACTGTCTTTGACACAGGTAAAGATTACCTATGGGATTTCTGGAGCTCACCTGAAGTTTGCTCTTGCTTTGCAGCAGGCTTTTGTGTAGAATTTCTCTCTCCTTTGAAGCTTCAGCTACTTCTTGCAAGAAAGACTTGGCTTTTTCCTCACCAAAGACATCATTTAGCAAATCTTTTTTCAGCTGTAATGTCATCAACTTCTCTTTGAACTGGGAGCTTTCGGCTAAAGCAGCCTAAAGGAGAAAAACTTTTCCAGCGAAATCATACAAAACCCCCCAATAATCATATAACCATATTATTCTCACACAAGTCACACAACCAAAAAAAGGCAAAGTCAGATATGACAAAGTCAGATAAAAACAGCATGCTGGGCTGACAAGGAGTAACAGAAGGTACCTGGACAGTGCCCAGTTAAAGGAAAAGTCTTCCTGATAATGTTAGAAGCACCAGAGCTGCATCCATTTGTGAACAGAAATAGAGGAAAGCTCTAATATGGAAAGAGTTGTCTGTGCAGAGGAGAGGCCTAAACAACCAACAGAAAGGACAGCTTGAATGCTCATCTCAAGGATAAACTCCATCCTGTTCACAGACACATTTATTCTGGAAATCACAGGGCTGACAAAGAAACAAACACCTTGCTGGGCACATGCAGAAATCGTGCATTATAATCCCATGCCTGTATTACTACACAATTCTTAGCAGAGCCCACAGACTTCCCATTCATCTGGACCAATGTTAACAATTTTATCAAAGTTATCTGGCACTTCAGCCTATTTGGTTGACAACTCCAGTTAGCCAAATGGAGAGCAGAAAGTAAGGCACTCTGCTACAGCTGTAGCTAAGCATTGACTTCCATGCTGTGGGGTTTCCTGCCATACTGGAAAGGTCCTTCCAGCTGCTGCTTTCTGGCAGCTGTATGCAGGCAGCTGCAGGCATCACTTGGACAAACACAAACCAAGTATCAGTTTCAGAACTTAGTAACAGGTTTGCTACCTCAATGTGAGCAAGGGCTGGCTCCGGAGTCCCCAGGAGCATCTGGACTGACGGCTTCCACTGTTCAAAATGTTGCAGGGGATTTTGGAAGAGTCTTCTCAGTTGGCTTTCTGTATCAGTGCTCATTTTAGCTATCTTGCCTCTAACACTGCAAGGATAAAGCAACAGCCGAGAGAAGGATTGTGAAGAAATCCAAGTCTAAACATTCTGTTCATCAAGGCATGGATTAACACAGTACTCGTGTGTAAACTGTATCCAACACAAAAGCCTCCATCTTTTTTACAATCTGAGCCTGGTGCTGCACACTGACAGCTGCTTTGCTAGTCAGACACATCTAACAAAACTTTTTTTATATGCCATAAGACACATTTGTCTCTTGTACAACTGTGTATCAGGAATTACTTTGGCTTTCCAGCAGCCCGCAGTCTCCCCTTGTACGTGATCTCTCTTGGCTGCTATCACCAGTATGATTTAACAAATCATATTATTCAAACAGTCTCACAGACCGATGGGAGAAAAAAGCCAAGAGTGTCTAGAATTTAACTGTGGTTGCCTGTATTGTTTTACATATTATTGAGTCCTTTTTTCTTTTCATAGAATCATAGAATGGTAGGGTTGGAAGGGACCTTTAGAGATCATCTAGTTCAAAAGTTACATCAAGAAATCTTTGATCACCCTGTGTTATAAGAAGAGGAAAATATGGTTTTTTTCAGATGTAAGTTTTAAAATTTTGCAGAATCAGTTATAGTTATAGTTACAGTTATAGTTATAGTTCTATTATAGTTATCTATAATGTTTCTGATAAAAGGTTTGTATTTTTTATATATATATCCACACACATGCACAGTTATCTATGTGTGTATATACATATATTGAAAAGATTAAACAAGCACGCATTCATTAAATATCCAGGCTTATCCAAAATATAGCTGCGAACAAGGCCTAGAACACACCTCATGCAGCTGCCTCCTGTTTCTCTAAGCTTCCCTGACCTCCCACTTTGCAGGATTATATTTGATATGGCAGAATGCAGCCCAAATTATTTGTTCATATGGGAACAGTATCCTCCAAATTCACTGGACAAGCAGGCAAGAGCAATGCTAATCAAGATTAATACTGCCTTTCTGTAAAAACAGAAACAATAATCTTACCCGTGCACTGGGACGTTAAGGAGCTGAGCAAAGGCAAACTTGCAGAGGCCAAAAGCTCCGCAAACAGAAAGTTCTGACATTACTTGTCCTTTGCCATTTGCTCTGCTTGCCCTGCCAGGCTCAGCGGGAAGCTGCCAGACATTGCAAAGCAGCTTTGGAGAGACGCTGGTAAAACAGCAGCTGCCATTTTCTACTCAGAGGCAAGAACTCTGCCTTCTCTGCTTCTCTTTCGACATCGTTTACTTGTTAGTTTTTAAACTGAAATCTTTTCCCACAATGACCTACAAACCCCTCCAGCAGGAAAGCATGCTGTGCACTGGACTGAGGAAAATCAGCTTGGATACAGTAAAAAAACTGACCTTTCTTTTTCCTTAAAAAAACCAAGATCCTTTCTTCTAGTTTGCAAAATTTGCTGCAGCTTCTTTACTTCCTGATTCCAGGCAGCCTGGAAACGGAAACACTGAAGTCTGGGGAGGGCTAAACTTTCAGAGTTTCCAACTCAAGGCAAGTTGAAAACAGGAATGATGCATATATGCTGCCAGGAGAAGGGGAATAAACTCTGCCAAATAATTGCTAAGGCTGATGAGTCACCACAACAAGCTCAACAAGGAAGGGCCCTAATGCTTCTGAACCGTTTACTACTACAGCTCCTGTCCTGATTTTCTATTTGCTGCCATGAAAAGCAAGCAAAATACATACATTATTATTATAAAATGCTAAGAAGATCAAATTAGCTGCCAACAATCTCATTTACTTCAAACCACACACAACATTAATGATTCATGATCATCACTTGAAAATAGCCAGCAGCCTACTGCTCCAAGCAAATGGCTAAAATTACAGGTTTGCTAGAATGACGCAATTAGCAAAAGCTGTTCTTTTCTACCTGTCACTTACAATGGGATGGAATCACTTTTTTCTTAGGTCCTTGGCAACTCTTTTAATGAATGAGAGAAGTTTCCTTCCCTCCCCCCAGCATAAGCAGACTTCCCACTACCTTTGATAGTGCTGTATTGCAGAAACAACACTCTCAGTGTGTAGATGCACGTCTTGGGGAAACCGTAGCAGTTCCTTTAGCTGAGTCTTCAGCCTCTCAACCTTGGGCTCTTCTGCAGCCAGAGCTGTTCTTGTTGCCTTAATTGTAAAAATAATGAACAGATCACACTTTATGTAGTATCTGCCACATGAAATGAAGAGATAAGCCTGTCTCTCAGCCCCCTTTCTGCTGCCTTTTTCCTAGTTGGAAGGAATACGGACTTGGCTGATACAGAAAACATTCTCAGAACAGCTTTGTTCCTGCAGTCTCTTTCCCTTCTCCACACACTGTCTAGCCTCAGCATCTCATGCAGGGTTCACTGTTTGAACAGAGTGAATCAGAAACAGGTCCAGTTTCAGTTCACTGATTGCAGCAGATAACATGAGATGCATTTTTGGAGCAGTCTTAACTGCCTCTGCTTGCATGAACAGACCTTTCTCAAAGACTCACAGATATAAAATGTTAATTCTAGGGTGACGTAGGGAAACAAAAACAACAAACACATGCAAATGCAGCTGGATTGAACCAGTCTGTATTTAGTGGATCCCTTTGCATATACTTTTCCCAGATAGTCTTGCTGAGTTCTAGACATACAAATAGAAATAGAAAGACATACAAGATATACAAATACAAATAGAAATGAAAGGCATTTTCAGTAGAGATAAATAAATGCAAAAATAGCCCTCAAGAGGAAATGAGTGGTAAAAATTCTTATCTACTTTATGTGTAATAAACTTTTCACACTCTTTTTTGCAACAGATTGATTTTGGTGTAAATATTGGGTGGCTACAAACCTGGAACTTCCTAGGTTTGAAGATGTCTCTGTTGGTAAAGAAATACAGGCAGTCACCTTGCATAGATAAAGGACGTAACAAAGAAGTATATGTATTTGTGAGTATGTGTGCATGTATATCTGTATGTATTTGTATATACAGTGAGGCATTATTTTCCTGCTTCTTTTTAAGTAAACAAATTGTGTTGTTTGCTCTGTATTGTGCTTTTTTATGGATATGGTTCCTTTGAACTCAAGACACGAACTCCAACACATCCTCCAACCCCACTCCTTCTGTGCAGAGTGAGAAAAAGGACAGAATAATTAATTCCATTGTTGCTATTCACATTCTTCTTATTCTGTTTCATAGACACTCATAATTTTCCCTTATCACCCTTAACCAATGGCAGAGGCACCTGTTGCACATGACTATGCGGGTTCAGTCTATGACCGTGCCTGGTCCAGCTGCTTTTAGGCACACAAATGCTAACAACTTACATTGCATTTTCTCCACAGAGTTACAAACTCATCTTCAGTCTTTTCCTCCTCACCAGGATCCAGGTCATTTTCTAGTCTCTGCAGATTTTTTCTCAGCTCCTGGATGTTTGCTTCTAATTGTCTGGCTTGGGACTCATAGGCACTTTGCAACTGTTGGATCTTGAGCAATCTCTCCTCCTCCTCACTAGTCAGCAGACTCAGCTTCTCCAAGGCTTTTCTTAGCTCTTCCAGTTCATCTTTCATTCTTTCAGCTCCAAGTGGAGAGGTATTCTGAATCACCTCTGCACACTGATTTTCAAGGTGCTTCAATTTCTTTCCACCACTTCTAATGTTTTTGGCAATTTCCTGCAGAAAGAAGTTTAAATAAAGGTTAGCTGCAGGAATGGGAAGTTGAGGAAAAAGCTGAAAGCAGTAGGAATAAAAGACCACCTCTCCTGGTTGTATGTATTTTGTTCTTTGCTTTCTATTTCTGTCTTTGTTCAAGTGACCAGAAGCCAGGTTTGGTCATTTGACTGCCTTCTGAGTAATACTAACTGCCATGATTCTGAAAAATGTTGTCTTGATTTTCATAAATGCTTGTCACCTGAAGTCCCTGACAAAGAAAACAGGAGCTGCAGGCACTAAGAAATAACAACAGTCTGATTTCTGAGAGAGTTAGAGCTAGTCAGTGGCACAAAAATACTGTTCTCAAAACTGGTATTCTTCTGACCAGCTACAAATTTTCAAAACCTGTGAGCCTTCAGGTTCTATTTGGATCCTGTTTACCAAATATCATTCCCTTAAACAAGCTTAAAGGGCAAGAATCTCAAAGAATCACATAACTGTTGGAGATTAGTATTTAAGAAAACCAAAAAGAGACCAACCTATGATTCATGCTGTGATACACTACACAAGTACTAACAGTTTTAGGCTCTGACACAGCTCTTCTCCCCTAGTCCATGTTACAATCACCACCTTATTTTGTTTGTGTTATTCTTTTCTCAAGTACATCCTTGTGTGGTTTTAGAAACATATACAGGCATGAATAACACACAGTTACAACTCCTTCTTATAATTCTATTGCATAAAGACCTTCAGTGCTTTTAACTTGTCCTTTGCTGAAGATTTGGTTGTTTCTCCAGTGCAGCAGCAGTTGAATCTTTCTATCATATCGCTCAGCCACGATTGAAACCGGTTGACGTTTGTGCTGTAACGCTCGTGTTCCTTGGTTATCTTTTCAAGCAGTTCCACTCTCCTCTGTAACAAGAGACATAGAAGTCATGAGGACAGTGCTTATCTATAACTCTTTTTCCACAAGCCCCAATAGCACTTGGGCTCCACAGGAACTCACAGTTCACCACAAGAAATGCAACCCCAAGTACATGAAGGCTTGTCCCCACTTGGGCCATTACTGCAGGTTCTCAATGGCTAGTCTCAAAAGAAAAAGTGTGAAGTCAGTCCTCTCAGGTGAATTTCTATCTCCTCCTTTCCAAAACTTCCTATTCTTTCATTAGAAAAGAAAAGAGACAGACTTCTTTCTGGTTTTTACTTTGGAAGACAAGCAGTTACGTTCCTTATGTTGGTTAAAAATAAAGATTGATTTTGTCTATCAGTTGTGTGCTCATCTCTCAAAATGAAAACAAGAGAGACTCGGCTAGAGCCATGCAAAGTGTTCATAGAATCATAGAATGGTAAGTGTTCATTATTGACGCAGGCTGTACAGAAAGTGGCCACCACCTTTAATCATGTAGCCCAAGAACCTTCCTGCTTATTCAATTAGCAGATCACAAACTATCCTGTGGCAGTATTACAGACCCCGAAAGCAAATTTAAGCCTATGGGAAGTCATCTTCATTTTCTGAGTTACGCTGTGTGCACCCTATAACCAACAATCCCTGAACTTAGAGGAGCCTACACATCCCGAGTTGCTCCCTGCTGATCCAGTTTGGCACTCCTTACAACACGGCAGAGTCACACTTGCTCAGACTAACCTTGTTTGTGAGATGAAGTTTAGGCCTTGCTGGAGGAAATTTGACAGAAATCACGAGAAACTCTGCTCTGTTGTTTCATTAGTGTAATATCCAACCTAAGTATTACTTCCTATAAAATCAAACTGATATTTTCTTGCCCCTCACTAGTTGGCATGAAGTGCAACTGAGGTACACTTGGTAACATAAGAAAAAAATGTTCCTTGTGCAATCCATTTAGTGCTTGCAGTACCCTTGAAAGGCTGTGCTGTCACAGTCAAAGGGCTGAGTTTAATTTTGCATAATATGTGCCTCTGAGCAGAGTTCCATCCCAGCATCCCTCCACCAAGAGTAGAGTGATTGCTGCAATGGTGAGTAGGCTTTCAAAGTCCTCTTTTCACTTCCCTTGTTCCTGTGAGGCTCTAGGCGTGTCCCTACCCCTGTCAGCCTGCCTGAGGTGGCAGTGGACCATTACCATACTGTCAGCCTTTCTCAAGCCACTCTAGCAGAAGGGTGGAATAAGCATCAGTCACCATGGCATCTCCTGTGTGCTATGGGGTGGTGGTCCCTCTGGGACTTTGCCCTTTCCCTTTGGGATGGGTTATGCCCATGGTGCAGTACAAAGCCAACCTTCTCCAGCTGGCACTACGACAGTCTTTTCCATACCGCCACTGCAATCTCTGCTGACTTGTGTAAATTAAGAGTGATTCCTCTAGTTAGTTGACTTGCTTTGGGACAGGAGACAGATAAGGATCAACTTCTTCCTATGGAGGATGAAACGCTCACTTCTTAGGGCAGGACCAGGTATGCAAACATGGGTTTGGATGAGATCAAGAATCAGAATTATGACTGCAGACTCCATGTCCAAGATTTATCTATCACAACAACTAACTTTTTTTTGCCAGAACCTCTTCCCTTGATTCTCAAATATGCAGAGGTGCATACAGGTTAAACAATTTTCACCTTGACCTCAAGTCAGGGACTTGAAGAACATAAGCTTACAGAGGTGTAAATGGGCCAAACAGATGTGAAACAAGTCAGCCTGAGCTTATTGATTCCAGGGAATGAGGATAATTTGTTTCACTAAAAGAAGCTTCAAAGGGATAAGGTCAGAATAACAAAGTGGAGTTATTATTAAACTCAAAAGTTGTATGCTAATATATAGAGGGTTAAAAAGGAAGTCAAAATTACCCACCCCTGGGCAGGCTATTCACTAAAACAAAGGAGCACACAGTTTGGATACTTTGTTGCTCAGTGAGGTCAAGGAAAAGATGCCATAGATCTGAACAGACTGTGCTAGCTGTCAAATGAGAGGCTGAGCCCCCTTCCTTCCCTAGGAGGTTAGGCAGAGAAACTTCCTAATGATGGGAAATATGGTATCACTTCCTTCTCTTCAGTTAGCTGTTTGGACAGCAGGACAGTGTTAAACTCAATCTCCACATGCACTTAGTTAATGTGGGGAGATGTTAAGCAAGGACATGTCCCTAGAAAGGGTGAGAGCACTGACAAGAAAAGAATGGGTTTGCCATGGGCTGCAGAGGAAGACATGTCTGGGCAGGATGTGTGATATGTTCAGCCCTGGGTACTCAAGGAGGGTAGGCAGAGGCATGGGAAACCTTTTCCCCTGAGCTCCACTTAAGTGTTATTAAAGGCAAATGAACCTGCTCTGACAGGCAATCTAGAGCATATGAAGGAAGTTTCCACTTTAAATCCCTCCGTGGCATCTGAAGTGGAGTACAGAAAGCTTCTGTAGCCCTTCCTGATGCTTTTAGTTTTAGCTCTAGTGTACATGAAGGTTGTCATTATAAATATCTAGGTTTCACTTAATGGAGACAACATGGACTGAAATTCATTGGATGTGCTCAGACATATATGATATATTTGACCAAATATCAACATACTGTATATCATAACTTTTCTTATCATGTTCAGTCATCATTTATGCTAAAATGCCCAACCGTCTGCCTCTGCATATTGTTATTTTTACCAGGCAAGGACACATAGGAAATGGCTGCCACATCTAAAAATATTCCTGTCAATGCAGTTAAAATAAAATTATGTTCTTCTAAAATTTGGAAAGGATGTTAGCACTAAGAAAGAAAAAAATACCTACCATTTGCTCATACCAGAGAAGCAATGACACAGACAAATCATTTAAGAAACACTATCCAACAGCTTGCTTTCTGATAGAGCTGGACAACTGCACAGGATCTAAAAATGCTCTTCAAACACAAGAGTAATCTACAAACACCAGCTCAGGCATTCAGCTGGCATCTGCAAGTCACATTTAGCCTGGCCTCATGTGAGAGGCTGGAGGAATTCCCTTACAACTCCCGTGTCTCTTTCATTCATTCCCCCTCCTTTTGGAAGAGGTGACAGGTTTTCTCTATTATACTTTCCAATAGGATTTCCAAGGTGCCTGTAACCTTGGCATTAGCTAAGGAACTCTGCATTTACTTCAGTTGAAAAATTTAAGGTTTCCCAACTCCTTTCTTTGTTTCATACCTCCTGTAAGAGGAATTTCTTAGCTGGATTCTGTCACTTCCTCCTTCTATAAAATGTGGTATTTGTAATCAGTGCCAAAGAAAAGCTTTTTCTAGCATTTTAGTTGGCTTGAGACATAAAGACATATTTTATTTAAGTACTACAAGTCACTTCCTGATCTCACGTTACACCAGCATGTAACCAAGTCAGTTAGAAGAATTATGCTATGTAAAACCAGTCTCAGAGAGGTCATACTCTGGCTGAGTATTCAAATGACTTGTTTGAAAGAACTGCTTTATTAAAATAGCTAATGACTGTCTCCTGCTTGAAAATCAAATATAAATCTTGATCAGAAGGGAGGGAATGAGAATTTTAAATGGCGATATAGATAGACAAAACTTGAATTTCCAGGAACCTTCGTATTCATAAATCTAGTTGCCTTGTAATGAACAGATGTACCTTTAAAAATAATCAATACTGAGGTTTAAATCCATTGGTGGCTTTACAGTCTCTCTTTGACAGCTGCAGAACTTCCAAATACACTCTGGGTTTTGGAGAGATATATTAGCAATAGTTTTATATTCATGGCTAAAAAAATATCTGGATTTCATGCTCATGAAAAGTGTCAGCTCAGGGCTTTTTTGTTGTTTTGGATTTTTTTTTTAAACAGAAAAAGTATCTGTAGAGCAAGCAGAGCAATGACATGAGCATCCCAATGCTGTTGTGCTTCTAGTGTGATCTGAAGTTAACTTTGTACAACAGTACCCAGGGAGAGAGAGCATACATCACTGTCAGGCTCCAGTTGTGAACTAGGGTGTAGATGTGGGAACAAAGACAAAGCAACATTATGACAGAGGCAGATAGCAGAATCAATGTAATGAAAATGATTTGTATTTGCCCCAGGTAATTCCAGCCTATGGAACTCCTGGAAGCTACTGTGAGACACAGACTAGGTTTTCATCTCTGTATGCTTGGAATAGATGTGTCTATATGTATTTCAAATCTCACTTTGCATACTTCTACTGATACAAGCTAGTAAGAAACCGAATTCTGCCCATCTGCAGATGTCTGCCCCACAGCCATTCCCCATGGTCCAACCCTGTCTTTACCTGAGTTTTACAAGTGAAAAGTATGAGCCTCATCTGAAATCTTAACCTGAGAATAGGGCACAGGAAATCACTGGCACTAAAAGATGAACTAGGTGTCATACACCAGGCTATCTAACAACTGTTCAAGCTGGAAGATAAATTATAGCAAAGAGGAAGATAAGCATCAAGCAAGAATTAGTATTTGTGTGCAGTAAAAATCTTTCAGATGCTGGAACTAAAATTCTGAAACTAATGGAGCTCAGTGTTGGGCCCCAGCTGACTCCCATCTCTCTGTTTCACAGTTC
The DNA here is from genome assembly GCA_013401255.1 of Urocolius indicus. NCBI lineage: Eukaryota > Metazoa > Chordata > Aves > Coliiformes > Coliidae > Urocolius > Urocolius indicus. The sequence continues at coordinate 36,156 of WBNH01003106.1, read as the reverse complement.
TGCAGGCAGGGAGTGCAGCCCTGAATCTGGACTAAGGCTACTCCCTCCAACAAGGGTGTGTGCATACAATGTTCCCTGGCTGTGGGATGCACCTTGCGTCTGGTTATACAACGATCACTAATGTGCTGAAAGATGAGGGACAATTCAAACGTTACACAGAGATGACCTAAACTAGTATTCATTAGGTCACTGCAAGCAGCTTGCAGTTGCCTCACAACAACATACTGCAAAGCACAGTGTAAGAGCATTCCAATTAACAGCTTATCTGGAGATGTGATGACACTTGCAAGTAGTCAACTGACTGAAAGAACAAGGCTCTTCAGTTTTGTTTCTTTTTGCAGTCCTACCAGGTAAGCCTCATCACTCAAGGAGCAGATAGCAAACAATACTGTCCATTGGTTCAGTCTGAGCACCCCTCACCCCTTATAGGTGTACCTTAGCTTCATCCCTGATTCCTTCATATTCCATCCTCATTTTCTTCTGAACATCCTCATCAACGCTGGGATCACCTATCCTGCTGCACAAGGAATCAGCTTCCTCCAGCAGTCTTTCCAGAAGGCCTGACTGATTTAAGACATCATTCAGCAGAACCTGAGCATGGTGCAGCTGCCATTGCTTCTCTTTTAAGCCAAGCTGCAACTCGATGTCAGGCTCCAAGGTCACCCTCATGTTGTGAATCCATGTGTAAAACTCATCTTGGACTTTCAGGTACTCACTCCACTGCAGCCAGACCCACTCAATACGGCTGTTGGGGAGAGCAACAAAGATGAGTTACAGGTAATGATTATGTGAGCAGTGGAGATTGGCAAACTCAAAAGGCCTTCAAAGCAAAGGATAAGGTTCTTAGTAATTTTAAGATGCTCTGATTTAAGAGAGTCTAGACTCAGTTCCTGGGTCCTCCATGCTCCAGGGAGGAAACATTCTGTATAGACCAAACTCATCGTTCCAGATCATGAGGTGGGTTGGGCTGTGAAGGCAGTGAGCACTGAGGTCCCACTGACTCTCTCTCCCCACACAGTCCCCAACATGCTCATGGGACTGGGATTAGCAATCATTGCTATCTACAGTCCAGGCAGCAGAGAGGCAGGAAGCACTTGATGAAAATACTGGATGAGACAATTGCTTCAACACATCAAATAGCAGCCTTGTGCAAAGAGTCCGCTTGTCTTACCTGTGACAGTGAGTAATGTATATGGCTGTCTCTTCCCACAAGGCTTTAATGTCTTTCAGTTTAGATAGTACCTCATGCTTCTTATCCTCACCGATGCTCTGAAGAGCAGCATCTGCCTTCACAAGAATCAAGTCCATTTTCAAGCTGCCTTCTGGTTCCAGTGCACGTATTTTCTATGAGAAAAACAAATGAGACTGAAAGCATGAAAAGAAGGCAAGTATGATTGATGAAATGGAAACTTTGTTTTTACCCAGGAATCTTGAAGTCTCTGCTGCAAAGCTTCTCCTGAAAGGAAACTTTCAGGAAACAAACTTTCCTTCAGTCTTGTTTATTCTTAAACATCCTAAAGCATGAATTTAATTGAAAACCACACAGCAGGTGAAAAACAAAAACCAGATCATCTTCTATCAAAAATCTGTGGCTGTGTTTCCATTGGTGTTATAAAGTTATAGCACTATGTTGTCACGTGCCAGTTTTTCTCCCCCATCTGCCAAAGAGTGTAGAGGCAATCTCCACAGGATACACTGCAGAGTCTCAATTTTGAGCTCTACTATAAGAAAACATGAAGCATGTTTAAAAGGCTTCCTACTGCAAACAAAATCTGGCTCAGAAATTAAGCCAAGATAAATTAACCAGTGGAATTTTTTCACTGCTATCAAATTTTGCTTTGACCCTAAATTACTAAGTTATGAATTGGCAAAAACATGTCTCTTACACAAATCAGAATGCCAGGAACTGAAAGTTAAGCCATCTAATTTTAAGTAGACTCTCTTCCTCTCCCAGAGACAGAAAATCAGTACAAGTTCTGCACAATGTAACAGATTAATTATGGCCTGATCTGGATGTCAGCTTTCAGAATCACTTTATCCAACCATCAGATTAGATTTTCTTGCTGTTCTTCCACATACTCCTGGCAAACTGCAGGCTTTCAAGTTTGAAGGAAAAGCCTTCTATAATGAAAACATTGAGAGGTTCAAACTCAGCAACTACTTTTGGAAAGATTACACCTATACATTGGTCAAAAAAGTCACAGCAATTATTGCAAAGGTGAGATCAAATCACAAGCCTTTGAATTTCCAGTCTCACATCCTGGAAAAAGACTGTTCTGGCATGTACACAGCACAACCACATGTGAAATACAAACAGGTGTCTGGATGAACTACCTACTACTAAAAGTGTGACTAAAAGAATACAGGAAAGCAGGGCAAAGGGTAGGGCAGAGAAAGAAAAATGTCACAGCAGTCACCGGAAAGGAAACATTTAAAAGTGAAGCTGTATTCTAAACCTGACATTTTCCCAGCACGTGAAAGCAAACAACAGACGGAGAAAAAAGAATGGCTGTACAGGCACTATTCTTTTTCAAATCTGTTTTTTAAATGGTTGCTATCTTTGGCTGGCATTTTAATTAATAAATTAACAGAATATAAACCACAGGAAGGAGGCATGAAGAAAAAAAAAACCACACCAAAAATGCAAGCCAGATGCAAAAAAGGAACTTAAAAATGATCACTGGATTTGAAAACAGCTAATGAGCAAAGCAGCAAGCACGTCACAAGAACACGTGAGCTGGACTGGGAAGCCAGACCCAGAAAGGGAGCAGGATGAAGGAACAGGAGGTGGATAAAGTACATAGAGAAAGAGAACAGACACTTGTTATTCTTTAGAATGATGCATTTCTACAGTCTGAACTGAAAAAAATCATCTAACATGATTTTTTGCATGTTGTAGACCTCCAAATCCTACAGAAGTCATCAGACTTCAGTTCAGGCCATATTAAATGACCACAAACTTTAAAACTTCGTATCTTGTTATCTCTGCCACTAATGCATCCCCTTTGCCAAAGTGCCGCAGTCTCTAGCCAAGTTCCTCTAGCCTGATTTCACAGAATCATAGAATGGTAGGGTTGGAAGGGACCTTTAGAGAATTTCTTGCATGTTTTTTAAGTCTCTACATATCATAGTTTCACAGAGAAAAGGAAAGGGTGAAAATAATACTCAGTATTTCATGACTGACATGCAAGTCTATCTATCATCCATCAACTCCATGAACAGTCTCTGTATTATGCCACAGGCAAGATCCAGCCTCCAATGAGCCACAGTTAAGGAAAAGGCTGAAGACATTGCTGTACCATCATACACACTACCTCGTCTTCCATGTGTTTTAGGAGTTGCTAAACTTCAGAAAAGGCTGTCCAAACGTCAGTAGACACACAAAAAGTAAGACTCTTAGGTAAATAATGATGGGAAAGATTTGCCAATTTAATTTAGAGAACACACTAGTTGGAATTAAAGGCAATACAAAAGTATAAAAATAGTTTCAATGTTAATCATTGAAATAACACCACTCCCTCTAATCATGAATGGTAGAGATGGGACAAACAGGAGTGTTTCATTCTCTAAGGTGACAAGAACAAGATAACATCTAATGAAACTGAACTTAATGAAAATGAAATCACAGTAACAGAGCAGGCATAATCTGCAATGGGATCTCTGTGAGAAGAATTATACAAGAGATTAACTAAGATCAGAAAAAAAACCACATTTACTTTCATTAGATAGTTTATAAAGGGAAGCTGTGAAACCTTTTATCATCAGGGTTTATGGAAAAAGACAAGGGAATTACTGTAGAACAGCCCATTCCTAGGACGCTGCAATTGGCGCCAGAGTCCTGGAGGAGATGGAACACTAACATCTGATTCTTTTGTACTATATGCTGGACTTCTGCAACTCAATACCTGGTAATTACAAGCAGCAATTCAATTGTTTCAGGTTTGAGCCTGCTCATAGGAGAGTAAACATTTTTACCTGCCAAACCTGCTGCTAGTCTTCCAAATCATTCTGAAAAACCTGGAAGCCTGTGATATCAAATTGCCATCCTCTTTTTCTACAATGTCTGTAAACATTAGAATTATATCAGAATACTGATGTAAACCCATCCACAAAGGACCGATATTCCAGCAAGCAGGAGCAGCCAAGTTTCCTAATGGAAAAACTTCAGAGCTCACAGCAATAACCACTGTAACAACGGCAGAAGTGGCAGCACTACGACACTCTTTCCTTACCTCAGTCTCTCTTAGTCTGGCTTCTAGGGCAGATCGAGGTCCCTTGGTGTTGTCATTGATCCTCAGCCTCTCTTAGATGGCCTTCATCCATGCTTCTGCATTCTCCACACTACTGTCAAATTCATCCTGTAGCTGCTGAGTCATTGCATTCAAACAAGCTGAAAAGATAGGAAAGTAGGTACGTTTTAGTTAAGACCTAAACAGGAATATATCCAAGGCAATTTGAAGAAGCAAAGAAGAAAATGTAATGATGCTGTGGCTTTCCTTTTTTTTATTAATGACAATACCAAAAAATGTAGCAGTACCGTGATTCAGTTGTGCATTGAGAACACATTCACACTGCAGCTTTCCCAAATGAAAATATACCAGGAAATGAAAAGAAGGTGGGGAACTGTGGGAGGCTCCATTACAGTAAACAGATTTAATTCAAAGCTTTCAAATTAGATTAATCTGTTGTTTGTGGTGTATTCCAGATTGTCTACACCAATCACAAACACCTTCTGTTTCTTCCCAGAGCTGAGTCAATGCAAAACAATCCCTATGCCACTTCCTGACATCAGACTAGCAGAGCACTTCAGCACATGCTTAACTTACAAGTATATGACCCCTTTAAAGCTAGTGAGATCAGGATCTGATGCTTAGGCCCCCAGTTAACTTGTTCTGCTGAGACCACAGAGAGGTTATCCGAATGCACACGTGGTGAGTCTGGGATACACAACAATGACAACTGACCAGCAACTGCCAAGACAAGCCACTGACAAGCCACTCACAAGCCATCACATGGAAATATCAACACTGATGTTTTTTTTTTCTTTTGACACCTCTTTTATCCTATACCAGGCCTCAAGCTTTTAATTTTCCTCTCCCTCTCTCTTGCTGTCCATTCCCAACCATCAAGAGAGTATGATGGTTGGTTGCTCTGTTGATGTGCTCTTGTGTCGCTCCGCTGCTCAGATGGCCTTCTTTGTGCCTGTACAATAGAGGAGTGCTCACCCTTAAGCACAGCCATACTAAACTTGACTAATAAGGACAAACCATAACAAAGCTCCCAGCAGGTCAGCTCTGCTGAACGGAACAGAAAGACAGCCATAGACATTAAATGGTTTTGGATCACTTCCTACAACTACTGTCAGCCAAGCAGTGTCCCCTGCAAATTAAAATATACTTCTTTGTTATTCATCACTGAAATATCTTTGCAGCACCAAGTCTGAGGCTTAATTACCGAACTCAAGCTTGTTGCACATAATTCAGTTCCACAGTAGTCCCCTCAGTTTCCATGAAACAATTCACATGGAAGAAAGTGCGCTGTGTGAGAGTCAAAGCATAGCTCTTGGCAAAGCTGGACCAGTGGTATTTTGTAACGACTTCAACTATCAGCAGCTTAAGTCTTTACAAGGGAGAGCCATACTTCTACCCACTGACAGAAAGCTTCCCACCATCCTGATAATGTTCCAGTTCAATAGGTAAATGGATTAATGCACAATTAGATGTCCTCCCCTGTAGCTCCCAGTGCAATTTCTTCCATATTAGACCAGAGGCAAAAAGACATAAACATTTACAACACTGAGGTCTAGCAACAGAAACAGTCTAAATTGCTGCTTCCCAGTCTTCAGCAGGCTTTACGCTTACCAGGTCCCAGAACAGAGTGAGAGAATTGCACCTACACAGCAGCTACTGGAGCAGAGGACAGGTCAGACATTTAATGTGTAGACAAGCTGCATTTGCACAGAAGAGGGAATTCCCTGGGTGAGAGATGTAGATGAAGCAGAATCCAAACCTGTAAGTCTCAAAGCTAGAGGGCAGTTTTTTAAAAAGTGTGACCTCACCTTGAAAAGATTAAGGGAATAGAACAGGATGTACTGCATTTAGTGAGGGTGGTGTGGCACGGGGCAACTACACCCTCTCCCAAATATTAAAAGAATATGACAGGATATATAATTAAAGCTGAAAAAAACATTGACTTACAGTAGAAGAGTCCTAATGATGAAGTCAGCTAAAGCAGAACATTATTCTCAATGGATCAATAGATAGCTGTATCATTCCCTAACTATGACTGGTCCAAAACTGACACTTCTGAACTATAATAATCCAACACTGATGAAGAGCACTCACCACTTTGTAACTGACTGATCAACTCATTTTCACCTTAACATTTTTCACTATATCTGGCAGCTCTAGAGGAACTGTCCCTTAACATTTTCCTTGTTACATACATTTCTAGGCAAATAGTTTCCAAATGCACGAGTGTAAGTTGTGGCAATTCCAGTTACGCTATTGTGAAACAAAAAACTCACAGTACATTTCCTGGCTAGATGCTGAGGAGGAATGGCATTAATTTCCTAGGAGAGGTTTCTATTCCTGGCCATGTCCATATCATATTTAAAATTGGCTTCAGGGCTCCAATCAGGGAGTAGTAAATATGGAACATTATGTTATCCCAGTCCTATTTCATACAAAAAGGTAGAGGGCAATCAAACACGGTCAAGAAGCAGTGGAAAATCTACTGTAACCTAACATGAAGTAAATCCCACTCACACTCTGACCTCATGCTGCTTTCCTCCGAGCACAAGGATGTACCCTTCCATTTCAATACTTCAGTCACAGGAGCCATCCCACCACATCTCCAAGATGCCAATAAGATCAAAGCCCCACAGGTGTGTACACACCTCTAAATCTTTATTCCCCAAGCTATGTGCAGTTGCATAGAGGCATTTGAGTCCCTGATGATGCTGACTTACTGGCTGGAGGGGCTGCAATTCCTTTGTGCTGCTCTTCAGGCTTTCTCCTGCTCACTTCCAACTCCTCTCCAGGCTCTGGCCATCTCTTGCTGGCAGTGACATCTAAATGGTAGGAGTGGGATGCAATGAGGTTCCCATCCCCCAGCAACTTTCTTCAAAGGGCTTCAAATAAAAGGCATGGATTGATATTTACAAGGAAAAGGTATGCTCTCTGACTTACTGTTTGCTTGGGAAGAACAGCCGCTGACTATCTGAAATTTGGCAAAATTTGTAATTTCTTTGCAAACTCTGCTAAAGCTGAGATAAATGATTATTGGACAAGTACTAATCAATCAAGAGTATTTATCTCATTTCTGCTGCATCATTGGAACTAAATACTTCTGGACATGAAATAGAGAGCTCTGATCTGTACAAGAAGTACAAAGGTGACGTAGCAGCTCCTGGAACAGACCTGAGCTGTTCATCTGTGCAAAGCCAGCATTCACAGACCAACCTGCAACAGCAGCAGACCATTAGAGCCACCTGTATCATGGCACAACAGCTCCCGTCCCAGGCTGCAGGCTCAGTTGCTAGGACCCACTGTGGCACAGAAAGCCTCTGCTTAATCACAGGTGCAATCCTCTGAGCATTTTGTACAAAATTATTTTTATCATAGTAATTTTCAAATGCACGTAGCTGTTTAAAACAGCTTTTCATTTCAATGCCATTTGAATCAGAGTATTAAATTCATACTGTGGAATGTGTATTTATATCGCAGAAAGCACTTAGCATCTTTATACATATATTATATGCACAGGTGATGAGATGCTGAGCAAAAACCAAGCTGTATTTATCCATATGCAGTAACATAGTTACTTAGTAAGGGTAAGGAAGAAGCGTATTTCAGGGTGCCAGACGAAACTGAACAAGGACAGTTCCTGCAGCATGTTCAGAGGTTTTAAAAAGCAAGTTTCAGGAACAGGAAAATGTAAGACACAGATTAGCCCAAGAATCCTTTAGATGAGCCTCCCTCACAATGCTAGCTCTCCTACCTTCCTGAATCACCCTCCATGGTGCCCAAAACATTGGTTGGCAGTGTCTGGGTCAGCACATATGTTTCAGTGCCACAGAGGGCACAATGTCACAGCCCTTAGCCAGTTGTTCTGCCAGACCCACTTGCACAACTGCAGCACAAGTAGGGCTCGGACTGGACCACCTGTGGCTTGGCTTGGTTACCACACATAGGATATCTGTACCTTTCGAAGAGGAAAAGATGAACTCCTGTGACAACACACACCTATATAAAATTAGTATGAGTCTCCACCTTCTCCCTCATTCAAGTACAAAATCATTTAGTGAGAAGTCAAAGGACTGTAACCCACCACCTGCTCTCAAACTCCCTGAGGAGAAGGGGCAGCTGGAAGTGAGATAGGGGTACACGCTCTACCCCACTTATCTGCCCATGGGCCACACAATGAATACCTCAAGATAAATTAATGAGATGCAAAGCAACAGCAAGCTCAGCTCATGAGCTATGCTCTCTTTGTGCTGGGCTGGGCAGAAGAGAAGAGAGGCAGCCTGTATCAACTGTGGTCTTGGAGCCATGTTGCTGACAGGGCAGATAAATGAACCAGATGACTGCTTTGCATTATAGCTCTTGGAGCCACTACATGACAGCAGTGCCATTGAGGGAACATGAAAATACCTGAGTCTCCACAGTAGACTCCGACAGTGAAAGGCACATCTCATTCTCCACGTGAAACACCAACACTCAGAAGGCCTAATTCCTCTGAGCACTTCTTACTTAAGGAAGCTACTTCAGCAATCTTATAGTGCATCTAGTAACTCTCACCAGGGTATTATGAGATTTACTTACTTACTATTTGTAATGCACTCCTGAGAGCTTTTAAAGTTATTTTGCAAGTGCAGTGTCTTTTTGTTAGAATTACCCTATCAGTTTGCAGCATTTTCTAATGTATTATTTTCTCTCTGCCAAGTCATGCTGTGGTTGGTTTGTTGGTTGTTTTTTTTTTAAAAAAAAAAACAACAACTTTTTGAAACGTTTCCTACAACCACTCCGATTTTACACATTCTTTTAAACCCTACATTTACAGAACACAGGCTTTTAAATGGTTTCAATATGTCTTGGATTCCTATATTTATGTACCACTTGACTAGTTTCCAGAACCCAGTTCTTACCAAAATAAAAGTACAAAAATGTTCCAGGAAATTCAAATCAGTCACCATAAGGGAGACAGTTTTCCAGTTACTGAAATACTTCAAACTTTTCATAACCCTTTCCATTTGTTTCTGGAATTGAACGTGAAAAGATTTTTAAAAAACCCACTGGACTGGTCAAACTTTATACCCATGCATGAGTGTAGAAGCAATTTTGGTTCTGGGAATTGTATCTGGGATAACTTTTCAGCTTGCCTGGACACTGTAGGAGACCTCTGAGAAGGAGAGGTGCTGGGAGCTCTGACTCGTCTCCTTCAGGCTGGAGTGGAGGGTTGGCTGTTGGCACAGATCACAGAAAGGCGAAGCACTAACTTTTTTCTTTCCCAAGCTGAATACTCTTGGCCTACTCCAGAAGGAGCTATTTTGACTCACACTACTATTAGCTGATGCTTCACCAGCTGAGGCCCTGAAAGTCTCCAGGGTAGCCGCACCCACGTCCAGATGAGTTAAACTGCCTGAGTAGCTGCAGAACCCCTCAAGGTTTCAAATAAAAGGTGTAGTTATTTCCAGCATAGTCTTTTAGTGGCTCAAAACCTTAATCTTATCACCTTGGCCATCTTCCAACCCAGCCTTTTCCTGTGTTATTTGCAGTAATGTTTACAACAGTCCGTGATTGTTTGCCTTAATTAATGAGCTACAGAATAAATAGTTCTTGTGGAATAAGCACATCCATATCCTAGTTACAAGCATCCTCTTCAACCAAAGAATACTAACATCATGAGTACATACAACACTCAGGCACATCATAACCACTTCCTTTCCCTTACAAAACTATCCATAGGAAGCCTATGGCTCATGCAAGGCATTCTGCCACAACATTATCATACCTGACAATTTTCTATCTATTTGATGCAAAAACCTAAAAAGCAGATATCTTTTCTGCACAGACTGACTCCCAAAAAAAGTCTAATTTTATCTAACCATTTGTTTAATGAATAGTTTTAGACTTTGATGAAAGACAGTGCAAATGGGATCTTTTTCTGCTTTCTAAGACAGCTGCAGAAAACATAGTCCCCAGGTCTAAAAAGTCATTTCCTAAGAAACAGAAATTGAAATTGTAAAATTCATCTATCCGAATGCAATCATCATGTGAAAGTAAGGCACAGTTAGGTCCCGGGGCTATTCTTCCCCTCTTGTTTTAGAAATGGCTACCAGTATGTCTGACCACAGCCGTTTTGGTTTGGGCTTTTTTTTTCTGTTTTAAACTTAGTCAAGTAATTTGGAAGTAAAAGGTATAGGTGAGGACTCTTAATTAAAAATGTTTCCCCACTCTGCACACACACTTCTGTATTTCCAAGGTTGCTCTAGAAGTCAGGCTGGTCTACCATGATTCAATTAGATAAAGAACATGCAGGTTGTAGTACTGGTCTCAAATTCCTTTTTATCACCAAAGAGACAGAGCATCTGTATTAGATATCTGTCTGGATTAGATATTGATCTTCTGTCTCCCCATGCAGTTGAGGTATTAAACAATATTTAGAGAATTCATTCATCTCCCTGGGGATTAAGACTCTCTCTGTCTGGTCTATAGATAACACCTCAGGTCCAAAGGCACTTTCTTTCTTGCCTCTAGAATAATAAACTAGTTGAAAGGACAAGATGAAAATTGGTAATTCCGTTGTATACTGCAGACAAGGATTTTCAACACTTTCTAACATCCCTTCAGGTGTCTCTACAGAGATGCAGATCTGTTTAGTGACTTTAAGGCAAGAGGCTTCCGCTTTCAAGTTACCATTTACAGACTATTTAGGCTGGGAAATCACAGCTTAAACACCTCTGCTCTACATCTTTGGTAGAGATTCTTCAGATCCAGGGAATCTGCTTCAGAAATGGCCCCTGAAATATGCCAAACCAAGCTAGGTTTCAGCTTTGCTCAGCTCCCTAAGAGTTCTACCATCAGTCAGACAATCAAAAGGCACTGCAAGCCAACAGTATTACTCTCAAAATCTCTAGGGGCTAGAATTTATGTATTTAATTATCTCCCACTTGTCCTCCACAGACTATAGAATTGCACAGTACGGGGTGCCCGTCACAGCATTGATATATCAACTAATAAACCTCTGTGGTATCTGCCTCTTGGCCAGAGATCAGCAAACAATTCAGAGTGAAAAATATCACTGATAAATTGTTCCTCTTTTGCTGATCATATATTGCATACGGACAACCTCATTTTCTCAAAGGTGTGGTTATTCCTTTTTTCCAGATACATTCTGCAAGTTAGTCTTCCTCTGCGGACTACTCTCAAGTAATTCCTCCTTGCAATTCTTAATACCCTAGCTGTGCTGTTTAATTCTGGCTTGGCATCACAACACCAGTGAGATCTTTCCCGTCTCTCCCAGCTGGCTGGCAGCAGCTCTCCTCATTTGTGTGCAGTTTGTCACTACCAGGGGCCATTTTCGTAATCAGGACTCCAATGTGTTAAGCCACGTACGAAGACTGCTTTCAACTCGCGGTGAGCAAAAACTGCTTTACAGTTAAAAGGATAATACCTCTGTCTCAAAGTGATTAGAGATGATATGTTGGAAGGGGTTCAGAAATGAAAGCAAAGTGTCAGTGTGTACATAGGGACACAGAATGGTGGATGGAAGAAAGGGCTGTTAGAGACTGCATCTACATTTCCAGTGCTCTGTGAAAGCTGTGGTGGTTCCACCACCCATGTCCTCCACTCACCCAGTGAAGCTAGAGATACTCATAAAGAGATCCTCAAGCCCTGCTACAGCACATGGCCTCACCACAGGGTCTGCAAACATGCTGGGGCTCAGAAGTGTGTGTCACACTGAGAGCAGCGGGACACTTTGAGTTAGGAGTTCTGCAATTCCTTGGGGAGTCAGTGAGAGAGAGGGGCACTTCCAAGCAAGGATCCATGCCAGAGGTGGGACAAGTTGCCTTTTGCAGGGATCCCGTGTCCTAAAGAGGCCTACAATCGTAATCTGGGTGCTCAGAGCTACAGAGCATAAATCTGCCTCCAAGTCTGCATCCCTTCTCTTCCACAACCCTGTTTCATCTGGGAAGGCAGGGGTTGTGCATACAACTTTTTTCCTCTTACAAAACCAGTGTTAAAATCTTATTTGACCATCAATCAAATGCCTTTGAGTGAGCAGTTGTGTGCAACCTGGGAGCAGTAAACATACAGTTTTCAAACTAAGAAACCTTTAAAGTCAACTATTTACTGGAAGAATTTGTTAGAAATCAAGTCACTTGCAAGTACTTAACAAGTATAGTCTAAGGGTATAATATATTTTGTCCCCTTTAGAAGAACACATGAAGGACTAATTCTCCAAAATATGAGATTTCTCAGATTTATCTTTCAAAACATTGTCACTGGATGATGCCACTGAGATATTTCTATGTTGACAGTGGAATTAGTACGTAGGGCAAAACTAATTTTAAATACTGAAGTTGTTGATTAAAATATGAGTTATTTTCATGGCATTGAAATGGAAAACGAATAGCAGAATTTCATTTGTATGGAACAAGAACATCTGTTTATATAAAGAAAAAGTGACCACTGCAAGAAATAAATGCTTGAAATGCTGAAAAACATACAGCAAGGTAAGTAAAGCTAAACCTAAACAGCCAGCACTCTGGACACAATTTAAAGTCATATTTACCTTAAGCTAATCATGCCAGTCTTTATATTGCAAAATTACACTGCTTTGTGTTCAGACAAACCCACAGACGAATAAGGTCTGCTTGTGTCACAAACAAAATACTCTATTCTCAAACTCAGCAACAAAGTAGACCGCTGTGTATAAATTAATTTTGAGTGGCTGAGGACATTTCTGGAATTCAATGAAACAGGCTGCTTTCTTGTGACTCATTTTTGCCTGAACTATTGCAGTTTCCATGCCTTCATCACCCTCCCACTGCGCTTGCTCGCCTGGCACTGTGGCTTAAAGAGCAAGATCCCATCTCTGCTTTCAATTGCAAAGACCCCTCCTAGCAGCCAGAGAAGCAGAGCTGGCTTTCAGTTCTGTAAAGAGACTAGCATTGCCACAGCTCCTAGTATTTCACAACAGAGATGAAGAACATCTCCGAGATGAAGCAGCACTTACTTTTTAGCAGTCTTTTTAGCCTGAGGATTGAAGTCCTATAGTTTATAAACCAAAGGGGATTTGAATCTCCTCGTACTGAGATTAACCAAAACGAAGAGTAAAGTGGCAGCACGACCCAGCAGTAAGCTGCATTTGTCAGCAGTCCACCTCCAGTGAGGAGGACCAGAGTTATTTAAAGCTGTGATCACAGATAATTACTGTGCTGAGCAACGAGAGTAAAGCCGATGCTTATTCTTCTCACTCTTGCATCATCCACTTTTAATTACCTTTAAGAAATTGAATATTATAAGAAACTAAAGCTCGTTTTTTTTTTTCTGTGGCCATCTGAAGCAATCAGGCAGTTGAGCTCTATTTAGACCCAATGGGCCTATTCAGGGCCTACTTCTCTGAAACTTTGCAAATCCCACCCTAAATATTTATGGGACCTATCTCTGGGGCTGCTGGTTGCAGAGAGCTAACACAGAGATACATTTAGAGCAACAGGGGTTTATATCAGCCGGGGATTTGTACACAGACACTGACATATTTAAAAACATCTCCTGACAGAGGTGTCACAACACTGATGATTCCCAAGCACATGAAGAAGCAAAGGTGTAATTACAGGTTCTTATAAGCCAAGTGATATATAATTTTTCTACAAGGAGTAATATAAATCATAGTGCAAATTTAACTTTGATCTAAAAGAAATAATAATATTTCCTCGGTAGTCTTCAAAGTCATCTTGAAAAGATACCACAAACACTTGTTACATTTTAAAGGTATTTTATGTGACTGGAATTTACCCCTGCTATTTCTCATTTGAAATCACAGATCAGGGCTTGGCAGGCACTTTGCTAAAGGTTTTTTCAGAGAACAGGAGAAGCGGGTTATCACCTTCCTGGAGTAAAATACATCTGACTGTGTGATCAGGGACCACTGATAAACCACAGCAATGGAGTCTCCAATGACCACATTTAGGCTTAATGAGCACAATACAAGCCACAATCCTTGCCCAAACTATATTCTCTACTTTAGAAAATAATACTGAATTTCTTTAATATCTTTCTAACTTATTGCATACAGCCTGGTCATGTTTCAACAGTCTTATCTGAGACCTTAAAGCCACACTATTTGACAAACTTCAGGGAAGGGATCTCAGCAGTCCTAGTTTGGTGGACATTTGGGAGCTGTAAAAGCAGATAGTATGTCCTGAGTGCCAGCAACACTCCCAGCTCCCAACAGACACTCTGTAAACTTCACTGGCTGCCCCTTATTTCCAACCCTTGTGGTGAGCACTATTTTGGTTTTTTTTTTTCCCAGCCTTACACGAAGGAGTTCCTCGTCCTGGCCTCCTGCACACGAAACAGTTTATTGGGTCTTATTTCATCGCACGAGGCTCTTGCCCTCAGCTCTCCCTGTCCTCTCCCCCAGGGCCCTATGGCACTGGCACCAAGCAAGAGGTAAGGTGTCTGCTTTCCCTGTAGACAGGCCAGCGAATGGGCTGGTCTTTGTCCATGTCACCAGCCGGGTGCTGCCTGAGTCCTCAGTTGTTGCCCTGCCCCAGCAGGACACCACTTTCTTTACCCTTCTCATTACAATCCAGATTTAAAGGAGTTTAGTATCTGATGCCTCTACCTCTCTGGAAAATTTAATGCAAAGCACCAAATGAGTTCAAAAGTCATTAGGAACCAAAAGATACAGAGATGCTGCATGGTCATGTCCATCTCGCTTCATTGTGAAATGAAAATAGCAAATTGTGCAAAAAATCTTACCAAACTCCTGGAAGTTCTGGAAAAAAGGGCAGGTAAAAGGCTGTGGTGATTTCACTGAGTTTCGCTGATGCTTTTCCATCTTGGCCTCTGCTGGGCGTTCTGACAGCGGCTGGGCATGGCTGACAGCACCAGTAAGTCTGGCGCGAAGAGAAACTGGTGGCTTCCTCCTTACTCATGTCAGAGGCAGCACAGGATTTCCTCTCTGCCTTCTACCGTGTGGTAGAAGTGAAAGAGTGACAGTCTAAAGCCATATCAGCCCAGAAAAAACAAAGAAGCAAACAAAAAAGAAGAAAACTAGCACGGCATGCTGCCACTGTTTGAAAGGTAGGTAAGATTTAAATAGCAATAATCCCCAGAAACTATCTAGTTCAGGTCATCAACTTACAAGCTAGTTAATTCCTTTAAGGATTAATGCTTGAAATTATTATGCCTGACAGATGTTTGCCAAACAGGAATTAGTCCAGAATGCGCAGCATGAAACTCAGCAAGAAGTAAAAGTGCAGACAGGTACATGTCAAAACTTTTTTTTTTTTGGGTATCATAGCTCAGTTTTTAACATAATTTTTCTTCCTACCCATTTTCTCTTCTTCTTTTTTCCTCTTAGTTCTTTAGCAGGAGATTCTGACACATTAATCTAGGTTCTGCTTTTAGTTACATCCATGCAATGCAAAAAAAAAAAAAAAAAGGCCAGCTGATATTTTTGGACAATATTGCTGCTGCACAATTTGGCTGAATGGAATACAATTTGTGGGCATTATCTCTCATCATGGAGCACACGATGAATTCTCCTTTCATGGTTCTGTAAAACTATTGGACAATGCAAAGCAGCATTCTCTCTCAATTAATTAAGATCTCACTGTGCATTGCTGCTCTTACGGCTAGATTTTCAACTCATCTTTGGACATGCCCAGCGAGATTGTAAGACCAGTAGCTTTAGCTAGGCTTTGACCCCTATCACAGAATCATTATGGTTGAAAAATACCTTTAAGATCATCAAGTTCAACCACTAACCTCACGCTGTCAAGCCCATCACTAAACTAAACCATGTCCCTCAGCACCTTATCTACGTGTCTTTTGAATATCTCCAGGGGTGGTGACTCCACCACCTCCCTGGGCAGCCCATTCCAATGCTTAATAACCCTCTCAGTGGAAAAAGTTCTCCTAATGTATAATCTAAGCCTCCCTTGCCATGCACAATGGTGACCCCAATGCAGCCAACTCAGAATTTTGCCACCAGTGGTGAAAAAACACAAGAGACTTAAGTAGGGGAACATCTTAGAAGTTAGTAATGCTGTTGGTACCTCTAGAGAGGGAACTGATATACCTTTTGCTAATATGACTAATCCTTTGAAATGGTAAGAACATCTGAAACCATATCAGCCTGCAGACTAAAATATATGATGCCTGGGGGGATGCAAACTGGACAGCAATCCATTTATCTGAAAGTCAAATTAGGGTTGGTTTAGGATTGTGTTTGAATGGTGGAGTTAAATAGCATATAAATGAACCCCTTCACACTCTTTTCCCCTTTTCTCTCTCTCCTGTGGCAAATCCCATAGTCACTGTAAGTTTGCCAAAGTTCTGGTAAAAAAATAATTTAAAAAAAGGATTGAAACTGCCAGTAGAGAGGAAGCAGAGAATATATAGCTCACAATAGCTATAAACAGCAGATTCTAAAGCAGGGTAAGAAGCTGTCTCTTTGTATTACTAACGTAGAAAGCAACAGAGCCCAGCAGCTACCCTGGTAAGCACAGCCAGTCCTGACCTAGAGGCAGCAATGAAAGGATCAAACTGGCAGTCAGAAATACAGCATGCTTCATAAAACTTTCAGTAAGTTAGGATCACAACATATTTTAAATAAATAAATAAATCCTAGACTATCACTTGAGCATCATTCCCTTTAGACCAAATTTTATTCTACATTTCCCCAGTTTTTAAAAGGAAACTGCAGTTTCAGCAAAATAGTCTAAATGTTCCCACATCTGACCTGCCATTCCCTTCTTTCCCATACAAAGAATACTATTATGGGATGCATGCAAGAGTGCTAAAGGAATTGGCTAATGTAATTGCTAAGCTGCTATCCATCATATTCGAACACTCATGGAGGACAGGCAAGGTGTCTGAGGACTGGAGAAAGGCCAGTGTCGCTCCAGCCATCAAAAGGGCAGGAAGGACAACCCAGGAAACTACAGGCCAGCCAGCCTCACCTCCATCCCTGGAAAGGTGATGGAACAACTCATCCTGAATGTTATCACTGAACATATGAAGGAAAAGATGGTTATTAGGGGGAGTCAACATGGATTCACCAAGGGGAAATCCTGTTTGACCAACCTGATAGCCTTCTATGAG
>WBNH01003105.1:0-10683 GCA_013401255.1 Urocolius indicus | reverse complement strand
TGAGCAAGGCTGGACAAGGAAAAAATTTCTTTCCCTCAGAAATGCAAGTAATACAAAAATAGCCACTAACATATCCATAGTCCAGATGCTAGAGGGGCAACGTAAATGACTACTTAGAAATATACAGTTATTCTTTATTTGTGGGAGACGGTGGTTTAGTACAGAGGAAAACTTTTCAACAGTTTCTCTACTTACAGGATGGACCTGGCTGCTGTAGACCTTCATGCTCTGCTCCAAGTTCTCAGAAAGAATCCAGCATCTGCCTAGGAGTTCACACAAAGTTGGCTGCACACACAGTCATTTGCAGGAAAAGTTCCCAACAGTGCTTCACTGCCTGATGCTGGGCAGTTCTGCAGTCTTCCAGCTCCAAGTGAACCAACCCTCTGGCATACTCGCTAGCGAGTCCAATCTTGCCTCCCATTCTCTATCTTGTTGCCACCCCCACCAGCTAATCCACTTTAAAGCTGCACAAAGCTACAGACTATGTGGCTCTCTTCTAGCACTAAAACAAAGCATGAAAAGTACTGCTAGCTCCTTTGTGACACAAACCATCTGCTTCATCCCATTAAAAATCAATCCACACCGAGCAAGTCAATGCAATCAAACAGGTCACTAGTCACAGCCAAAGCTACGGAGGAGACAGACCCACCCAGCACTTTGTCCTCTGCCCACACAAGGGCTCCGCCGGCCCAGGCCAGGGGCACAGTGTGCAGGACAGCTCGCACTGCTGCGACTCCCACACCCCAACACGCTTCCCCAGCCCAGTTGCACTCAGCACCGGCAGCCGACGCACCAGAGCCGCCCGTTCCTTCTCAGCTCTGGTTCGTTTGGTCTTTAAACAGCGCTCTGGCCCCCGGCTCGGCCTCCAGCCCCGCGGAGCCGTGCCGCAGCCCGCACCACCGAGGGGCCGGCGGGACTCCTCCCAGGGGCAGGCAGCACGGGCACTTCGCCGGGCTCCACGGCACAGCCGCAGCAAGCCGCCCTCCGCGCGGAACCCGGGCGCTGCCCGCACGCCAGGCCCGAAGGGAGCGGCTGAGCACGGCGGCGGTCACGCGCTCAGCCTCCCCACCGCACCGCCTGCGCCCCAGCCACCCCGCGGCTGTGCCGGCGAGCAACGGAGGCACAGCAGCGCGTCCCGCCGCCGGCCGCGCTGGCAGCGAGCGTCTGAGGCGCGCCACGCCGCGCCCGGCCACCAGCAGCGCCGGGAGCAAGCCTGACCAATGGCGGCCGCAGAACTGGGGGAGAGCCGCCCGATTATGTTGATTGACAGCTGCGCCTCCCAATGCGGCTGCAGCGGCGCAGCGCCTCCCGCCAATAGGAACGCGAGGCGGCCGCAGAGTTGCTGGGTGGGACAAGCTTGGCTGTCTCTTCATCTATTGGCTGTGGGCGCTGATTGGCGGGCGGCCGCACCTATAGAAGGGACAGGTTCCCCCGCCACCTTTCCTGCTATTGGCCAGCGGGGCGGCAGCGGGCGCGGAGCGGCAGTAAGTGCTCTACCAAGCTAGGAGTTGGTTAGGGGCTGCAGGACATGTCCGCTTCGTAACGTGGTCGACCCTCGTGCATGCAGGCAGTTAAAGCAGCTTGCTCGAGACGTGAAGTGCGTCATCGAGTTTGATGGTATTCATATTTTAATCTGAAGTTGGTTAGATCCTTGGAACTACTGTCAGTGCTTGTACAGTGGTGTAATTGGGTCCTTGAAGAAAATATTTCAATGAGAGAACAACTGGTGTAAAAGTCCTCTGTAGACATTCAAAGCCCACCTGGACAAGTTCTTGTGTGACCTACTCTAGATGATCCTGCTCTGGCAGGGGGGTTGGACTTTCAAGGTCCCTTCCAGCCCTTGAGATTGTGTGACTGTGAATGCTTATTGGCAGTAGTTTATTATGCAGAGCCCGTGCTTCTCAGTTCGTGTTTAGTTTAGCATTACAATATCATAACAAAACCAAACCAAATGTCATATCTGCAGCTGATCCTTTAAGTAGGCTTATCCTTGAGTGTGTCTTAGTATTAGGACTCGGTTTTTTATTGCAGCTATTGTGAGGTAAATATTGTAATACAGACCACTCTTGAGTGCTCAAAAGTACTGTCAAAACTACTGATTTCTGCAAACTGTATCCTAACAATTGAGAGGCTTAATGAAAAGCTGAGAAAGAAGTTACAGATGCCGATGCAGGAGATCAAGTGAGATTATTATGGGTTCCCACTGGCCTTGATTTATACGCTAAACTCGCTTTTTTTTATTTTTGGAAGCATTGGTTATCCATGCACAAATTGTGAAGTAAAAATAAAATATCCTAGCTGATGTCATACTTCATGATCATGTCATAACAAAATGTTTTTCTAGATTAGTATTGTTTTAGTGGATTTTTTAAAGCACTCTAGTATTTGGCCAAGGAGAATAATTAGCTCTATTTCTTCTTTTATGTGTTAAAATCACAAATATGCAATGGAATTATGCATTTGTGAATATTTATTTTAAAAGAAAGCCTTTAATTTTCAATAAAGTAAGTACAATTTGCTTATATGGTTTTTGATCTCAAACATCTTGAGGTTTACTTTTACAGTGTTTAGAGGTTTCTAAGGGAAAAGCTAATTCCCTTGGGTTTTCCTCTGTACAAGTCTAATATTTGTTGTTGGTACTGACTTGTTGCTAAAGCTGTCACATGCTGGTTTAGAAGGTTGACTTGTGAGGTGAATGGGCTGTGATGATCTAAAAGGCACTTCTGTCTGTAGGCTTAAATGTGCTGGATGGACTCTCGTGCCTAAGGTAGAAAAATTCCCAGCATTGTGCATTGAAAATATACAAAAATGTTGAGTTCAAAACTAAGCAAGTGCTGTCAGACTTGCAGTAAGAGCATGCAGACATAGAATGTAACTGTTTCCTCTGCTACAGAAATAATGGCTTTACCTGAAGTAATTTAAAAAGTAGCAAATTAGAATGATTCTTCTGTGTCATTTTTTGTGTGATGTCTTCAAGTCCAAGTTGGGATTCAATTCATACCATCTGTTCAGTTAACATGAATGATCTTACATTTATCTTCTGTGAAGTATAGTTTTAAACTTGAGTTCTGTACTTCATAATTGAGACTTCAGCTGAATTTTGTTTGATGAGTAGCTTTAAAGAGACTTAAGCCTTTTTGCCCCTCCCATGGGCTGTAAGGTCTGGCAGTGAAAGATAAAGCAGTTTGAAATCCATAAGGCTCCTAGAGGGGTGAATGTTGCAGTTGAAGTTGCAGGAGTCAGTGTAACTGTATGAATTCTGTAAGAACATAAAATGTTTTAAAGTCTCATTGGGGACCATAAAGGATAACTGAATGTACACAGTTCTCAATATTTTTCTATACTTTTCCTTAGTTGATTGAAAAATCATATTTGCTTGTTTTCTGAGAGGGAAAAGGGACGCTACATTTTCCAAGCTCCTGTTTGGGGTCAGTGTAGGAACTGACTCCATATCTTTTAAACCACATCTTTGCACTGGAGTGAGAACCAAACCTAACTTTAACCTTGTTTTTCTGATAGCGCTCATGTTCTATAGAACACTTTTTGCCTCAATGGGAAAGAAATTCAGCAATACCGTCAGGTGGAAGCAATGTATTCTTATTAAAATACCATTCTATTTGGAGAAGAGGGGAAAACCTTAATACTTCTTATTTTTTTCCTTGTGCAGGAATAAAAAATTACTCCAACTGGCCTACCATCCCACAGGTGTATCTCAATGGTGAATTTGTCGGGGGCTGTGATATACTCCTCCAGATGCATCAGAATGGAGATCTGGTAGAAGAGCTGAAGAAGTTGGGAATCAGAACAGCATTCTTTTCTTGGTTGAGGTGGGAGTAAACCAAATGAACTACCAGTATTTTTATGGATTTGGAGTGTGCATTTCTCTGTTGTTATGTGAACCTACGCAAACAGTGTTTGCATTCCTTTCCTCCTCGAGAAAGTGTCAAGTGATAGCACCTCAGTTTTGCAATATAACTCCTGGTGATAAGACTTCATGAGAGCCTGTAAAACTTTAGTAGTCATGTATCATATAGGACAAAAACAGTCTTCAAACAATATAGGAGAAAAGATAATATAAGTGCATGAAATATACTTTTATTCCAAAGAGTAAAAATAAACAGGCTTGTACAAATACACCTACAATGGTCATTATTACTTTGTAACTTTCAGATGGCTTTTAAAAGATTGCTAAGAATTGTGCCTAAAGATTTTAGAAAACCTTTTCTAGCTCTTGCAATTCAGCTTTTCCTCCTGCTTGAATACTTTCTGTATTGCATTCTGTGTGAGTGCTAAAATGTGGGAACTGTTTAAGGCTCCATTATTCTGTCTTGAAGTAGTATGGAAGAATACTTCAATTCCTACTGTAATCCTGTATTACTTCCTAGCTACCAAGTTATCTTTATATATTTTTTGTATTTCCAGCTATTTTCTCCTGACTGTTGTGCTCCAAAAATCATGGTCTTCAGACATGGTGTTAACAGATGAAATGTTTTATGTAGCTGAGTGCATCAGCAAAGCTACTGAATAGACAAATACTTCTGTTGTGGTATGTCTCTGAAGTCATCAAGACTTATATAACCTTGTTTCCCTAAGTGAAAGCAAACCACAGGATCGTGGAATCTCAAGGGCTGGAAGGGACCTTGAAAGATCATCTAGTCCAACCCCTCTGCTAGAGCTTAACCAATGTGCTAACAGCTAACCAAGCTGTTTCTAAATGTAGTTTACTTTTCTTAATATAAACCAGTGTGCAGGTGAATTAGGCAAATGATTGGAAATAAACTGTATTTTATCTTGATTGTCTACAATAGTTTGTCTTTATTTTAAATGTCTGCTGACACTTTTATTTTGAAACCTTAAATGGTTTCCACTGCATAGGATTGAAAATGTGGTCAGTGGAAGAGGAAGTCAGGACTGGAACCTCTGGATGAGAGATTTGATGCAAGTTCCAGTTCTAAATCTTTCCTGTCCTCTTGAGCAGGCTGTCCAGTAGAGAAACTATACTGGTACATTCTACACAATTTGCCAGACTGGTTACAGGAAGCTTACTGTGTAATTGTGCAGCAGTGTCACTGGGATTAAATACAGTGTGTGCGTTCTCTATGTATTGACTTGTTTGTGCAGCTGCCTGGTACCAGTAGAGGTGACTGAACACTGAGTATAAGTTACACCCAGAGGCAGTCACTTTTGACTCCTGGGCATGGAGAGAGGAGTCAAGATCTTTTTTTTTTTTTTTTTTTTTTTTTGTATACCATGTCCCACTCATGAAATGCAAAGCTTTAGGTACAGATGAAGGTTAGTTCTGAGTGTTTCAGCGTTGCCTCTCTCTGAAGTCAAGTAAACTTTCTTATGGCTAATCTGTCATGAGTAATTTTTGCCATTCTGACTGTATAACGATGTTTAGAAAAATAAGTGAATTTCAGAAGTCTTTGGTTATTGATGTCAAAAGACCTATTGAAATGGATCTACACAGGAAACAATAAGTTAACAAACTAAATTGTTTTCTGCTTCAATAGTTAACTCTTAGTCTGGCTAATAAATAAATAAAAACCAACCCCCAGATCTACTGTTTCACAGAGTGCTGTTACTTATTTTTCTGTGAAAGAGGAATATTTTTCAGTACTATCTGCTAGTAGTCAAATTTAAAGGTAACTTTAGCATTGTCAGGTTCTGCTCGTCTAAGCAGGATTTTTTTTCTCCCACCATGAGTTCTTGCTTTTACCACAACTGAAAGTTTTTCTACTTTCTCTACTCCCTTCTTTTAGACTTCTTAGTTTTCAATGATTTGGTTAAAATTGTGCAGAATGTGTTTAGTATTGTCCATTATGACTGATTGGAATGTGTTGTGATTGAGCAAATAAAAGCAACAACAATACCGTAATGTATCTGTAACAAAGCCACAAGAGGAGGAATGTAAAATGCAACTTTCTGCCTCTATTCCCACACATGCCATATCTTTCCAGGCTCTGTATGTGAGCAGCTGTTTTATGTATCACATCTATGTAAATGCTCGTGTTAATCCCAGCTGCAATAAAAATAAAATCCCTGTCAAGTTGTAAAACTTCAGCTGCTCATAAAGAGGCTTGTTTTGGGAATTGACAGAGAGTATTTTCCCCAGGGAAACTAGTTCTTGGTTGGGTTGGTAATTTTAGGTGGGCATTATTCTGCACTCTGCTTATCAGCTTCTGCTGTCACACAAACTGAAGCCAAAAGGGATGTCACTGCAAATGAGCTGATTTTGTGTGTGTGAAAGTCATGCTTCAATTTATACCTTGACTTTCTCATGCTCTTTGGTAATGAGAGAAAGCAGCTGATAATAGTGTGAATCAGTGGATGTGCTGAGCTGGGGGAACTGGTGGCAGCTGGGAATATCCACGAGGAGTCCCTGGTTGGGAGGATGCAAAGGATTCTTCTAGGGAAAGGGGGTCTTTTTCCCCTCCCAAGAGGAGCAGTTTGTCACTGGAGGTGAGGGGAATTATGAGGGAAAAACCATGGGCATTGCTGCCTGTTCTTCCTTGACTACTCTGCAATGAAATGGAGACTGAAGAGGTAATACTGCTCAGAACAGGGCTTGGGAAGGCTGCCTGAAGTTGCTGAGAAGGGCAGCCAAGAATAAGGGTGGGGAGCTGCCCTTGCCATCTTTGGTGGAGGAAGAAGCAAGTCTGCCTGGTCTTGATTTTAGGTTAGAATAAGGCAAACGAGCATTGCTACCTCCAGGGCTTCTGCAGATCAAGGTTGGTTGTATGGAGCTACCAGCTCCAAATTACTACCTAGCCCTCTTCCCAGTGTTTGTTTTACTGTGTTGCACTGAGCAGACATTCTGGTTGCCTGCTGCTCTGATAAGATGCTTCTGGGCTGATTTTGTCTGTATCGCCCTGCTGAGGGCTGTCAATACGTGTAAGCTATTCTCCATGATCATTATTCTATTGTTATAGGATTGTAGTATGAATGTTTGCAAAAATGGAAACCATTCTTTATATTTTATTCTGAAGATGCCTGTGGTGCTGCTGCTGTGGTAAAAGGCTGAGTGGACCAACCTGTTCACCAGATGATAGATTAAGCTAATTCTTTGCATCTTCTAACACTTCTCACCTCTTATGTATAAGGCAAGGTGAACTTGACTTAAGAAAATGAGATTGTTAGTATTCCAAAACTGCTCTGCTGTCTTAAACCTTCACCAGAGAGAAGGTAGGGTTCTTTGCTTTTTGAACTGGTTCTAGTGGGGAGCAGAAAGAAGGAAGCAGTTTACAGACACTCCTGCACTGCTAGTTTTGACCAGAATTAAAATCAGTTCAACCATCAGTTGTTTCCCTAAGAAAATGAATTGTTAACAGCTCAGGACATCCTAATGGGTTATGTGGTGTGTTTCCCAACCCTGATTCCTTGCCTCAATTTTGTCAGCAAATGTTTAAATATGGTCGATATTCTCTAATTGCTTATCTATTCTGGAAAAAAATATTTTTATACAGTTTAAATGCCCTGAAATATTTGAAGTCCCTTTCTTTGGATCTGATGACTTGGAGGCTTATTTTCATGTTCTGAATTCTGTTTAAAAAGTGGGCTAGAAATATTCTCAGGAGTCTCTTAATGCTAACAAAGTGTGTAGAAAAGAAACAAGTGTGGAAAAGTGAAATGGAAAAATGGTATGGAGGAAATTCTCTCCGGAGCTTGCACTATGAATTGCATCGAGGCCTTATTAGTGCCTGCATCTAAGAAGGGGAACATGAAAAAGCAGCACTGGCGGCCTCAGCAATGAATCCCCATCTAATCTGGTTTACATGTCCCTTCTGCAGAAACCAGATCTTCTTACACAAGGTTTTTCTACACTTGTATTACAGGATTGTGTAAGAAAAACTCGGTCATTAGCTATAAGATATGCCTGACCTCTTAGTCTCTGTAAGCAAAGGTGGAAAGACAATACGGAAAGGTTAAGAGAGTTGGAAGGTTTTGGATGGTTAATTGTGCTGGGCCAAGCTTGCATTTTGTCTGCAGGGGTTGAGACAAAAACTCCTCTGGAAGAAGCTGTTGTTCATTATTTGGTTGAGACTTTTTCAATGGGATGCTACTTGTTTTGTTAAATAATTCTGTCTTAAAGGACTGGTGCCTCATATACAGCCTGATCAGGGCTAATAGAAACCCCCGACTGATTTAACTATTTGAGGCCTATCCTGACATGTCTCTTAGGGAAAACAGGTTTTAGTTACACAGAAAAGACAACTGAAACAGCTCAGTATTTTCATGTTTTATTTTCAACTTTTTTTAAGATATATGCCACACCTCACATTTTACATTCAGGCTTTAATGGATTTAAGATAAAATGAAAACAAGAACCTCAGTACTGTTGGCACAGAACTTCTCCTGTTTCATAGAGGGAGGAAAACCAGAGTAGTTTCCAGGTTGTGGGTAGCTGCTTTTTCTTTTCTCTTTATTTTCTCTCTCCTAATGTTTCTTCTTGAGAAGCTTCTCTATGTTCTTGTACTAAAAGCATCAACATTTTAATCTTATATATCCTGACTGATTTAGGAGCGAGGGAGGATTCTCATTTACAAATTTATCATCCAGCTTCTTGCACATGCCTTGTTTCCCTGGAAATAAGGCAGTAGGCCAGGAGCAAAGGCAGGTTTAGTTAAAAACTACTGTACTGTATAAAACTTGTGGTATTCATAGGGTGTGGCTGAGAGGAACATACAGTGCTCTATATAATCAACAAGCATTCGTATCTTCATAGTTTCAAAGATCACTTCTTAGCTGAAGTAGGGCAGCAAGCTGCTGGCTTGTGCTTCCTTTTCAAGAAGAAAGAAAACCTTTTAAGAGTAACTTTTATTCTCAAATGATCTTAATGTTTTAAAACCTTTTGAATCAGAGTAAGTAACTAAATTAGACTTCCTTAAAGATGGAAGGAGTCACTGGAAACTTGTCTAGCTGTTAAAATACATTTACATGCTGCAATTTCCATTACCTTGTTTATCTTAGATATGTTGTGCGGGTAGTGATGATTTGTGAGGACCGAAGATGAATCCAAGGGTCAAGTTCCATACTAATTTTAAAACAACTTTGCCAATTGAAGAGGTTAATTTAACAAACAACAGACTTCTTTAATTGTTGCAACTGTTCTATATAAAAAGCCATGAGACTGCTCTTATGCCTGCAATGAAGTGCTGGTGTTTAGATCTGTGGGTTTGCAGTTGTATGTTGTTACTTCTAATGTAAAGATGGCATGGGACCTCACTTGGCACGAAGATGAGCTTCAGTAAAATTTTACTTGTCATTCAACAGTGAATTGAATCATATAATCATTTTGGTTGGAAAAGACCTTTAGGATCATCGAGTCCAACCACTAATGTAACACTGCCGAGCTCACTGCTAAACCACGTCCCTCAGCCCCTCACCTACACCCATTTTAAATACCTCCCTGGGCAGCCTGTGCCAGCGTCTAACAACCCTCTCCATGAAAATTCTTCATAATTTCCAAGCTAAATCTCCCCTGGTGCAATGTGAGGTCATTTTCTCTTGTCCTGTTGCTTGGGAGATGAGACAGACACACACCTCCTTTCAGGTAGCTGTAGAGAGTGATCATGTCTCCCCTCAACCTTTTTTTTTTCTCCAGGCTAAACAACCTCAGTTCCCTCAGCTGCTCCTCATAAGATTTGTTCTCCAGATCCTTCACCAGCTTCGTTGCCTATATTTGGATATGCTCTAGCACCTCATTGTCCCTCTTGTAATGAAGAGCCCAAAACTGAACACAGTGTTTGAGGTATGGCCTCACCAGTGCCCAGTAGAGGGATGTAATTTCTTCCTACATCCTGCTGGTCACACTACTTCTGATACAAACCAGGATGGGCTTTGGAGGAGTGTTGAATTAGGAAAAAAGGCATGGAATTTTACTGGTTTTGCTTGTTTGTACATTCTTCAAAGCCTGAAGCATTTTGTGTACAGTTTAGCCTCAAAATGATGAAGCTTCCACCTTCTAGCTCCAAAACCTGTGTGAAGGTGGCTTACTGGCACCAGGTGAGAGAACATGCTAGAAATCTGCTCCAAGGTTAATGCTCAGCAGTGCCCAGGAGGCTCCCACAGCAAGTGATGGTCAGAGAGCCCCGGGGCAGCACCTCTGTCCTTCG
This sequence comes from Urocolius indicus, assembly GCA_013401255.1. Classification (NCBI taxonomy): domain Eukaryota; kingdom Metazoa; phylum Chordata; class Aves; order Coliiformes; family Coliidae; genus Urocolius; species Urocolius indicus. Next base: position 568 of record WBNH01003105.1, on the reverse strand, counting down.
GCAGCGTTTCTCACATTTCCCCAGACTACTCAGCCTTTCAGAAACAGCCCTGCAGCATCGGTCACAGCTCGGTCACAGCTGTTACTCCTAACCTGTAAAAATCGGGCTGCGTTTCAAACATTCACCTACTTCATTTCTCCTCCGGTGGGTATGGCTTTTTTGGGCTTGACGGGGTGTGTGCCTTCCCCATCTGTTTAACTCCCGGCTTTGCGAGGGTCCCAGAGACCCTTCTGCGGCCCGGCCGCTCCCCACGCAGTCGCGGCACCGACGGGCTGGAAGCCCCGAGCGCCCACCCGGTGCCGCCGGACGGGGCAGCGCAGCCGCCGGCGTCTCCCCGGCCGAGGAGCTGCAGCGGGCGGGACGCGAGCTCCTCCCGGCGGCGGCCGCGACGGGCTCTGCAGGGACAGCCCCTTCCCCCGGCGCGGGGCGGGCTGGGGCGGTGTGTCGGGGCGGTTGTGCTAGTGCGCGCAGATGCCGTGGGGCGCCCGGTGGGGTCAGGCAGGGTTGTGTTACGCCGTTGGGGGCTGCCGTGGCTGTATCTGAGCGATGATTCTTGTAAACCAGGGGT
>WBNH01003104.1:194986-221510 GCA_013401255.1 Urocolius indicus | reverse complement strand
CTCCCTCACCTCAACACCAATTTTCTCCTCATATTCCAGTGCAACTTGCCTGTCTGACAGCCAGACCCACAACTACAGGTAGATGCTCATTCTCCCCTCCATCATGTCCTGCCGTGGTGACAGCAGGGACCAAACCAGCCAAATGAGTCTTTGTCTTTTAACTCATGGTGTATGAGAGCTCCATGTGCCATGCAGATGTACAATCCAACCCCAGAGCTGCAGAGGGTGAGATTCAGCAGGTCTGAGCTGCCAGGGGACCTCTCATCCCACAGGGAATGTCTGCTTTTAGAACATCTGCCTGGCTCTGGCCCCCAGCTGTTCTCTGCTTCTGTGTCTCTAAGAGGAGCATAATAATAGACATTATAATAGCTGATCTTAAGAGGCCTTCCAAACTTAAACCAACATTTGCATAAAGGCTTTTTGCTCTTGGAAGAGAAAGTGCCTTGGGAGTCTGTGGTTTTGATTCAAGGACACTCTTACCTTCCCTTGGGAATGATCTTTTCCAGTAATTAAAGCCTTTAACCTATCTAACTGAGGAAATGCAGACCTCACTGTTTAGGAAGGTGACTCTTCTACAGCAAGGTTAGGCATGGAGAAAAGAGGAATGGTGCCTTAGCTAGCAAGGCAAGGCAAGGCTAAATCACATCCTCCTGTCACCCTGCCCAGGTCAGGCAAAAAACTCCCCTGAGAGTCTGGAACTGCACAAAGTGATGTTTTATGATGCTGCCGAGGTGGACTATCAATCTATCCCCATTTGGAAACTTACAGGATCCTAAAATACAGCTGAGGATGGTCCTGCTCATGGGCTCTTTTCAGTCAGGAACCACTTGAAGTGTAGGATGTATATCGGTCCTTCAAGAGGATGGTTGATAGAGCTTGTGCAGACCAAGGGCTCACGGAGCTGAAGGTGGTCACTGAGAATTTCAGTCAAGTAAGGGAAGCTCTGCAGTGTCACAGCAAGTTTGGGGAGGTGATTTTGGTTCTTTTCTTGACTGGAACAACTCAGAAGAGCCCCAAAAATATCCTAGATGGGGAAGTATTGCATGTCAGGCACCATCATTTTTCAATAGGGCAGTTGATCTCTTTGAAGAGTTCATTGTCCAACCAACCCTTGAGTCACAGTGCAGCTGCTTTACCCAGAAATCCTGTTTTCAAGGTAGGATGTCCAGTATCTAATCTACAGAGTCCCAAGCTGCCCAAATGCCTGACTGCATGTCCTACATGATTACAGGAAGATCATGCACTGGTACACGATGCAAGGCATTGTGAAGAGCAGGACACACTGTGGGCTTTGTGGATACATCGACTAAAAAGAAAGGCAGGGAGATCTATTTTCTGTGCTTTTAAAGCCACTCAGTCTTGGTGGTTGCTCACTGGTTTCCTTTTACAACAGGTCCATGTCTTTCACTAAGTCCTTGCCACCTGAGAAGTGTCACAGAGCAGAGGTTGTATCTGTAGCATCCCATGGACACTTTCTGCTCTTCACACCAGCTGATCCATGTCCCACTGCCTGTCTCTTGAAGAAAAGCTTTCTAAAGCCAGCAGACAACTTCTTTTATTCCTTCAGCCCATCCCCCAGTGCACTACTGGCCCTGACAGAGCTGCAGATGAAGCAGTCACACAGCTTGCCTATGCTGACATAGATGAATCCTCTCAGATACAGATAGGAAGGGAACTCTGTCACAGCCCCAAAGCCCCATGAGAAGTCAATGCACTTCTCTTTGGACCTATGCATGACATATATTTCCCACTGCAACAGTCCAGCTGGTATTGAGGGAGCAACATTGCCAGGGACATGCCCTTCCTGTGATCCCACACTGAGTGTCTGTGGTGGGGTTTGCTGGTAGCCTTCTTCCAGCTCCATTTCTCTTAACTGACACCTTCAGTTTTAGCTCCTGCTGCAGATGCTGCCTTTCCTGAGTGCTCCTGCAGAGGTATTGAGAAGAAGAAGCATGAAAGGAAGGTAGGCATTGTTCTTGTAAAGCCAAGTCTCTACACAGGGGCATGGAGGGAGGTTAATCTGAATATTCCCATTAGTTCCTCTGTGTTAAACCCAGTTAAAAGTACCCACTAATTCAGCCTGTCTGACTGCACTGGCAGTGTGCAACCAGGCAGATTAAATCATGGTCTCATGAGCCCCTTTTTTTAGCCTTGGATGAGAGCAGACAAAACATGGCTAATGTAGTGAAACCCAGCCACACCTCTAGAGCCTGAGAATTTAGCTTCCCTGCTCAGCCCAAGCTCTGGGCCTGCTGGAAGCATGAAGCAGAACTGCTTCCCAAGGACTATTTTCCTAGGCATAGTTCTTATTCTGAGGCTGCCCTTTCCAGCAAACACCTCATCACCTGGACTTCCAGGTGTTACAGGAGTGAGCTGGTCCAGTTCCCAGTTAGCACAAAACAGCTGACACAAAGTACCAGGAGACTGCAAGGGCTGTGCCCATCCCCATCCAAGAAAGCAGCCGCAATTCTTTGGCCTTTGCTAAGCTGCTGCCCAGCAGTCAGCATTGTCTGTGAGACTGGAAAAGCAGGAGCTGGCTTGTTCTCCAGTGCCTTTCACAGCACAGGATGCAGAAGCTGAGCAGCATGACACAGGGTTTCTGTTGCCTGCCAGCAGGGCATGGTTTAATGGCTTTTGACAGAAGGGAAGGGAAGAGGAAAGAGGATTCAGAAGATCTGAATCAAATGGTCCAGCTTTTCCCTTGCTTGAGGTCAGGAATACAAGTGGAATAAATTAGTGCCCTTTACAGAACTGGCAGAAGCCAAACACTGAGACCTGGAGGATGCTCCCACTGGGAAAGGGCTTTGGGTTCAGTGGTGTAATTCCCAACCTCAACTTAAGGTAGAATTTCTTCCCTATTGAGGTGAGGGAGCACTGGCAGGGGCTGCCCAGATGGGCTGTGGAGGCTCCTTCTCTGGAGACATTCCAAGCCAGCTGGATGGGTCCCTGTGTGCCCTACTCTAGGTGCTGCTGCTCTGGCAGGGGGGTTGCACTGGATGAGCTTTTCAGGTCCCTTCCAACCCTTGAGACTCTGTGATTCTCTGATTCTGTGACTGTGTGCTGTGAGCCAGAGCACTGTGGGGTTCAGGATGGCTTCCATGTCCACAGGTGTGTGTGCTGTGCAAAAATAAAGGGTGAATACTTGGGAACAAATGAGAGCTGGTGCTTGAGTGTAGGTACAGAAAATGTGAGTGCAGGGAGTACAGTGTGAGTAAAGGAAGGAGATGGAATCCCCATCCCTGGAGAGATCCCAAAGCCATGGAGCTGAGGTGCTGAGGGCCATGGCTGAGTGGTCGCTGTGGCACTGTGAGGTGAGGGGTTGGGCTCAGTGATCTTAAAGATTTTTTCCCACCAAAATGATCCCATGAGTGTATTTCTGTGCACAATCAGGGCTGCAGGGTGGTGCTGGTGTGTCAGAGTGTAAGCACACATGAGCTATGCAGGTATCTGCAAGTCCAAGGCAGCATTAGTATACCTGTGTTTGTGTGTGAACAGCACTAAAGCACATGTGCATGTGTACATAGAATCATTGCATGGTTTTGGTTGCATTTCACTTGGTGCTTGTCTGTGTGATACTTTCTATGTGTTGAGGGGTTAATAACACAGTCATAGAATCATAGAATGGTAGGGGTTGGAAGGGACCTTTAGAGATCATCCAGTCCAACTCCGCTGCAGAAGCAGCTCCCACTTAGACCAATCCAAGCATCTGCATGTGCTGGTGGAGAGCTCTGATTCACAGCTCCAGGCTTTTAACTGTGGGGAAAACAAAGAAGCTGGGGAAACTCAAATCCTACACTTGGTGTGTTCTAAGTCTAATGACTCAGTAATGAAGCAACTTCAAGGCAGGCTTCAGTTGCATGGAGGGCAGACAAATACCTGCACTGCTGGGATGCTCAGCACCCTCTGTGTGTAAACATCAGAGCACAGTCACTGTACTTCAATGTACCTCTTTGCTGCATTGGTTTTATTCTCCCTTTCTGGATCCAGAGAAGGATTTTGCTTCTGTGTCTAAAGCTGCAGATCCTGTCACCATCCTGAGGATATCAGGTGTGTATCCTCTGGAAGCTGAAGGCTGAAGAGCCGGACTGTGCTTGATGTGAGGAAGGGGTGTTGTGACCACAAGTATCTCAGAGACAGGTTTGTTCAAGGCACAGACCATCAGCATTAGGTAGATGCTCAAGCAGTTTACATCCCTGAAGAAGACAAGAATGTGTTTCCTCATCAAGCTCCTTTGCTCAACTTCCTTGCAAGACAGAGGCAGCCTCAGATGAGCTTCTCCAAATGCTTCATTTTTGAATGACCTCATGCAAGGCAGAAACACAGCAGTGCCCACCATAGTCACAATGATTTTGGCTTTGGTAGAGCTCATGGGGCTCAGTGTTTCTTACAGTCTCTTGATAAGTCTCTTGGGTTGTGGAGTCTCATTCCTTGGAGGTCTTCAAGACCTGCCTGGACATGTTCCGGTGTGACCTGATCTAGGTGGGAGCTGCTTCTGCAGAGAGGTTGGACTAGATGATCTCTAAAGGTCCCTTCCAACCCCTACCATTCTATGATTCTATGACAACTATGTAAGAGTTTGCTCTTTATTGACTGGGCTAAAGAAAACTCTCCTGAGCTGGTATTCTCAGGTAGAGAGACTCCGACAAGAATGAAATCAGCCACAAAAAGCCATCAGCACATATTCCATAGCCCAGGCAATAGAGGGTCCCATCGTGGGGATCCTAACTCAAGGGAGCAATATCCCAGTCCCAGATGCCTTGCAGAGCTCTTCACTACTGGGAGCACACAGGAAATGGTCAGGGTGCAGAGACTGTTTTATGAGTCCATGTCATTGCTCAAAAGTGGTTAGGAATGATGGATGTGAGAGGGCAAGAAAAGAATCCTGAGAGCTGGCACGTTGTGAATAAGGATGGGGAACACTTGTCCCTGGTTTTGAAGAGGAGAAAAGGGTTTGTTTCCTTTTTCACCTGAGTGCTTGTGCAATGCACCAGGAGATGAAATGTTTTGCAAAACATAGCAGTGGAAAGAGGACACAGTGCCTGGGCTACAGCCCTCATCTAATGAGGAACTATCTGTGTGTCTGGCCACATCAGTGTAAGCTTTGTGCCTCAGTTTTCCCTGAGCCTGCTGTGCTAATAACATCAGACAGCTCCTCTAAATGTCATGAGATCTAGGAGAGAGGAGCTCTACTAAGTGATAGTAAGCAGTACAAATCAGTGTTGTTATTTATCCCTGAGAAGTGATGATATAAACAAGAGCTTTATGATTGAACTGGCCATTCATGCAAGAGCAGCTCCCACCATGTCAGCTTTGCCCATCACGCCTCGGTCACGTGAGCAGCAGCCAGTGCTGCAATGGGAACTTGAGGCTTCATGGAGCAGAACAGGCTCAGGGTAAACACTGTAGGATGGCACAGGGCACCAGCCCCTGCATCTCACTGCTGCCTCAGCTAACAATGGCCTCTTGGCTGCTTGGCAGAGCTGATGAGCAAATGCAGGGAGCACACACAGCCTGCTCTGACAGCCACGCAGAGCACAGCAGCTTCTCTGACACAGGGAGCATCATGGAATTGTTTGGCTGGAAAAGACCTTTAAGATCAGTGACTCCAACCCTTCTCCTCACCCTGCCAAGTCTATCACTAACCCACAGCCCTCAGCACCTCAGCTTCATGGCTTTAGGATCCCTCCAGGGCTGGAGACTCCCCCAGCTCCCTGGGCAGCCTGGCACAGGAGCTGACACCCCTCTCCGGGAAACAGTTCTGCCTCAGCTCCAACCTCAACTATGTTTGCCAACATTTAATAATATGTGCCAAGGGCCTGTTTAGTTACTGGCAGGGATGAGTGAGGCAGGATACTGCAAATGCCAATACCTCAAATTCATGCAGCTTCAAGACAAACATGTCTCTGGAGCTACTCCACATGTGGCAACACAAGGAGAGAAGAGAGGGCTCCTTGTGTCTAATATTACTGTAGGACCTGAGTCCTGACTGAGATAATCATCTTTCACTGCAGTTACCTGGAGGGAAGGGATTTTTGATGCCTGAGGTGTAATTTACACATGCCAGTGAGAGTGCATTGATAAGAAAGGCTGTAGCATGCACACACTTGTAGCTCTGTTGCAGCCTCAACTTCTTTCCAGTCCTTAAAGTTGTCCTGATTAGTCCCTGTAGAGAATCTAATGTCCATCCCAAGAGGGAAAATCTGGAGTGAGGGAGGAGATTGAATGTTCTTTGACTGAGGCTCCTTTAACAGGGCAGAGAAGGAAACATCCTGCAGCTATAAATTGGCTCAGCATGATGGAGCAGGCACACAGGAGAGTCCTGTGCCGAGGAGAGGAGAGGAGAGGAGAGGAGAGGAGAGGAGAGGAGAGGAGAGGAGAGGAGAGGAGAGGAGAGGAGAGAGATTTTCAGTGGAAAGGAACCTCTAATGATCTACCCCAACTGCCTGACCACTTCAGAGATGTCCAAAAGTTAAGGGCATTATCCAGGACAGGCTTGAGGCATTGCCCACCTCTCTAGGGAGCCTGTTGCAGTGTTTGACCACCTTCTCTGTAAAGAAATGCTTCCTAAGGTCAAGTCTGACATGACAGAGCTGCAGTCTGTGGAACAGGACTTCACATGACTCCCATTACTGTCCTGCCTGAGTATTTCACAGCCTTCAAAGTGCTGCTATTGCAAGTAGAGTTGAACAAACCCCACTTTTTCTAGGTCACCTACAGCTCTGGAGTTTTCTCTTAATGTTTTTCTTTTACCCAGTTGAATGTTTCAGGAGTTTTAGTGAAACAGAGAAAAGGCAGGAGAAAGCACTGTGGGTCAAATGACAAGTGTCACTTTGCTTTTGAGGCTGTCACAGTTAAGAAGGCTTCAAAATGCAGCCAAACTGACAGGAGCTCTCAGAACATTTCTGCTGCTCTGAACCTGAATCCACGTGGGGAGCTGCTCTCATCTTCCCTGAACACGAGACCTGGAAGGAGAGCTTTTTTCCCCCCCCTCCTCCTGATTTCCCTCCCAAGAAGCCTCTCAGAAGAGATGGCCAGGGAGCCCTCAGCTTGTGAGCAGCGAGCCTTCCCTCTGCCATCGCCTGTCATCTCAGGAAAGGAAGGAAAGGTAAAACAGGAGGATGGAGCTGGACATCTCCTGCTCGATTCTGTTACCCTTGGGCAGGTGAAGGCTGGGGCCTCATCGTTTTGGTGCTAACCTGCCTGTCTCCTGGTTGTTCAGTGAGTGTGTGGAAGAGCTTGATTCACAAGGCAGGGACATTTGGATGGGCTGGGGAGGACACAGCTAAAAGCCTGTAACCAGCACACACCTCTCAGCACTGTGATTTCAAACCTTTGCTGTCCTTCAGGATCCCTGAATGTCAAACTAAACATCTGGATCAACCTCATCCCTCCTTTCAACTCCAGACCCTCTCTCCCCTCAACTGGTTCTTTTCCCCCAGGCAGCTCCAGAAACTTTCTTCTCTGCAAAGTCTCTGCTGTTTATTCCTTAGAGTGAAGCTGGGCAACTCCTTTTGCTGTTGCTGATGCTCATTTTCTTCTCCCCTGTAGGCATCCATCTCTTCCCACCTTCCCAGCTGAGGTAGAGGGAGCTGCAGCAGCAAGGATCCCTCTTATTCACCCTTTCTGAGCCCAGGCTGATCTCTTATTGGGACTCCTGGCTCCAGGTGCCAGCTTGGCTGTTGGAGACAATACTCTGGGCAATGTGCAACTGTGCTGAGCCACAGGATAAAAGCTTCCCCCTGGGACTCTTCATTTCATCTGCTGTGGTGATACTAGCTGGCTTATTCCCATATCCCTTCCCTCCCCTGAGCCTTGGGAAAGAGAGTAGCAGGAGGGCTGAGTGCATTTTGTTGTTATTGGCTTTAATAGCTGAGATCTCAGTGAGTTTCAGTGGGACTTCTGAGTTGCCCAGCTTGAGAGCTATAGACCCAATCCTGTTCCCTCCAGGCTCTGTGGAAAGCTGAGCCTCACAGCTCGGGTGCTTTTGACTATCAGGAACTGCTTCATGTTCTGCAAGGATGTTGTAGCACAGAACTGCAGCCCAAGGTGTCTGTACAGGTCTGCAGGAGGTGCAGAAGCAGGGCTTTGGAGATCAGCCTGCCAAGGGAGAAGGCAATGACAGATGAGTTTGGCAGTGCCACGTGTTCATATCATCATTAGGCAGACTGGGATGAGTGGATCAAGAGGAAAAAAAAGGAGACTTTACCTCTAGGATTGCACCTTCTGCTGTGCCACTGGTCCCTCCAAAGCCTCTCCCTGCACTTCAGCCTCATGCCAGCATCCAAAATATATCAGTCAGTTTGGTGCATGTTTACACAGATGTTGCAACATCTGTCCAGTTTGGACAAGGTGGTTGGCTGAGGGGGAGGGTGAGATAAAGTTTGCTGTCTGGGGTTCTTGAGGAGCACTCTGTCCTTTGTGTTGCCCAGGTGCACAAAGACAAGGCAAGATGGGGGAGGAGAAAGAAGAGCTTGGAAGAAACGTTGCTGGGAGGAGGGAGGTTCCCACCAGTCTGTATCTCTGAAAGCCATTTTCATTAGCAGAAAGTGAGTTGAAAAGATTTTTGATAGCAATCCCTCTTTTGTATGAGTTCCAGGGGCTGGCAGAGGGTTTGGTTACCAGCATAGCTTCAGTTAAATCCACTCTCAGCAGCAAAGCTGGGGAATGACTCCCCCCCTCCTCCCTCGTGACCTGCTTTCCTGAGAAAAAGCACAAGCACACCCGTGTTGCTCCTTATTCCTTCTCTTTACTCAAGGCTGAGGGGGAGGCTGTGTCTGTGGGTCAGAGCTTTCCCCCCCTCTCTCACCCAGCTAGAGCCATCTCCAGGGGAAAGCAGGAGTTAGAGCAGATCTGACAACAGTCACACTGTCCACATAAAACCATTGGGCTTGGATGGTGGGGAAATGATCCAGCAGGAGAAATCTCTGCCAGCTTTGCAGGTCTGGGAGTTTGATTTGTGTTTCAGCCTCCTGCTAGTCCAAGCCAGGCTTTTAGCAGGCTGCAGAAGAGGAGTTTGCTCCACTGCTCTGTGGTTTCACTGTAATTCTGCTGCTGTGGCTTTCTGCATCCTCAGGGCTGCCCTGTGTGTGAGATTGTGACAAGAGACCATTCCCAGCAGCTTGGCTCAGGGCTGAAAGGGAATCGATGAACTCAGCCACGTCTCTGCTTGCTGCTCTGTTCCAAGCTGAGCAGAGCAGCCCTGCTGAGGGATCTCACCCTCACCCTTTGATTGATCTGGGTCCTGCTCCTCAGGGAGCTGTTGACATCGACCCCCCTCTTCGAGAAAACATCATCTCAGCACTCAGGAGGGCTGGGAACAGGTTGTTGAAGGAGAGCAGGCAGCAGGATCTTAACCATCAGCATTTATTTATTAGTGCAGCAGCCCCCTCACTGCATTAACATCATCTTTATTTCCCAGAGGTTCCCTCCTCTTGTCCTAATGTAAATCCAAAGCAAACCCTCTGGTAGACTCCTTAGTACACCCACCTAAGTCAAGTCAGAAATCACTCTTGTCCCACCCAGGTGGGAGTTTGTGGCTTGCTTTGCATTTTCTTTACCCTTTCCTACCCAAAAACGTGTATCAAAGCAGCAGGTGATGTGACAGGACATCTATAGAAGCTACAGACACAGAATAACAATGAGAAGGAGGTGAGCAGTGATGCAGCACCCCTGAACCAGCATCCAAATGACCTTCAGGAACAGGCAGATGTTGCTTTCCAGAAGCTGAGCAGGGTACAAGGGAGGCATTCCACACATCCAAGAGGCTGTCAGCTCTGCTTTTCTTGGCTGCTCCACTTCCATGAAGTGCTCCTTTTGCAGAGGGCAGAGGAAAAAGAGGCCAAAGGGAAAGGAATGGGCAAAGGGAGGCACTGGCAGGGAAAAAGTGCAGCTAGCTGAACTTAAACTGCCTAAAGCTTCCCCTCCACAGACCAGCATCCCTGTGTGTGTGTGTGTGTGTGTCTCTGCCTACCTCTTGCTGCTATCACCTGGCTCTCTGAACTCCTAATCACTCCTCAAGCCTGATTCAGAGCTCATTGATGTCCAGCTCTAGGCTTGCAATGGCTCTTGATTTTGGTGTTTCCCTGAGGCTCTGATCTTGGGACAATTGTGCCAGTAACAGCAAGGCTCAAAGCTCTGTCTGTCCTAGGAGCAGGGTTGGACCACAACAGCCAGGCTAACTCAGAAGTGACCTGCTGTTGCTGTGATCTGTACAGTCATTAACAAGTCTGTCTTGTCCAGGAGAACCTTATTAGTATGTTTGAAAGACATGATAAAAATCCCTTGGGGTTTTAAAAGGCTTAATCTTCCAATCCCCATCCAGTTGTTCCACCCCCCTCCCTTCCTTACCCTCACAGAAACAAGGTCTTAGATGCTCCCCTGCACATTGTGAGTTGCCTGTACTAAAAGGGAGGTGGCAATGCATCAGTGACCTTTCTCCTGCCAGTCCCTGAGCAGTGATGGGAACTGGTGCAAAGACACAACGTGCCATGATGGGATGACGATCTCCCACACCCTGCAGCTGAGCCCAGAGGTGACCTGCTTCACCTGCTTGCAGTTTGATGGGGATGTTTGCTCAGCTCTCTTGCTTTCAGCTGCAAAGGTGTGAAAGGTGCCCTTTCCTCTTCCAGCTCACCCACCATTTCTTTGGAGTCATTTGGCAAGGAAGAAATTAGGAAATGCTCAGTGAAGAGATAACCCCAAAGATCTCAGCAGCTCTCCAGGATTCAGAATCATTTCACAACACCCACAGAATTGTTTGGGCAGTCACAAGCCCTTTTCAAAGGACTTCTTGCACCCCCTCCACTTTGCTCTGCTTTTAAAACCCCTTTCTCAGCTGGAAACACTAGAGCATGAAGCTATCCAGAGTACCCAGCTCCAGATAGATCTGTTTCTGTCATCCAGTGAGGATCACAGTGAGGATCTGTGAGGACTTTACTCTTAGGAAATTGGGGTGGGTTTTGCTAAGTGCATTGAAGCAATTTGGACCTTTCCAGGACTGCATCTCCCTCTTGGTTACGGTTAATCTTTAATCCAGCATCTTCATCTTCCCCTGCAGCACCTTCATTTGGCTGCTTGATTTAATTTGTTTTCCCTTCTGCTACCTCCTCCTATTCCCAGCCCCCCCTGTCATCTGCTTGATTTATCTTTCTTTGTCTCTTTATCCACCAGCCCTGCACTCAGCCATTACATTGTTCTGATTTAGGTTTCTGAGAAGCACAGTACCCTGGAGCTACTGTTTTGGTGATGAGAGAGCCATCCTTCTTCTCAAACTGGCCCTGGGGCCTCCTGTACTCTTGGAGTGAGGGCTGGGACATCTGCAGCAGGGTTTGTTTGCTCTTTTAGACAAGAGGCACAGCTTGTGTCTCTGTCCCTGACTTTGCCTTGAAAAGTTGGGGAGAGCATCAAGCTTGCAGGTGCCATTTCAGAGAGGAGGAGGCTGAAGACAGCACAAGGGACAGGGAATCTGAACCAGAGCTGCAATTTATAGGCTGTTTGAGTTTTTTTTAGAAGCTAACAGCATACTTTCATCTTCCTTTCTTCCTTTCAGTCTCAGGCACCACAGCAATGGACCAAATCCCTAGCTGGATGAGCCTGCTGCCCTGTCATCACCAGGGTTTGGTGGGAGCAGCTGTGGGATGATGATTGTCATCATCTCCCTATGCCAGCTAACCATCCTCCTTCTCCCTTGAGCTCTGTCTCAGGGCTTCATGAGGAGCTCTGAGCCCAGCTGACCATCCTCCTGCTCCCCTGAGCTCTGTCTCAAGGCTTCATGCGGAGCTCTGAGCCCAGCTAACCATCCTCCTGCTCCCCTGAGCTCTGTCTCAAGGCTTCATGAGGAGCTCTGAGCCCAGCTAAACAACCTCCTTCTCCCTTGAGCTCTGTCTCAGGGCTTCATGAGGAGCTTTGAGCCCTTTTAGGCTCCATTGTGGTCATCTAAGAAGACAGAAGTGCAGAGCAGTGACCAAGACATAGATGCTGCCATGTCTGAGGCAGCCTGACCATACCCTAAAGAGACTGTGAGATATCTCTTCATAGGTGTTTATATTGCCCTCCCTGCCTTTAGACAGCCTCCTTTTAAGGATGCACATCCTTGACTAGCCAAAGAGAGTGTTTCCAGCTTGTTCAACTGCTGGCTGCAATGTCTCACATTTATTTAGGCACTCGGTACACTCAGCAAAAGCATTTGCTACCTTCTTCCCCCCCCATTCTCCCCAAGCCTCCTTTCCCATGAGACTTGAGCATGGGACCATGATGCTCAGGCTGTAGCAAACAGTGTTCTGTGCTAATACATTCAGTTCCTCTGAGGCTTTTCCCTGAAGTGTTTTGAGTACACATGACACAAGGCTGCTGCTCATCACTTTGTTGTGCTGAGGGCTGTTGTTTTCTGGGTAAGCAGGAAACTTCCCCAGTTGCTCAGAAATGATTGTAGGCTGACTAGTTGTTACACAAGAGAAAGAAGATGGCCTGGAGCATCTTTATGGGTTAATGCCTGATGTGATGCCACATCCTTTTCTGGAGAGAAAAGCAGAGTCTCATCTTTTGGAGAGTGATCCAGTCTGTGTCTTTCTAGAATGAGAGGGACTAACTGCTTAACCAGCCCCAAGCCTGTGTGTCAGGCATCTCACACTGAGAAATTACAGCTGCAGAGCTGATGTGGAAGCTGACAGGTTAAGCTGAACATTTTCACGCCCAGCTGGAACACCCACCTTTGTTAAAGCAGGCTATTTCAAGAGGGTTCGTGCAAAGTGGCTTCAACAAGTAGGTGACAGCCCCTTTCAGCAAAGTCCTGGCTCCTGTGCTGACTTTGCAAGTCCTGCCAAAACATTTCCATGCAAACTCTTTAGTCAAGGACACCTGAGGACCTGCCCCTGGAGAGAACCATCTTGCAAAGCTTGGATAAGCAGCTGTGAATGTCATGTAGGGGTGGGAGGGAGACAGATCCATCACTCACTGATTTCACCTTGTCCTTTGTTGGAAAGGAGCCCTATATGTTAATAAGACCAGCCATCCTACTGCTCATCTTCCCCTTCCTCTCTTGTCCCAGTGGCACACATCCCTCCACTCAGGGAAGCCAGAACCTCAGAAAGGCCCAACCTCTGTTTATAATACTTTCACAGTAGCTCCTGCTTTCACCTTTTGTTCCCCAGATGATGCTGATACCTAATGAACTGTTTGTTGCTCTGATACTCTGATGGAGCAGAAAAACCTCAATGGGGCAGCTTTGCTCAAAAATGAGATTAGGAGGCCTGGCTTGAACTTCTTACATTAGAGGGATCCCAGAAGGGCTGTAAAGGGACTTTTAGCTCTGGGTAGCAAGTTTAAGAGCAGAGGCTGAAGTCTGGAATGGATAAAACATTGCTCTGTCGTGGAAAGTAGTACAAGGTCATCTTCTGCAGTCACTGACAGGTGAGTCAACCTGATGATACCAGTGTTTGCAGCGTAGCTAGATGTGGGAATGGGTTATCATCTTCTTAAAGCCATGAAGTGATGGGATTATAGGGAGCTGTAGGCTTTTTGGTTTCTGCTTCACAGGGATCTGTAGAGGAGCTTGAAAATGTCATCCTTTTAAAAGAGGAAATCCACATGACAACAAGGCTTCAAGTAAGCTAGAAGGGGGGGAAAAAAGAGAGAGAGAAACCCTTGTGACACTTCAAGGCAAATTCCTGGTGTGTATAAATTGACCTGTGATACCATGGAAGAGATCACATCTGTAATTATTAAGCAGCCACTAGAACTGGGGTCAGGATGCAGCATTTCATCTAATGAGCAGGAGCTGGTGGAGCTGGTTTCCTCTGCAACATGAATATTGTGACACCTCACAGGGATTTTCCCTTTTGTTTCAAAGGCCAAGCTGTGTCTTTGATTTCTCCATTTCTTCTCTCTGTGTTCTGTGGCATCAGGTTGTCTGTATCAAAGCTTTGTATCAAACACACATCCAGGATTGTTTGGTGACTTGTTGGGTAGGATCAAGACCCACCTGGACACGTTCCTGTGTGATCTGATCTAGGTGGGAGCTGCTTCTGCAGGGAGGTTGGACTGGATGAGCTCTAAAGGTCCCTTCCAACCCCTACCATGCTATGTTTCTATGATACAAGGGGTGGAATGGTCCTTCTGGGGGTCCATGCCAATGAAACATCTGTCCTGTGACTGCTTTGGCAAAGGAAGCTTGTCAGGGAAGTGTAAGCAAATTGCAATCACAGGGGAAAGAGTCAGTAGCCCAGATCTGCCATCTCATCCCATCCCATCCCATCCCATCCCATCCCATCCCATCCCATCCCATCTTTCCCTGTGCACTGAGGCATGTGTTTGGAGACCAAGGCAAGTTGGTACAAGTTTGACCTGTGAGAGATGGTTGTCTGCATTTCAGGCCTTCCCCTGGAGCTGTGGAGCAGGGATGTAATGGGGGAAGGTGCTGGTTAGTTATCAGACACATGCTCTGGGTTTTCCAACTACAGAACCCAAAGCCCAGGAGGCTGCTGATGCTGGGAAATGCTGAGCTTCCTCTCTGGTGGGATGGCCTGGCCTTCTGATGAGAGTCATTACAGCTCAGCATCAGCTGTATTTATGGTATCTGAGAAGATTATCTCCAGATAATCTTAGGGGTATTTAGACAGCCATATGCTTTATTTCAATGGCAAGATGGATTTCTCTGTGCTTTTTAACATTGTTTATGTTAATTAAGACATCACACTGGATGCTGCACACAGGCTGGTTTTGTTTCTGAGGCTAATTTGTAGATAGGGAGGAACCTTGTCCCCTGTAAAATGCTTCAATTCCCTTAGAGGTGATTATGAATTGGTAGCTGGGAAAAGACATTGCTTTTCACCTCCTTAGAACTTTATCTTCCCCTCTCTCTCTCTCTCCCTCCCCTCCACACACAAGAAGAAAAAGACCTGGAGAAAATCCTAAATATGCTTCATTTCCCAGTGGTCATGAATCTTTCCTTAAATTAGCATTGTCTTCATTTTGCTTGTGTTAGTTCTTAGGGAAATTAGCCAAAACCTGGAATTAGTGGCCTCTGAAGAAGAAATCATTAAGATTCCTCTTCTGGTTTCATTTTCCTTGCACCAAGCAACTGGATCAATAGCAGGCTTTTTGGTTTTTTTCTCCCTTTTCCTTTTTCTCCATTTTCATTGTTTTATCCTAAAGAGATAATACAATAATAGTTGCTAATCTGATTATTGATTCTTTCCTACTGGCCGAAAGTTGTTTTCTTCACTGACAGGTCTGTGCTCTCAGGGTAGAGGTGAGAAAAAGGGCACGGGTGCCATACAAGGCTTGATGAGACAGAGCCATCTCAGCAGCTGAGCAGAAAGTTTTAGAGCGTCTCTGGACATCTCTTTTGTTTGGGTTTGGTTTATTTTCTGTGAAGAAACCAGGGAACCCAGCCAGATAGTGTGTGGATGTGTTTATTGACAGGGAGACAACGTTTCTTGCTCCAAAGGTCTATTAGTGAGCTCTTCCCTGACTGTAACTATTCCTTTGTGTGCCTCAGTTTTCCTTATCATCAAATCATAAAACAGTTTGGTTTGGAAAGGACCTTTACAAGTCATCTAGTCCCAACCCCTTTCCACAAGCAAGGACATATTCCACTAGACCAGATTGCTCAGGGCCCCATTCAATTGAACCTTGAATGTTTCCAGGAATGGATCATCTCCCACCTCTCTGAGTAACCTGGCACAGTGCTTCCTCTTCCACTTCTAAATCTGCTCTCCTCTGCTTTACAACCATTACCTCTTGTCCTATCACTACAGGCACTATTACAAAGTCTGTCTCCATCTTTGTTATAAACCCCCTTGGAGTATTGGAAAGCCACAAAAGGTCTTTCTGGAGAACTCTCTTCTCCAACCCCAACTCTCTCAGCCTTTCCTCACAGCAGAGGTGTTGCAGCTCTCTGATCATTTTTGTGGCCTCCTCTGCACAAGTCAACATCTTTCTTGTCTTGAAAACTCCAGAAATGGATGTAGGACTCCAGTTAGGTTCTCATCAGAGTGGAGTAGATGGGGAAAATCATCTCATCATCAGCCTGCTGCTTTCTGTACACCCCGGGAAACATCTGGATCCCTGATCTGTGAGCTAATTGAGGTTGATGACACTCGATTCCTTTGAAATGTGTGTAGGAAACCTGCTGGACAATCACTCGTTGCCTCAGAGCTTCACTTTTCAGATTGGGTTCCATGGCTGTCCCTAAGCTGGTGCTACACTTTGAATTCAGAGATGCAGAAGTGTGTGATTCTTCTAGGAGAACAGGATTTGCTCCAGTAACCTAGACTGACTTGCTGGATGTGCAAGATGTCTCACAGGGGTTTCAGTATCATAACTGAGAGCTCAGCCTGGCTTTGAATCACTGCACTGATCACAGAAAGGCAAAATTATCTCTTAGATAACAGAATGACCCCTGTGAAATACTTCTCAGGCTTTTATTCAGTTCTTAGGATGGTATAAACTACCCAAAGCACTGTTACGGCTTTAGCACTGACAGCCAGAGTGTTAAAAGATTGATTTTAGCTTATTGCTCAATTTATTTCAATGTTTACCTATCTGGCATGAGATCTTTTGTGACTCTTTCAACAGCCAATCAAAGTTTAAAATTGAATTAATTGAATTTAATCAAATGTTTAAAATTTATTTTAATCTCAAAATCACAGAATCTCAAGGGCTGGAAGGGAGCTGGAAAGCTGATCCAGTGCAACCCCCCTGCCAGAGCAGCAGCACCTAGAGTAGGGCACACAGGGACTCATCCAGCTGGGTTGGAATGTCTCCAGAGAAGGAGCCTCCACAGCCCATCTGGGCAGCCCCTGCCAGTGCTCCCNTGAACTCTCTCCAGCAGCTCCCTGTCCTTCTGCATCTGAGGGGCCCAGAACTGGATGCGAACTTCCAAATGTGGTCTCACAAGGGCAGAGTAGAGGGGGAGCAGAACCTCTCTCCACCTACTGCACAGTCCTTCTAACCCATCCACCTCAGGATGCCATTGGCCTTCTTGCCCACGAGGGCACGTTGCTGGCTCCTGCTCATCCTGCTGTCCATCAGCAACCCCAGGTCTCTTTCCCCTACACTGCCCTGTAATAGTTCATTCCCCAGCCTGTGCTGGTACATGGGGTTGTTCTTTTCCACTTCTACACTTGCCTTTGTTGAATTTCATTAGATTTCTCCCTGCCCACCCCTCTAGCCTGTCCAGCTCTTGTTGAATGGCAGCACAGCCTCTGGGGTGTCAGGCATTCCCTCCAGTTCAGTATCATCAGCAAACTTGCTGCCAGTGCCTCTGTTCCCTCAGCAAGGTCACTAATGAATAGATTGAACAGCACCAGTTCCAGCACTGACCCCTGAGGGACTCCACTAGACACAGGCCTCCAACTAGACCCTGCCCCATTGATCACCACTCTCTGCCTTCTTCCCTTCAATCAGTTCACAATCCACCTCACTGCCTGACCACCCATCCCACATTGTCTCAGTTAATCAGCTTGTGTTGTATGAGGTTTTAGCTTTTTTTTCCCCCAAAGTACAGAATTTTTCCTGTCTCTTTTCCCTGAGAACCATCCACATTGTTCATCCAGCCCTGGGGTCCTGCAGTAACAGGGACACACTTGCTGCAGGAAAATGATATTGCATTTCTTTGTCCCGAGCTATATTGTGCAGAGCCAAAGCGTTTGAAAGATGCTCTGGGGCAGCCTTTGGCTGGAAATGAAAATTGCTTTTGGGAATCCCACAAAAAGGATTAACTTTGACTTCATCTCTGCTTCGTTCTCCAAATTAATGCTCAAAACTGCCAGCTGGAGCCACGCCAAGCACTTGCATGACCTGCCTGGTTAGCGAGGGGGTAACAGCCCATGTGAAGAAAGGAGTACCAGAGAACCACGGTGGAAGGGACCTCTGGAAGTGCTTTATATTATTTAAGTCTCAAGTATATACCCTGATTTTAGATCCTCTTTCAGATCCATACCCCTTCCCACAACAAAAGGCTCTCCATTTGTGCAATTTCCAATACAGATCACTGCTTCTGTTTAAGAAAGTCCTTAAGCACGTACTTAGCTTCTGTTTAAATCTACAAGACAGTGCTTAATTGCTTTTTCCTATCAAGTGCTCAAATAATGTTCATAGGCATGTTGTAACATATGGTGAAACATTTTTTTTCTGTGCAACATCACTGGAATTACACTGGAGGTAAATCTGACCATAGACGTTAGAGACAGAAGCAACTTGTCAGGTTTCCTGCTAACCCTTAGAGTACAATGTTTTTTACACCAGTCTGGTTTGGGGATTTCTACAATTCCTCTTTGACTGGCTTTGTAATCTCTCTGACTACACTGTTCTCTAATATTCTGCCCACGTTTTCCCTTTAGTGGAGTTCTTCTTTCTTCCCTCTTCTCTTGAGACCTCCTGGAACTCATTCTGCTTCCTTATTGGTGTACCTGGATTCACTATTTGTGAATCACTCAGATTCTGCTCTTCTTTGCCACTGAGCTCTGAGTATGGGTTTTTTCATTACAAACCCAGTCTACTTTTCTGCAGAATCAAAGCTTTTGCTGAGAAGATAAAGGCTCAGTACCAATCTGCAGGTGAAACCTGTACAGAGAGGCACTCAGATGCAAACACACACCTGTACCTCCACTGATGGACCTGTTCACTAACATCCCATGTTCTTCCATAGCTTTTAATCAGGTCCACCATGAAAGATCAGGGAGATCTTAGAGCCACTTTCCAGTACATAAAAGAGTCCTACAAGAAAGATAGAGGAGTTTTTACCCAGGCATGTAGTGATAGGACAAGGGTTAATGGTTTTAAGTTGAAAGAGGAGAGATTTAGATTAAATATTAAGGAGTTCTTCACTATGAGGGTGAGGAGACCCTGGGACAAGTTGATTAATCTCAGGGTCAGATAGGCTGTGGCTGTCAGTGTTCAAGGGTAGGTTGGATAGGGTTTGGAGAAACCTAGTCTGGTGGAAGTTGTCCCTGTCTATGTGAGTTTGGAACAAGATGAGCTTTAAGGTCCTTTCCAACCCAAACTGTTCTCTGATTCTCTTTATATTCAAATATGCAATATGTACTTTTTGTAATACACCTGGTTTATTGGTTGAACAGATCTCCATGAAACAATCTTCATATTACAAAATTCAGTGACCGAATTGGTTAGGATTTAAAATCTGCCCAGAACTATGAGGCTTTGGGTAACAGTTGCTGGTGGAATCTTTAAGGTCTTGTCTGGGCAGAGGGCTGAAACTCCCTCAGATGTGATTCCTTAGACCATAAAGAGATCCCATTAGATCTCTCTCTGTGATATTCAATGTCATCTGCAGCAGATGTAGCTGGACAGGCTCAAACATTCATGGGGCCACCCAAGATCACAAGACTGGCATTATTCACAAGATTTCACATCAGCATAGCTGTGATTTTGTAGCCCAACAGTTAGAGCTGAATCATTCATTCTAGGGAGTTTAACAAGAAACATGTGGAGCAGAAATTCCAGACTGAATCCAGAAGCTAGGCTTGAATGAAGGTTCATAACACCATGTCCTCAAGGCTCAGTGTTGGGGCTTGTTCTGTTTAGTATCTTTCTCAATCACCTGGATGAGGGGATCGAGGTCACCCTCAATCAGTTTGTAGATGATACAAAGCTGAGTGGGAACTTAGATCTTCTTGAGGGCAGGAAGGCTCTTCAGAGGTATCTGGTCAGCCTGGAGTGAGGCCAGCTGAGGCCAATTGTATGAGGTTTAACAAAGCCAAGTGCCAGGTCTTGATCTTGGGCCACATCAACCCTAGGCCCTGCTCCAGGCTGGGGAAGAAGGGCTGGAAAGCTGCTGCAGGGAAAAGGCCTGGGGGGGGTTGGTGCCAGAGGCTGAACAGGAGCCAGCAGCGTGCCCAGGGGGGCAAGGCCAGTGGCAGCCTGGCTGGGATCAGCAGTGGGGTGGCAGCAGCCCCAGGGCAGGGATTGTGCCCCTGTGCTGGGCCCTGGGGAGGCTGCAGCTCCAGGGCTGTGTCAGTGCTGGGCCCCTCACTCACTGCCACAGGGACATTGAGGGGCTGTAGCATGGCCAGAGCCGGGCACTGAGCTGGGGAAGGGGCTGGAGCACAAGTGCTGTGAGGAGCAGCTGAGGGAATGGTGTTGTTGAGCCTGGAGAAGAGGAGCCTGAAGGCACACAGGAGCTCTCTGCAGCTCCCTCACAGGAGGCTGGATTGAAGTGGGAGTCAGTCTCCTCTCTCAAGTAATGAACTATATGACATAAGGAAAAGGTTCAAGTTGCCCCAGGAGAGGTTTAGACTGGAGCTGAGGCAGAACTGTTTCCCTGAGAGGGGTGTCAGCCCCTGTGCCAGGCTGCCCAGGGAGCTGGAGGAGTACCCAGCCCTGGAGGGATCCCAAAGCTGTGGGGCTGAGGTGCTGAGAGCTGTGGCTCCGTGGTGGCTGTGGCACTGTGAGGGGAGGGCTGGGACTCGATGAGTTAAATGCCTTTTTCAACAGAAATGCTTCTATGATTCTATGTCCACACTGGGAACAGGGCAGCGCTGGCACCTCACCTGAGTGCCACAAGTGAAATAATAAGCAAGACCTAGGAGACCTTTTGCTCAGCTCTGTGAAGACCGAGATTCACCTGCCTCATGCCACGTTGTAGCACATAGATAATGAAAAGAGGCATGTTTTCCAACCTGCAAATACCTTCCCCCAACTCAGCTCCAATCCACATCCCAGGGGGGTGCAGAGGTGTTGATATCAAAAGGATTTCTAACAAGAGTAGGTAATTAAGGAGATTTGCAAAGAGGAAGGAAAGGATGAGAGAAGAGTTATTCCTCTGTGGAGTTAAAACCAGAGGGATGGACGTGCTCTTTGAAGCACCCAGCATCTGAATATTCTGAGTAGTTCAATAACTGGTAATAATCAATTAATGATCCCTGGGAGCAGTGAGGGCCATTCTCTATTAAATGGCATAGCTGGACTTCTTCTGATTGTGATTTACACCAGGTTTCTGACTCAGCACATCCCACAGCACCCATCCTTTTGGTGATTTATAGCAGCTTTTAAAGCAAAAACTGTGTGGCTTTGATTCAATTGATTCCTTTGACTCCAACAGGATAAATAAGCAGCCATCAGACCAGGTCTTGTAAGATCAAAGGGTGGTTATGATAATTTATCTTTTTCCTGCCTAGATCTCAAGATGTGTGCTCTGTTCTGTATGTGCCTCTAGAAATGGAGATCAGACAGTGCCAAGTGTGCTTTTGGCACCTGGATAGACTTAATTCTGATATTGCACTCACTGCTGTGCTGTCAGCTTTTCTACCACGAGGATGTGAGACCAGGAGCAACATTTAGGGAGTGTTATTTGTTTTCTGATACCTTCCCTGAGGGGGGTTCCTGTTTCAAGAGGCTTTCTGATTCCTCTGGCTTGGGGTTTTTCTCTTGTTCTTGTGTTCTGTTTTCTTCTTCTTCTGTTGGATGAGGTTACTTCTGTCGATGCATGGCCCAGATCTGTCCTAGAATACTCTGAGAGCTGGTAAATGAGTAAAGGCAGGCTTCAGGATTGAAAGTGATGTTGAAGTGATTTTATTCACACGTTTCAAGGGAGTTGAAATTGCTTGGGGGCAGGGAGCGTGTGTGTGTGTGTGTGCCAGTGTACACATATTTGATGCTTGAAGAACCATAGCAGGTCTATTTGTTGTGAGAACCTGCTTAAACAGAAAGAAGCTGATAATTAGGAGCCTTTTTTAAGAGCACTTCATGCACTTTTCTAGCTGTCTGCAAAGCCATAAGTGATAAAGATAAGCAGAGCACTAAAAAAACCCCACAATGAAACAAAACAAAACCCCAAACCCTAATAATCAAGCAAAGAGAAAGAAACCCAGTGTGTACAAAAACACAACAAAAGTGTGTTTTTAGAGGGAGAGCAAAAGCTGTTGCAGAGATATGGACAAAGGACAAATAGCAAGCAATACAAATTAAAAGCCGGAGGAAGATAAAGCTGGGACGTGAGAGTTTTAGTGCTGAGGATGGTTCAAGTGAATGAAAAGGGAGATTCAGAGCATGCTAACCCCAAAATACAAGCTAAAGGTGTTGGTTTGTTACTAGCTAGAAAGGACAGATTTATTTGTAATAATGCAGACATTTCAATAAACTTCTGGATTCTGTAATTGGAAGAAAGCCTGTTACTTCATCCACATCCCAGCCTAATGAAATACTTTGCAGTAGAGCAGCAGCTACAAACCATGCCATACATCATATCATAAAGTAAGATGTTGTGAAGGGGAAGGAGGCAAAGTAATTTGGCATGCCAGAAGGCTCAGGCTAATTGAGGATCATTGGTCTTTAGCAAGAAAAGGGTGCAAATAGCCCCAAAATCTGGAGAAGGGAAGAGTGTCTGTAAGCACAACAGCACAGAGCCGTCCCCCATCACACGTGTCTTAGGCAGAATGACACACCATGTGATGCAGGATCCCCAAATGAGGGGATTGTGGGTGAGATTGTGATTATAATTGAATAATAGCATGCTCATTAAAACAGAGAAATTAATAGCAATCAGCTTGTGGAAAATAGATCTTGTCAGGCTAAACTGATGCATTCTCTGAGAATATGTAACTGGTTGGTAGAGGCTGAGTGTTTGTCTCTATTTATACACACCATAAATAAGGCATTTGTCTTGGTGACAGTGGATAAACAAAAGGACTAGCTAATGCAGTTCTTGGAAATATAGGTGGTACATATAGGGGTGAATACAGAATACACAGTCTCTAGATTGGCCTTGGATCTCTCAGTCCCTTCTAAGAAGGGTATTGGGAAATTATAGAAGGTGTATGGAAAAGAGCAGAGATGGAAAAGACTACAGAACCATGCTTGGACCTGAGAGACCCCAAGAGATTGACCTGCAGGAGAGCAGCTCTGAGGAGAGAGACCTGGGAGCTGTGGTGGGCAGCAAACTAAACATGAGCCAGAAATGTGAGCAAGAAGCCAATGGCAGCCTGGGGGCATTGAGGAGAGTGTGGGCAGCAGGGCCAGGGAGGTTCTGCTCCCCCTCTGCTCTGCCCTGCTGAGGCCTCATCTGGAGTCCTGTGTCCAGTGCTGGACTGGGAACTGCTGGTGAGAGGCCAGTGCAGGACTCCCAAGATGCTGAGAGGACTGGAGCATCTATATGAGGAGGCAAGATGAGATGGGACCTTATCAACACTTATAAATATCTAAATGGCAGGTGGCCAGAGGCTGAGGCCGGTGTTTGTTGTGTGGTGGCCAGTAACAGGACAAGGGCTACTGGGCACAGGCTGGAGCACAGGCAGTGCCCCTGGCACAGGAGGAGCAAGTCCTTTACTGCTGAGGGGAGGGAGCCCTGGCCCAGGCTGCCCAGGGAGGGTGTGGAGGCTCCTGCTCAGGAGGTTTCCAACCCCACCTGGACACGTTCCTATGCCCTCTGAGCCAGGGGAACCTGCTTGAGCAGGGGCTGGGGCTGCAGCAGCTCTGCAGATCCCTTCCAGCCCCCATCATTCTGTGACTCTGGGATTCTATGAAGAGATGATGTGACTTAGCTCAGTGAAGACCATGTGGAAAGCTGACTACTCAGGGAAGGCAGGTTTATGTCCCATCAGTTGGATGCATCTGATACAGAGCCCAAACATTTAGAAAGCCCTGGAGGTGTCTCAGAACAAAACACTTCTGTATGTCACTGACAGCTTCTGCAGTAAAATTAGCTTGTGTTTGTGCTTTTTTCAACTATGAAAAGTGCTTTAATCCAAAAGAGAAGTCATTCAGGAAGGTTCAGCATCATGTGTTCATCTGGATCCGAGCAGATAATCACAGCAGAACCAACAGCATGTGTTGATGCTCTGTTACCCTGTTGGTACCCAGCCCGTTCTCTCTTCTTCCTTGCACATGAGGGAGGTGAAAGGAGGTTCTGTCTTGTCACATGAGGAATGTGTCAGTGTGTGCACGGAGTCAAGGCCTGCTAAAAAACATCTCTGTAACTCAGAGCAGGTCTGCTGGAGTCAGCAGTACGGACAAGTCCAGGCCATCTGTGATACACCTGAGGCTGCTGAGCAGCTTGGCTCCATCTGGAGCTGCCTTGAGCTTGCTGCTGGCATTCATGCCTGTGTCCCCTCCTCTGAGGATGGTCAGATGTGGAAAGGAGACATCTTACACTCATGTTCCTCCAGTGAAAGCATATGGCCCTTCTCCTCTGCCTCCACATCTTGTCCCAGGCTCCAGTGAAGCCCACGTTACTCATGTGGATCCTCAGCTTTTCTCCATCCATCACATTTCCTCGCTTGCTCTCTGCATTTTCACCCTGTACTTGGCCACATGGTCTGGACAAGACACTGAGGCGATGGGGTGGGAAATATCTGTGCTTTTTGGGTGATGGCTGTAGCCCAGCACGAGGCACAGCCTGAGATCCTCCTTTTCCCTGGCTTAGCCTTTAGTGCTTACACGGAGATGGGGCTGCAATAACTTCAACTTGTGAAACTGTCCCATCTGGGGGATGAAGGCTAATTTCCCAGTGAGTCTTTCCCACCTATGACCTCTTTCTCACTCTGCTGCTCTTCCCCAGCCTGAAAGGATGCCATAAAAGCAGGGAACTCTGTCTCTTCTTTCCCATGAGGTCCCTCTGGTCATGAGTCAGGAGCATCCCTGCCATGCCCAAAGCTCTGGGAGTGTGGGGGGGGTGGGTCCCAGAGGTGTTCTGTCATGGTCTGTGGAGACCCTGATCTTAGAAAGCAGGAAGAGAGAGAGCCAGAGGAGGGATGGAAGGATGGGAGGGTTGTGTGGAGGCATGAGACTGGTGTGGGGGAGGGATGAACTCCTCTGTGGGGATCATATGGCTGGAGGAGATCTACATGGGGGGAGGCTGTGAGATGAGAGACACATCTATATGTAGTGTGGGGCAGGGGTGCAGGGGGTTTATATGGGGTGAGGGCTGGGGCTAGAGGGGGGAGTGAGGTGTATATCAGGCCTGTGGGACAGGTCTATAGGGTTATGCATCTATAGATGGGATTCATAGGACAGGGCTGTAGGATTATACATCCATAAATGGGGTGTGCGTGTGTGTGTGTGTCACAGGGTTATAAGGCAATGCATCTACACTGGGGGTGTGTGGGATGAGGCTGTCAGGTTATACATCCACATATGGGATAAGTGGGGCAGGGCTATAAGGTTAACGGGATGTATGTGAGATCTGTGGGAGAGGGCTATAGGGTTATGCATCGTTATATGAGGTGTTCCCAGGGTTAGGCATCCTTCTGTGGAGTGTATATCACAAGGCTATATGGCTATGCATCATTCTACAGGGTGTACATCACAGGGCTATATGGCTGTGCATCACTGTATGGGATGTGTATCACAGGGCTTTGGGGTTATGCACCATTCTTCTGTGGGGTGTACACCACAAGGCTTTGGGGTTATGTGTCATCCTTCTATGGAATGTACATCACAGGGCTATGGGGTTATACATCACCCTTCAGTGGGATGTACACCACAGGGCTATGGGGTTATAAATAATCCTTCTGTGGGGTGTACATCACAGGGCTATGGGTTTATACATCACACTTCAGTGGGATGTACATCACAGGGCTATGGGGTTATACATCACCCTTCTGTGGGGTGTACACCACAGGGCTATGGGGTTATACATCACCCTTCTATGGGATGTACATCACAGGGCTATGGGGTTATACATCACCCTTCTGTGGGGTGTACACCACAGGGCTATGGGGTTATACATCACCCTTCTATGGGATGTACACCACAGGGCTATGGGGTTATACATCACCCTTCTATGGGATGTATACCACAAGGCTATTGGGTTTTACATCACCCTTCTATGGGATGTATACCACAAGGCTTTGGGGTTATACACCATCCTTCAGTGGGATGTACACCATAGGGCTATGGGGTTATACATCATCCTTCTATGGGGTGTACACCACAAGGCTTTGCGGTTACGTGTCATCCTTCTATGGAATGTACATCACAGGGCTATGGGTTTCTGCATCCACATGGTGTGTGGAACAAAGCCGTCCAGTTACTGTGGGAGACGTGGGCTATAGGCTATAGGCTTAGGGAGATGCATATGGAGAGAGTGAGACAGAGCAGCCCGGGGGATGATCCTTCCACGAGTGGAGGGCGATGGAGCGCTCAGAGAGGGGGCGGAGCAGGACCAGCACCAGCAGAGCTGCAGGACCGGAGGGTGCTGGTGGGCTGTGGGATGCTGAGAGGGGGGGGCAGGGGCCGTGATCTCCTCTCTCTCCCCGCCCTGACAGCCGCTCTTCCCTCTCTCCCCGCTCCACCGCCCCATCCCTCCCTCCATCCCTCCCTCCCTCCCTCCCTCCATCCACAGCAGAGCCTCCGCCTCCGCCTCTCCGCCCGGCGCCTGGTCCTGGCGCGGCTGCCGAACGGTCCCCCTCGACGCCTCCCGGACCAAGTGCCTGTGTGACCGGCTCTCTGCCTTCGCCATCTTAGCCCAGCTCAGCCCCGACATGGTGAGTCCATCCCGCCGGCGTCGCCGAGGAGGGAGGAGCGGAGTTAGAGAGGGGGGAGAAAGGAGGAGGAAGAGGAGAAGAAA
>WBNH01003104.1:98965-194892 GCA_013401255.1 Urocolius indicus | reverse complement strand
GGGGGGGGGAGGGAGGACACGCGAGAAAATAAAGAGGGAGGAGAGCGGGATGGAGCGGAGCATCCTCAGCGTCTGGCTTTTGGGTAGCTCGTACCTAAGCCCGAAAGGCTCCGGGGACAGCTCCGGCTCCTGCTGCAGTCCCGGGCTCGCCGGGAGCGTGGAGATCACAGCGTGAGGCTTTGCATCACCTTCCTCCCTTTCCCCACCGCCCTTCCTCTCCCCTTCCCCACGACCCTGACCGCAGCTTTGGAGGAGGGGGACACACGCTCAGACACACGCTCAATCACACACTCATATACACTCCCCACCTCTCCCCAGGCTGCTGCTGCACCGCTTCCCCTCTTTCCTCCCATCCTTCAGCATCCCTCAGCATCCCTCAGCATCGAAACGCGTGTGTGGGGGTTGGGGAGGGGGGGAGATGGGACACACCGACTCGCTCCTGTGGGCTCCCCACGCGTGAAAGCTTGGCACGTGTCTTATTTCGGAGGCGGGGTGTGTTGTGTGTGTGTGTGTGTGTGTGTGTGTGTGGATGAGGATGAGGATGGGGATGGGGATGGGGATGGGGGTATCACCCCGCGCTGCCTCCATCCCCGCAGCAGCTCTGCAAACTCGCTCGCATCCCCTTCCCTGCCTCGGGCTCTTTCTCTCTACCCCACGCTGTAACTGGGGGTTGGTTTTTTTTGAGGGGTAGGTAAGGAGATGGAGGTGTCCTCATTCCAGATATAAAGGACGGTGGATGGGAGGAGCTGAGAAGTTTTGGCTGCTCTAGGTGACACGAAGCCGGTGCCGCGGCTCGGACGGAGCCTCTGCAAAGAGACTGAGAGTGGGGGAAAAAAAAACAAAAGGGAAAGGGGGAAAAAACAAACTGTGCCAGATTCCTAGAAATGATCCCCGAGCTGCTGCACCCTGAGTCACAGAGCTCGAGGGGGTGCCAGGGTACCAAAGGCAACACTGGAGTGGTCCAAAGGAGCTTCACAAGCTCCTTTCTCCCACCTTGTGCTTTTTCATCGCTTTTCTTTCCTCCTTGTTTCTTTTTCCCCCTTTTCCTGAAGTAGTTCATCCCTTTTTGGAGAGTTCCCAGGTTCATGGAGTGAAACCTCCCGTCTCCCCTCCACCCTGACGTTTCTCCATCTGCCTGGGCGCTGGGTGGGAGTTGCTGGGCCCTTGCAATTATTGACTAATTATGCCTTGCTTGTTAAATACCGGCTTAATTCGGCGCCTGGGGAGGGGAGAGGAAGAAAGGAAGGGTGATGGTGATAAAGGGGAGGGGAGGGGGTGGGGGGGAGATCACATTTTCCAAGATGAAGGTTTGGTTTATTATTAGAAACACTAATGTATTTGGTCCACTAGTTACCATGGAAACAACATCTGCACTGAAGTGGTTTTTAAAGACACAGTGTTGGTTGTGTTTTGCCCAGGCCTCGTGCAGGCCAAGCCATGACAAGTGGAGTCAAATGGGCTCTGGGGTGTCAGCTACAGCTCCTCTTGGGGTCCTGTGGAGAGAAGGTTGGTCCTGGTAGAGATGCATTGGGTTGAAGGATGGTCCAAGGTAGGACTGGGACTGCTTTCCCACTTGGAAAGGGCCTGGAAGGAGCTGGTTGCGTTGATGATGGGGTCTCTGCACTCATTTTCTTCCATGAGTAGTTGTTTCCTTGTCTTCTTGCTGGGTAGGCTGAGCTCTGCCTGAAACCAAGCAGACAGAGGAAGGGATAGTGCTCTCCAGGAGTGGTTCCCAGGCTTCTTGAGGTGAACAGACTGAGCTCAGGTGCTCCATATCTGCAGAGCTGTGTACTGCCAGCAGCCTTTACCCTTCAGCCTAAGCTACAGCAGCTTAATTGTCTGGCTCCAGAGGTTGTAATGACTGCTGTGATGACTAATGGGTGAGCCTTGTCTTGAGTGGGACAGACTCTGTTTAACCCAGTCCTGACAAAGTTTAGGATAGTTGAATGGCTGGGGAAAATGAATTGTGCTTTCTGCTGCAGGAATGTTTCTAATAAAGCCTGAAATGAAGCCAGCCCAGGAGTGAAGATCCTCTGCTGATGCTTCTTCTGGAAGTGAGCAGAGGACCAGGCAGTTTGGGAAGAGAGAAAGGAGACTTTGCCTTGGCTAAAGCAGGAGTTTTTCTAATAGAGACTTCATGTTCACACAGTGTTTGTTACTATTCAACTAATCACCTAGGGAAAAAAGGAATGGTTAATGTGACATGGCCAGATATGGCTACTCCCTCAGCTCTGAGTGTTTGGAGTGTTATCTGGTTAATACAGGGTTGGTGTAAGCTCTTTATCACCCATGTATGTATTTTCACATCTTAGAGTGGGCTTGGCTGTAGGTTGCAGCTTTCTTCCCCCAGGCATGTTTTATTGTATCTGCAACTAACCTCTCAGCTGGTCCTTTGGGGTTTAAGCCTAAAATTGCATCCTTTGTCCTCTTTCCAGCTCCACTGCCTGCTGGTTGGGTTACATTTTCACAACTCATTAATTTATCCCAGGCTGAAGTCAACTCTTGGGCATCAGGGTGAGTCCTTTGGTCGTGCTGGAAGGAAAGCTGGGGCCTGGCTACCTCCTGAGTCCCCTCACTAAGCAAAGCCCAGAGTTTGGTGATGCTATGGAGCTTTGTTCATCTATGTCCTCATGGTACCACCCTCGCTTTCCTGACCAAGTGTCATTCTGAGCAAGCTCAATCTGCCTCCCTTCCCCAGAGGTGGCATCTCATCATCGTTGGTGTCTGCAGTGGTGACATTTATAGTGCAGTTCTTCATGTGTCTTTGGAGCTCTCAGGACAAGAAGCTCCGTCCTCCTGTGTCATTAATATTATTTATTGCTATAAATCTCCCTCTGGAGTCTTTGGCCCTGGCAGTTTGAAATATTTGTAACCCTGGTACAGGCACAGGCTTCTTTGCAGTGAAAAAGGACCAGGAAAGGCTTGTGGGGATGATTATTGCTGCCCAGGCAGACGATTCAGACTTTGTCAAGGACAGAGTTTCCCTGAGCTGGGCCCTGAGAGTTGCTGGTGTGGTGGGTAAAAGAAGTGTCCCTTGACTTCAGTGATGCCAGGGGCTGAAAGTGCTGTGTTTTGAATGGATTTGATATCCCTAAACCATGCTGGAGCTTTTCAGATCCAGTTTAAGATCTGGAGTTCCAATGCATCCAAGTTTCCCTCAGACCCAGCTGCTTTCACTAGACAGGCTCAGCCTCTTGCACTGGCTCAGCACAACTGCTGGTTGATCATCGTGAAAGATTAAAACCTCTTAAATTAAGGAACACAGACAAAGCTTTTTGAGGCTGTCTTTCCATTTTTGCTTTGACACCGTTGCCTCTCTTGGTAGGGCACTGGTGTTGACATGCTCTGATGCTACACCTGCATAATACCACTGAGAGATTAAGGGCAAAAGGAAACTGCAGAGCTGTGTGTTTGAACTATACCTTTGCTGGTAAAGAGTCTTGTGGTGGAGGGTTTTTTTTCCAGTATTTCTTAGCAGTCTTGGCATTTTTTTTTGGAGGAGAGAAGGCAAGAGCAGGAGGCTGAGGATGTGCAGGAGAGTGTTTCACTCTTTGGTTGCCTTGCTTGAGTTTGGTTTGTGTTGTCTTTTCTGTCTGCCAGCCCATGATTGGCTTTTATAAAGTCAGTCAAGCTTTAAAGCTTCATTCTTACAGCACTTAGGACCACAGTAAGACTGTACAAAAGCATCTCTGCCCTCTCCCCACCTCCTTCCTAGCCTCAGCTGCAGACTAGGCTGCTCAGCACTGGGCATCTGAGCTCTTCTCTCATTTCTAGTGGTAGCAAGGATTGAAAGGTGCTGGTGGCAGGAACTTTTATGGATGCTGAGTTGTAGTCATGCTGTGACCTGATCTAGGTGAACCTGCTTCTGCAGGGGGGTTGGACTAGATGATCTCTGAAGGTCCCTTCCAACCCCTACCATTCCATGATTCTAAGTCTGGGCTGAGTTTTTGGGACATCTCATCTCCTTGGTGAAATGTTACCTAGAAGGATTATACAGCACCTTCATGCTTTTGTGGGGTGTGTTGTGAGCTGATTTGGAAGCATGCTGGCAAGGCAGGGGAGTGTATGCAGCACTGGAATGTCCCAGGGTGTTGCAGAGGCTTTATTGTTATCTCCAGGTTGCATGCAAGGCACTGATGTGCATGATGTGCTTCTTACCCAAAGGGGCAGCAGCTTCTGAGCTCCTCTGCCGACTCACAACACCTCCTTTCTCTTTCCTGAGAACATCCCAACGTTGTGTGTGCAGCAGAGGAGAAGAAATATCTTTCATTCTGGGGAAACAATGAAGCAGGGAGAGTAGATTTTCAGTGTATGTCTTGGCAGCCCAGGCTGTGGGAAGGGAATCAACATGCAGGTCTGGTGTGATCTTGCTGTATCTTGAAGATCTTCTGTCTGAAAAAGATTGCCCTGTGTGGCAGGAGGTCTGTGTGCTTGGTGGAGAGGATGCAGTCACAAGGTGGGTTATTTGAAGGTCTCACAACTCCAGAGGGGCCTCTCTTTTGCACAGCAGCTTTTCCAGCAGCACACTTTTCTTTTTCCCCCTGGAAACGTGTTGATGTTAATGAATTGAAATGTCTTTGTAAGGTGTGTAGCAGTTCTGACAAGGCTTGGATGGGAAATCATAGCAGTGTTTCACTTGGGTAAGACCAGAGAGCTTTATTTGGAGGTGAATGTTTTGACATTTATATTCCACCATCGTTTCTCAGGTGAGATTTGCAGTCTGGGTTAAGAATGAAACCTTTTGCATACCTCAACAACAGCCACTTCTCAGTAGGTTTTGGTACCAATGATGCTGCTTCTTCAGTGTCGAACTATCGATTCAAAAGTTGGACTTCTCTGCTGAAGGGAAGTTCTCATTTTCACCCAGCTCAAAGCCTTCAGGCATCAAACTACTGCCAAGGTTGTAAAGGTGTCTAGGGAAGGGTTTTTCAGACTGGCGTGTCTGGGTGTATTGGCTACACTACAGCCAGAGCTGTTTCGGTGCCTGTAAGTGAAATTGTGACCTTGAGCTAATCACTTCAGCATTTTCTGCCTCTGTTTCTCCAGCTGCAACACCCTTGCAGGTGGCATCCCAGGCTGTGTGCATCCACATTTGCACAGTGGCCTAAGCCTGAAGGGTGCTACAGAAAGCACCAAGTGCTGTCATTTCCCTGACAGAGCATTAGGAGCCTTTGCTTGCTCAGTTAGCAAGAGCTATGCCAGGGTGAACACTGCTGAGCTGCAAACATTTGGGCTTTTGAGGTTCAAATCCTCCACAAGCCTCCCAGGCTTGTGCCTTTGGCACCTCTTCCTGCAATCAGTCTATCCTCTCTGGGATGCTGTTGTGAGTGGAGAGTCTCTCAGGAGCTGATTGTACCTCTTGCTGTGGAGCTCTTGAACTGCAAATGTTTTCTAAGATTTCCTGGGGATTTGTGCTGTTCCTGCTGGACTCTCCCTGGATCTGGAGAGGCTAAAGGGAGAGTGATGAAGGGACACTCCAGCTGGAGTCCTGCTCGTCTCCGGAGAGCGTTGTGCTGAGGTTGGGGAAGGTGATTGGTGTAAGTGCTGCTGGGGATTTCTGGGTTTTGTCCAGCTGCTGGGTTTTCTCAGGGGTGCCTTTCCCCAAGGCTCAGATTCTGCAAATCACAATCTGGCCTTTCCTTTTCTGTCAGAAATGATGCTCTTGTCAGTAAATCTGGTATAGTCTCCCTGAGTTTCAGCAGGTGTTGATAGTGTGGAGAAGATAGAGGAGGAACCAGCTGGGCAGACAGGTTCTTATCCCACTTTCTCTTATAATATGATTAGGAAGCAGAGAGGATATGTGATGCCTCCTAGATGGCCAAAACATGGAGTCATATAATTTGTTTTTGTTGGAAAAGACCTTTAAGCTCCTGGAATCCAACTCCTGACCCTTCCCAGTGCTACGGCCACCACTAACCTCTGGCCCTCAGCACCTCAGCTCCACAGCTTTGGGATCCCTCCAGGGCTGGGCACTGCCCCAGCTCCCTGGGCAGCCTGGCACAGGGGCTGACACCCTTCTCAGGGAAACAGTTCTGTCTCAGTTCCAATCTCAACCTCCCCTGGGGCACCTTGAGGCTGTTTCCTCTTGTCTCATCGCTGGTTATTTGGGAGACTGACTCCCACCTTGCCACAGCCTCCTGTCAGGTAGTTACAAAGAGTGCTCCAGTCTGCCCTCAGCCTCCTCTTCTCCAGGCTGAGCCACAGTATAGCTCTGTAGCTCTCTGAAGAGAGTTGCACTGTTTTTCAGATGTGATCTCTTAGCAGAGGAGGCTGAATTGTGATCCCACACCATCGTTCTGTGGGAAATCATCTGCTTTTACATGTTTGCCCTGTCATCTCTGCCTCAAAGTCTGTCACTTGGCATGGCAGAGTGAATTTGGGCTAAATCTCATTTGAGTTTGGAGAGGACTCAGAGGTGAAGTACAAATGATTTACTTTGGGTATTTAGAGGAAGGGGGTTACTGAGATTTCTTCCCTATTGAGAGTGAGGGAGCACTGGCAGGGGCTGCCCAGATGGGCTGTGGAGGCTTCTTCTCTGGAGACATTCCAAACCCAGCTGGATGAGTCCCTGTGTGCCCTACTCTAGGTGCTGCTGCTCTTGCAGGGGGGTTGCACTGGATGAGCTTTCCAGCTACCTTTCAGCCCTTGAGATTCTGTGGTTCTATAATGGAGCTTGTGCTATGCTCCATGTGCCAGGGAGCAGAGGAATTTTGGAGGGAGATGTGAATGGAGATCACCATTGCCACACACCTTACCCAGGTATCTAAGAAGGGATCCCATCAGCAAAGAAATGATTGGTGTGGAACATATATAGGTAAGAAATCAGAGACGAGGGTGATTGATAGGAAACCTCAGTTCTGTGCTTCCAGAAGAGAGAACACTTGAATATATTAAGAGAAGACAGGTAACACACAAGGTAATAATAGGAAGACTTGGCTCAGCATAATAAGCAGCCAACCCCCATCCCATCTCCTTCACAGCCTCCTGCAGATTCAGCTGCCTGTCGATCCAGGGGGTAGTTTGGGACATATTCCCAGCTGACAGCTCTCCTGTGCTGAGCTTCTGCTCCACACTTGTGGATTCTCTCAGGTCTTTAACTCCTGACCAGAACTCCAGGCAGTGGGATTGCTGCAGCTCTGCCCCCACCAGCCAAAGCCAGTGAGCTCCACGCAGCCCTGGCAGTGACTCTTCTGCAGGCAAATGCTGCATCACCCTGAATCTCTTCATCTGAAGGGGACGTGGGAGAGGAACATGAGCAAGTGACTGGGAGCTTAAAACCCTTGTGGGCTTCGATGCTTCAGTGTGAGTAATGCTGAGACAAATTCACCCTTCAGATCACAATGCCACTGTAAAGGCAGCACTGGCATTAACCAAGTGACCCCAGCAGCGGACCAGGGCTCAACTTAGTCTCTTGTCTTCAGCTGAAGCTAAAGCCTCACCGTGCATGTCTGTGATACTGCATGCCCAGGCCTTCCTGAGGGGTTTGCTGCTTATTTTGAGCTGCAGTGCTTAATGGCTTGTTGCCATGAAGGCAGCTTAGCAAGTGTGACAGCTGCCCTATTACCCAGCCACAGCTTACTGCTCTGTTCAAGGAGGTGTGGATTTAAGCCAGGATACCAGAGTCTTCCCAGTTCCCACTTTCCCCTTTCCTAGGAGCTCGGAACACAGCTCCCAGCCTCGGTGCGTGTAGGTAGGTAGGAGCCATAAAGGGCCAGCTATGTGAGCATAGAGGGTGAGCAGTACTTCTCTGGGATGCTCTGCTCTGTACTCAGGCAGGATGACTGGTACAGTAAGTGAGTGTGGGAGTCTGTGTGTGGGAGAAGATGATGTGTCAGAGATGTTTGGTGTGGTACCTCCACGCTGATGCTGAGCGGAGGTGAGCTCGGTGAGACCGTTTGGCTCTTTATGCAAGGAGAAAAGACTGAGGGGGAAAGAGGACAGTAGAAGGGAGCTGTGGAAAGGGAGTAATCTGCTTTCTGTAGCTACTGAGGGTTGGACTTAAACTGCAGTATGAGAGATTTGATTTAGGCACAAGGGAGAACCTTCTGGCTGAAAGGACAGTTGAGCACTGAGAGACAAACCTCTGTCAGCCAAGGTTTTCTTGAACAGGCTGTGGATGGTTTAGGTGGCTTTGAGACAGGTGAATGAGTGAGCTGAGCTTGTCAGGTCTCTTCCCCCCTCTCCTTCCTCTAGTTCTGTAAGCTACATCCCCTTTGTGTCTGCTTCTTGCTGTGGGAAAGGGTGAAATGTTGCTGGGAGGTGGAGAGAGTGGAGCATCTCCCTTGTGCTGAAAGGCTGAGGGAGCTGGGGCTCTGCAGCTTGGAGAAGAGGAGACTGAGGGGTGAGCTCGTTCATGTTACAAATCCATCAAGGGTGGGTGTGAGGAGGCTGGAGCCAGGTTGTGCTCAGGGATGGCCAATGACAGGACAAGGGGCAACAGGGAATATTGCAAGCTGCAATAGAAGAGTTCCAAAGAAACATAAGGAGGAATTTGTTCCCTGTTGAGGTGAGGGAGCCCTGGCAGGGGCTGCTCAGATGGGCTGTGGAGGCTCCTTCTCTGGAGACATCCCAACCCAGCTGGATGAGTCCCTGTGTGCCCTACTCTAGGTGCTGCTGCTCTAGCAGGGGAGTTGCACTGGATGAGCTTTCCAGCTCCCTTCCAACCCTTGGGATTCTGTGATTCTGAGTGGGATGGAAGCAGAAAAGGAAACCTTGGTGGGTTGGGGCACACACAGAGCCCATCCACAACTGGGGACAGCACCTTGCTGCCTTTGGACCCAGCTGCAGCTCTCAGTCTGCTGTTAATTCATCTTTACAACGTGTTCTTTGGATCACCGTTCAGCAGCGAGCCTTTATCCGTGGCACAGCTCCTTTCTGCTCTGTGCTGAACGAGCACAAAGCCACCCTGACCCAAACCAAACGAAACACAGCCCATATCTCCAGCTGAAGCTGGAG
The DNA here is from genome assembly GCA_013401255.1 of Urocolius indicus. Taxonomy (NCBI): domain Eukaryota; kingdom Metazoa; phylum Chordata; class Aves; order Coliiformes; family Coliidae; genus Urocolius; species Urocolius indicus. Next base: position 185,937 of record WBNH01003104.1, on the reverse strand, counting down.
GCTGCTTGGTGACAGGCGGGTGTGGGGGCACATGTACACAGAGCCAGGGCATTAGTCATCGCCATCCGCAGTAAGCTGTGGCACATCAGGGTGGTTTTGTAGCCACTGCACCAAGCAGGGCTTTTACAGAGGAGCTCTTTAAAGCAAGAATGCTGGGAAACTCTCTAGGTGTTCTCTGAGGAGCTTCTGCCTGGCGTGGGAGACATCACAAAGGTGCTTGATGGCAAATGGGAACAAGTGGGTGATAGAGGCAGAGCCTCAGGGGCTCCTCGGGGGGTGAGAGTCGATGCATTAGTGCTAAATGAGATTATCTTCCTTTTCAAAGCACTTCAGGGACTAAGCACATGGGGCTTGAAGAGTCAGTCAGAGCTGTTGAGCATTGCGTGTCTTTCTTAAACCATCCTGCAGCCGTCTCTGTAGTACTTTGGCCTGGAAAAGCCCTTTTAAAGCAGTTTTGGCAAGCCCTGTTGTGCCCTGCCTGAAGGCTGAGCTTGCACTTGAGCTGCTGTGCCTTCAGAAATTGAGGCATTATCATTTTCTTAGCACCAATATCTACCCATTTAAACAAAAAACTGGATCAGCTTCTGAAAGGTTTGTGCCCTGCCCACTTTTACTATCTGTGAATAGCTGAGTAGACAAATCTCCTGGCAAGATTTTGGCACTGATGGTAAGCTCAGAGCAAGAAGGGAAAAAAAAAAAAGGGGCAATGTGTGTGGAAAACAAATGTCAGGGTTGTGAGGATGAATATTTGAAGTTGAAAGTTGCCTCTAAATGTTAGGACTGTCTAATCAGGAAGCTGGGATTATGCTGTGCCTGATAAAGGTCAGGGAAGACTAAGTGTGCAGCTTGAGCGCTCACTTGCTGCCTGCCCTCCTCACCAAAAGGGTGGCCAAAATAAGACTCCATCAATCTGGGAAGGCAAAATGACTCTGCTCTTTTCCCACAAGCAAGACAATGCTTTTCATTTTCTCGTGACAAATGATTCTTTTTTTGCTCTTTTAAATATGGCAATCACCTCAGCCATGCCCAGATGGGCAATATCCTACTACTGAGGCCAGCTTTGAGCTTGTTGATATCAACTGGCTCCATCTATAAATGCAGGGGCTGTTAGAGCCTGGCTTCCCAGTCACTCAGCTGTGAGTGAGATGGACATCAGGGCCAAAAGCTGATTCCTTGAGTGCTGCTTTGACATTGCTATTTCTACAGAGGGAATCCCAGAATGTTAAGAGTTTGAAGGGAGCTGGAAAGCTCATCCAATACAACTTCCACCTGCCAGAGCAGCAGCACCTAGAGTAGGGCACGCAGGAGCTCATCCAGCTGGGTTTGGGATGTCAGCAGCAGTGACTTCCCAGTATCCACCTGTGTGGAAACATGTTGTGTCTCATGGGCTCTCTGGATTGTAGTGGGAATAAAGCTGTTGTTTTCATCACAGAGTATACTGTTAAAGGGCTGAAATCCCTTCATCTCCTTTTCAGAGGCAGGCTCTGGCCAGTGAGCCCTCAGAAGCCTCCGAGGACTGATAGTGAGCTAGAGACATCTTTTATTCAAGGTTGTTGGTTCAATCCCAGTTTGGGTCAGGAGGCATTGTCAGTGCAGGGAGTTTCAGTGACTGAGCAGTGAGAGATGGGAACTTTTGCCTGGGTCCTACAGGAGAGAAACCACGTCTGCAAGTAATAACTAAAGGGATTGAAAGGAGAGCAGGTTTAGGGGTGTTATGTTTACAAATATGTAAAGAGTGGGTGTGAGGAGGCTGGAGCCAAGCTGTGCTCAGTGATGTCCTGTGATAGGACAAGGGGCAACGGGCACAAGCTGCAACAGAAGAGGTTCCAAAGCAGCACAAGGAAGAATTTGTTCCCTGTTGAGGTGAGGGAGCACTGGCAGGGGCTGCCCAGATGGGCTGTGGAGGCTCCTTCTCTGGAGACATCCCAACCCAACTGGATGAGTCCCTGTGTGCCCTACTCTAGGTGCTGCTGCTCTGGCAGGGGGGTTGCACTGGATGAGCTTTCCAGCTCCCTTCCAACCCTTGAGACTCTGTGATTCTCAAGTGTTCATGGCTTGTGCTTTGGATGAAGCTTTTTCTTAAGGACTGCTTTTCAATAGGCAAGGGTGCTAGAAGGGGAAGGCAGATATTTGTTCTCCTTGATGGTAGGGAGCAGGGTGATATCAGCATCTTTGACATCTTGAAGTCTTCCTCCAGACACTGTGTCCTCAAGTGTCCTCCCCACTCCTCAGCTGGGTCTCTCCAAAGGGCAGGGTGCACAGGCATGGGTAATGCACATGTTGCCCGTGCTATGGGGAAGAGCTGCTGGTCTGACATCACTCACCATTGACAGAATCAAACAATGTGCTGCTTTGGAATAATTTGGTGAGATGCTGTTGCCTGGCGTGGTACCAAAATAGTGCTTAACTCAGGATAAACACAGTCTGGGTTCCACCCTCATTTTCCATTCCCTGTCTGCCATAGAGTGATTTTCTTTTAACCATGTGTAAATCTTTTACTACATTTCCCTCCCAGGTGCTCAGCACTGCTGCTGGGAAGTCAGTTCGAGCTGAAGGCAGACTTGTGAAGCCAAGGCTAGATGGGTAATGCAAGAACTGGCTTGCACATCAGCTACAGACTTTGAATTGATTGTTCTTTGTGTAGCTCACAGAAGGGGCAATCCCAGGCAGAAAGGGGCAGTAAAGAAAGGTCATTTCTAGTGTAGTTATAACATATGGCCATAGGCAGTAGTACTTCTAATACTTACAAGTAATTCCATGGTAAAAGCAGCTCTATCAGTGTCCTGTAAGTTGTCATAGAATCATAGAATGGTAGGGGTTGGAAGGAACCTTTAAAGATCATCTAATCCAACTCCCCTGCAGAAGCAGGTCCTCCAGGTCCTGACCTGTCCCTGCTGTTTAATTGCTGTTTAATAACTATTTCTTGGCAATGGAGTGGGTCCTGGACCATTTGATTTTCTAGGACTGACACAGTGAGACAGAGGTTTGCTGCTTAGCACAGCTCCTGTAACAGTGGTACTGCACCATCTGATGAAAGTTCACTTCTGCTTCTCTTGTTTGATCAGGAAAGAGTGTGTACCCATAGAGGAACAGGCCATTTTTAATTACTAACAGCTTTGTTGTGTAAAATGGTTTTATTTACTCTTTGACATGCCTTAAAGGGAAAGGCTGGAACAGAGCAAGCCTTACTATATGCATGTAAACCAGAGATATAGAAGCCAAACACTCCATCTGGCTAGCTCACAAACAGTTAAGCCAAGAAACTCTCTCCTCCAGACCTCCCCTGTTAATATTGCACAGCAGAGAATGAGATGCTGGTGCTTGATTGTCTTCATGTAGCCCTAGGAACCCCCTAAGGCATTCACACCTATCAGGAATCAAAGCTCTGGAAGAGAGATAGAAAGCAGCATTACCCTCTCCCATTTCCAAGGGAGTCAAAATAGGCCCCAGAGAAGTTAAGGCTGGTGTTTGCAATCTCAAACAGATCAGCTGAGAAGGCTTGGAAAAGATTGGCTTAAATGCTGGAGCCACTTGTACATGCTTGACCCATGGGCAAGCTGGGAATAGAGCTCACTCTCTTCCCTCCTAGTTCCCTTGCCCAGCACTCCAGTTCCCAAATCACAGCTTGCAGAGCGATGCAAAGTGGCTCATGGCTACTTGTCAGAGTCCTGTTAAACAGTGATTTCAGTAGCTCAGACAAGTGAAGTGCAATGGGAAAGGAGCAAGGAAGGAATAAACACGAGTCAGCAACATGGCTCTCATGGGCAAGAAGCCAATGGTATCCTGGGGGTCATCAAGAAAAGTGTGGGCAGCAGGGCCAGGGAGGTTCTGCTCTCCCTCTGCTCTGCCATATCTGCTGAGGCCTCATCTGGAGTCCTGTGGCCAGTGCTGGGCTCCCCAGCTCAAGAGGGACAGGGAAGTGCTGCAGAGAGGCCAGTGCAGGGCTGCCAAGATGCTGAGGGGACTGGAGCATCTTCCTTGTGAGGAAAGGCTGTGAGACTTAAAGCTGTTTAGTCTGGAGGAGAGGAGACTGAGGGGGGAGCTCATTAACACAAGTATTTAAAGATGTTTGTGAAGGGGATTGGGAGGGGTGGGGGGCATTTTTCTCTGTTATCTCAAGTGACAGGACAAGGGGTGATGGACACAAGCTGAAACACAAAAAGTGCCACTTAACCATAAGGAAAATGTTCTTTGCTGTAAGGGTGAGGGAGCCCTGGCCCAGTCTGTCCAGGGAGGCTCCTTCTCTGGAGGTTTCCAAACCTGCCTGGATGTGTTCCTGTGCCCCTTGATCTAGATGAGACCTGCTTGAGAAGGGGGGTTGCACTAAATCATAGAATTGTGTGCAGTTGGAAAAGAGCTTTAAGATCATTGAGTCCAACCACTCACCTCATACTGCCAAACCCATCACTAAACCATATCCCTCAGCTCTATATATATTTCCACTATAAGGATAGTGGAAATACTTGGGAAGAGCTGGCTGGGCAGAAGGAGAGTGGTCCTTACTATGAATATGAGCCTGATCCATTCCTCCTTGATACCAGGGCTGGAAATTGAGGCACTGAGTGTGAAGTGTGGTGTAGTTGGAGGAGCTGCAGGAAGCTGAGCATGTTGTTGAGGCCTGGCAGGTAGATAATGCTGTGCTGTTACCTCCTGTAATTCCCCAACAGCCTGAAGGAAATCATCCTGACAGTTCCTATTAACAAGTGGCTGCGTGACCACTCCCCAGCCCTGAGAGCTTCATCAAGCCTGTTTACCAAATGCAGATTGCCAGGCTGTGTCTTGAGAGCAGACTCGGATACTGACTGAAGAGTTAGCAGTTGTTAATAAATAGTAACACGTTAAGATGTCTCTCTGGGTGATTTTTGTGTGCTGTAATTACAAGGAATTGCCTGTTATACTGGCCAAATTACATAAAAGTGGCCCTGAGCTCCACAAATACATTCCTGATAATGGGTGACTATTAGCTTTGACATGAGAAGCCTTGTAGTTACGATAGAGAGGAAGCAAAAACGAGGCAGTAATCCTCTGAACTTATCTTGCAATGACATGGGCTGAGCTGGGGAGGATGTCAGGTTGCTCCAGAAAGAAGCTGTGAAAAGATCATTTATTAATGATGTCACTAAGTGGTCTTCATGCAGCGAGCTCAAAGACATCCTCAGAGCTTAGAAGATGGAGAAGAGAAGGCTCTTAGGAGACCTTATTGTGGGCTTTCAATAAGTAAAGTGTTATAAGAAAGAGGGAGAAAGATCTTTTTGTACCAGATTTTGTTTGGAATAGTGTTGAATTTTTTTTTTTCCAGAGGAGTTTTTTGTGGATTTGATAACAGAGCAATGTTTTAGCTCTGGCTGTGGCACAACATCGAGGCCTCTGCTGCTCCTCAGGCTGCCCCACCAGCGAGAGGCTCAGGGTGCAGAAGTTGGGAGGAGACATAGCTGGGACAGGGCTGGAGGTTGGAAAACCATTGAAAAACTGTAAGAGAAAAGGTTTAAATTGGATACAAGGAAGAAGTGTTTTAGGGTAAGACTGGTGAAATGCTGAACCCAGAGAGGCTGTGGCTGCCCCCTTATTGGAAGCGTTCAAAGGCAGGTTGGAAGGGGCTTTGGACAACTTAATCTAGTGAAAAATGTCATTGCCCATGTCGGGGGTTGAACTAGATAATCTTTAAATGCCCCTTCCAACCCAAACAGTCCATTGATTCTATGAAAAGAATGGCTTAATGCCTCCTCTGCTTTGAGTCGAGTGAATCCTGTAGACTCTTTGATCATGCTGACTCACCAAAAAAGCTCCTTTCAGCTGTGGTCCAATCCTGCCTTCACTAAATGTCAGTTACTGCCCATCTTTTGGGGGGATCAGCCAAAAAGGACATGTCCTGTGCTTCCCCTCTCCCTGTCTTGCAGTTAGTGGAAGAAATACATCATCTGGGAAGTGAAAACTGAGCTTTCCCTTGTGTAACCTCAGTTTTACCCCAGGCCATGTCAACAGGCATGTCCCTGCATGAGCAGACAGCTGGACATCAGGGCTGCTTTCACTGAGCACTGTGTGATGGTCAGGAGAACGGTGGGGTGCTCTGGCAGGGGGGTTTGACTAGATGATCTTTCAAGGTCCCTTCTCACCCTTAAGATTCTGTGATTCTATATGAACAGAACTTGAGTGTCTTTGTAAGACAAGAGGAAAGGGGCTCAAGTTGCCCCAGGGGAGGTTGAGGCTGGAACTGAGGCAGAACTGTTTCCCTGAGAGGGGTGTCAGCCCCTGTGCCAGGCTGCCCAGGGAGCTGGGGCAGTGCCCAGCCCTGGAGGGATCCCAAAGCTGTGGAGCTGAGGTGCTGAGAGCTAGGGGTTAGTGGTGGCTGTGGCAGGTTGAGGGGAGGGCTTGGACTCCATGATCTTAAAGGTCTTTTCCAACTGAAACAAATCTGTGATTCTATGAACAGCATTTGCTTATTCAGTGAGTCTGCTCCTTGCATGCCTCAAAATCATTCCTTCTGCAGCCAAGTGCAAGGCTTAGCTCCTCTTACTTCTGCAGAGAGCCCAGGGATGCACACACAGGCCAGTGGCAGCACTGTCAGCTGAGTTGTGTCAAGAGCTTGGTTCTCACTCAACTGAAGGTGTCACAGCATCAGTCATTACCAAAGGCCCTGAAAGATACTGCATACTGCTGTGGATTTCTGCTCTTGGGGGTGACTGCTGTCCTTTCATGTCCCATTGGAGTAGAGCACATGGCTGGTGCTTTCCCATACCATAACAGTATATATGTGTATATACAAATGGCCTGTGCCCAACAGGGTTTTTTTTTGGGCAGATAACAAGAACACATTCACCTCTTGGTCATTCAGCCCTCATCAGTTGTTTTCTTGCAGCACCAACATACACTTTTTGTTTAGATAGCTGTTCACTTGTGTGAGTGCTGGTAAAAGCATTATTTTCCAGTGACTTTAACAACTGTGTCTCTGCTTTGACAGGAGTTGTCCAACCAGCAACAAAATCAATACAGTGTGGCTCAAAAAAACACCTTCTCAACTCTTGTGAAAAGCCTTTAGGCTGGTGGCACAGGAAAGTGGTTTTTGAACAGTTCTTGGAGTAAATCACACCCACCTGCTTCAATTCTTTGTCAGAAGAGATGAGTTTTGTTACTGTGAAACTCATGAGACGGAGAGATAGAGAGAGCTGGACTTGCTTGGTCTTGCCAAGGTGAATATAAGGGGCAACCAAATCCCAACCTACAGGTATCAGTGGGGCAGTTATAGAAAGTATAAAATCAAATTCCTCTCCCTTGTCCCTGATGATTTTCAAAGGGGAAAGCAACAAACTGTGGCTTAGGAAGTTCATGGGTGACTTTAGGAAAAACTCTTCTCTCCAGGAGAGGGATGTGGCCCTGGAATGGTCTCCAGAGGGATAGGAGCTCTCCACATTTGACTCATCTAACAAAACCATGGCCAGCCTCATCTGATGCTAGTGATAGTCTTGTTCCATGGAGTAAATTGGATTAGAAAGCTCTAGGTATCTCTTGTGACCAGGGCTTCTGTAATTCACTGGCTCTTCTCAGTGATGGCCAATGACAGGACAAGGGGCAACGGGGACAAGCTGGAACAGAAGAGGTTCCAAAGAAATACTAAGGAAGAATTTGTTCCCTGTTGAGGTGAGGGAGCACTGGCAGGGGCTGCCCAGATGGGCTGTGGAGGCTCCTTCTCTGGAGACATCCCAACCCAGCTGGATGATGAGTCCATGTGTGCCCTACTCTAGGTGCTGCTGCTCTGGCAGAGGGGTTGCACTGGATGAGCTTTCCAGGTCCCTTCCAAACCTTGAGACTCTGTGATTCTGTGACTTCACGAGTCTTTAGTTTCAAATGTGCAGTAAGCCAAGCTCCAGGCAACCATTCTGAACAACAAACACATTTCTAGAACCAAACAGACCCGATCACCCCAGGTTCCAAACTCATGGGCCTGTGTTTGGTTGGGGAGCAAAAGAAAGGATTTAATTGTTTGATGGCTTTATTAGGATGATATTGCACCTAGAAAGACACTGTTCAGCCTTGCTCAGTATGCAGGAGGATGGGAAAAAGCAGAAAGAACAGCTTGCTTGTAAGATCTCAGGCAAACGGCATGGCAGTAAGAAAGACTGTTCTAATTGGAGCCTGTTTGACCCTGGAGCCAGAGCAGGGTAATGGAACAAGCACGAAGTGGCTTTTCACGGTGTTCTGCAGAAAGAGAAGGAAAGGGAGTAAGAAATGCAGAGAATGTAAAGGGGAGAGCCAAAGTGATGCATTAAGAGCAAGAAGAAAAGACAAAATATGTCGTAGAAAATAGCCAAAGGAAGGGAGGGAAGAAGACAAAGGGGAGAAAGAAAAAAGGATCAGGGGGAAAGGAAGAGAAGGAAATAGAACAGAAAAAAAAGAAGGAAGCAAAGTGAAATTGTGAAGTAAAAGAGGAGTGTCCTTCTGCCCTGCTGGGCAGAGCAATGAGGTGATAGGATAGGAAGCAGCCCCAGGCAGTAGCACTCGTTATTTCCATCCTGGCTGATGTCATTGATTGCTTCTCTCCCTCCCTTTCCACGCTTGGTGACACAAGCTCAGGACTTGGGACTCATAATGACCCACTCTGTTCCTGCTTGGCCCAGGATAAGGTTTTCTTTCCAGGTTCCCCAGCTTCACGTGTGTTTTAGGGTGCTTCTGGCTGGCCTCTATCAGCATACATGAGGAGATGCTGAGTCCAAGTAGGTGAAAACCCAGTCCTTGGCCTGTCTTCTGCTTACAACCAGTTTGCTCCTTTGCAAAGTGCTGAGACAGTCCAGTAGGACTTATTTTTCTCTTGTCTTGTGAATGCCTTACTGTTTTTTCTCTTGGCATCCCTACTTCTTTTTAAACCAGCTTTGCTTTTCCCTCTCAATTCTCCTCTGAGGAAATTTCCCTTGCAAGCCTCAGATCCTACAGCACCCGACCACCTTCTGTCAGGGGTTTAATTAGTCAGAAAAAAAGAAAACAAATGATGCTTCAGTTGCCAAGGGGAAGAAGTGAGGGAGGGGAAAAAGAAGAAGGGGAGGACAGACAAGCCTTAGTAATTAAGAGAGAAAGCAGAATCCTAAACGACATGGGCTCAAGCCTTTCGGAGTTATGATTCCCAAAGGAGTGAGCTCCTCTTCTTATTGCAGCCCATGGCTTTTTATGGTTATCCACTGTTGTGATAGGTTCATAGAATCATTCTGGTTGGAAAAAGACCTTTAAGATCATCAAATCCAAGCCCTCACCTCACAGTGGCATGGCCACCACTAACCCATGGCCCTCAGCACCTCAGCTCCACGGCTTTACCCAATAAGCAAACTAGGAATGGTGCAGCACATACAACTTCTTCCTAAGCTGGTGAAGGATCTAAGATAGGGTTATGGGTGATATGGGAAAGAGGATAGGGAAGGGAGTGAAAGAACCTGAGGATGTGGAGGGTGGAGGAATGTCAGAGGGGATGTGGAAGGGAGCAGAGTTAGGGTTACTGTGTTGGAGATGTAGGGATGTGCTTTGCTCATCTCATCAAATCCAAACTCCGTTTCTTTGGGTGGCTCTCAAATGGTTTAGGAATGGGTTATGTGTCAGGCTTTTATTTTTTGCTTTAATGGAGCTCCTCCCCCACTTTTATCCAGTTACCCATGAAAAGTCAGTGAAATGAGACCTACTTAAATCAAATGTCACAATCGATGCTCGTCCCAGGCTGCCTTTTGTGTGATGTGAACTCATATTGCCCCAAGGGGAGAGAGAGCAGGGAGAGGAAAAAGGATGGGGAGTGAGCAGGGAGTGAGTGAGCAAGGAGAGAGTCCATGTTGGGAGTAGCTTGTACTTCACAGTGCATTTATCACATCCATCCATCCCTGGAGTGGGACAAGACGGTTGCCCACCTGGGATGTTCAGGGGGAGAAACCAAAGTGGCAAAGGGAGAAGCTGTAGCTGTATACTGGAGGTTGTATTTCTCTCCCCCACACACCACCCTGATGCCTGACTAAATCAGAGGCTTCTGCTCCCAGAGGAAAGTTCCTTCCACATTTCAATTTATAAGGAGGAGGATGAGGTATTTCTGCACTCACAGTGCCTGGAGTATGTCCAATTTCAGCTTTATTTGAGGGAAAATGAATCAAAACTTGGATATTTTCATTGAATTCTCTTTTTTTTTAATGCTTACCTAGTCCCCCCCAAAAAAACCCTGCTTCTGACCTTTCCCAAATGTTTGGCAGGAGTAAATTCTCAGGGTGGGAATACAGTCATGTGAGGTCATGGAATGGTTGATGGTAAACATTGCAGTGATCTGAGTGACTGTAGAAGTTTAGAGCAGGATGTTGATGGGTTTAGCTGTGGCTGGGTGCCAGATGCCCACCCAAGTCATTCTGTCATTCCCCCTCTTCAACTGGACAAGATAAAGACAGGGAGATCACTCAGCAATGACCATCGTGGGAATACCAGACTCAGCTTGGGGAGAGATGGTTTGATTTGTTGCTGAACAATCACAACAGGGAGATGAGAAATAAAACTGAATCTTCAAACACCTCCCCTCACCTCCTCCCTCTGCCCAGGACTCTCCTTCCTTCCCCTCCAGCAGCACAGGGGATAGCGGTTGTGGTCAGTTCATTACAGAGGTACTTTGCTGCTGCTGCTTCTCAGGGGGAGGTCTCCTCACACTTCCCACTGCTACACTGTGGGGTCCCTCCCCACAGGACACAGTCCCTCATGAACTTCTTCAGCGTTGGCTATTTCCCATGGACTGCAGCTCCTCACAAACTGCTCCAGCATGTGGCCTGTCACAGGGGCAGCTCCTCACACCCTGCCCCAACGTGAGTCACCCACGGGGAGAAACAGTCCTTCAGGGACAGACTGCTCCAGCCTGAGTCCCTCACAGGGCCACAAGTCCTGACAACAAATCTGCTCTGGTATGGGCTCCTCTGGCTTCTCTCTGCCCACAGGCTTCCAGATCCTGCCAGGTCCTAGCTCCAGGCTGAGCTTCTCATGGAGTCACAGCCTCCTTCAGGCATCCACTCGCTCCAGCATGGGCTCCTCCACGGGCTGCCAGTGGGTCTCTGCTTCCCTGTGGGCTGCAGGGGCACAGGTGCCTCACTATAGTCTTGGTCAGCTGTGGGCATAAGCCCTGTCAGCTACAGGGGAAGCTTCTGGCAGCTCTTTGTTTAAAGAAGCCATCTCTGTATCCCCCTGCTACCAAAACCTGGCCAAGGCAAAACCACTACACAGGAATCCACCTGTGAGCTGAAACATTTTCCATGAGCATTTTGGGAAGCTTTAGGTGGATGGAGCTGCAGGACTTCGCTGGATGGATTGATGAGGCTCAGTGCACTGCTGTTCTTGCAGTTTCTGCACAATTGCTGGCAGCTAAAAAGGATGAAGATATTGCTGGAAATCCAGTTCCATAATACCAGCAAGCTGAATTAGCATCTGTGGTGTAGTTTTGGAGAGCCCTAAGCCTCTTGTTTTGGTAGCATTGTGGTCAGGAGGGAGGGGACATTGCAGAGGGGTAGCACCACACTGCAGTGCAGTTTGGCTTCCAGTCTGTAGCTGGTCTGCATCCAGTAAAGATCCCTCAATCAACCTGTATTCCTTTGGGTATATAAGCCAGTTGGGCATTCAGGCCATGGAATGTGTCAGTAAATTTTGTCCCAGATCCCTTAAGCTCTTGTACCAGCCTTTCCAGTATTCCCTGTGGGGTTCACTACAGCTCTGTGGGGAAAGGTTTTGTCCTCTTCGATTCCCCCTCAAAGAGATTCAAAATGTGAGAGGTGCTTTTGATCAAAATGTACAAGTAAGAAGGATCTTCCCAAGCCCTTCAGACTAAAGGGACAACTCATCTCAGGTCCCTGTGCATTAGGGTTGTTTGTCTCTGCTTGGTGGTGGGTTCTGTGGAGTAAACCTGGATTGATTGTGGGGTTTGAGTCAATGGGCACATGCTTACTTTACCCATGTGTTGAGCTGGCCAAGCTCCATGTAAGCACAGCATTGAACCTTGCTTAATGTATTTCACTTTACAGAAAGCTCAGTAGCTTGGAACAGAGCTGCAGCAACCTCAACTCTGTGGTGATCCTCTGATTGGAGGTTCAGGTTGAACAGGCTCATGCCTGCCAACAGAACAGTGTAGACAAGTCCTTAGAGGACTGCCCATTCCATTCCTAAATTCATGTGTAATTGCTTTCCTCCACCACCCCTTCCTACATTAAACCCTTTCTGTGTCAGAAACCATCTCATCTCCAGGGCTGCAGAGATAGGTGTTGGTACTGTGCCAGTCTAATGACAACCTTGACTGTGCTCCCACACCTCTGTGTGCTGCCCGATCGCACTAAATAGAGGGTTCTCGTCTGTCTGCTGCATGGTGGGTCTCTGCTTCTATGCCTTTCTGCCAACAGAGATCACTGAGGTGGAAATGAGAAACAGTCTGGCAAAAAAATAAATTCCCACAACAAGGAAAACTGAGTGGGATCCAGATCCTGGCTCTAAGTTGAGAACAGGGGGAGTTTAGTGATATTAATCTGCTGTTGGCTAGTTGATTAGGGGAGGTTGTAGCACATGTGTTTGTTCTTGACATTGCACGAGCTGATGGTCAGCTTTTGTGTTCAGAAAGGAGAGCAGAACCGTTCCACATCAGATTCTTTTCCAGTAAGGAACCCTGCACATGAAGAAATGCCTCGTGTGGTAGTGGAAAGGTGGTGATGGATGATGTGACTGGATGCTGGCTCCCTGGGGAGGATATATACCCTGTTTTTTTTCTTTACTTGCTTCATCTCCTCCTTTTCCAGATGGATGTTTGTACTCAGTGGAAGATTTTCACCTTCTTTTCAGGGTGCATTTGTAATTGCTGTGGTGTAGGCACTGCCTTCTGCTGTTGCCTCATCAATTACCCTCAGAGTTTCACACTGGGTGTGAAGGACCTGATCCATTTCTTGCAGCCCACACCTTTTACACACTCCTCTCACCATGAATATCAAAGTTGTTACCCAGACTTAACACTGGTGGATGTGGGAACAGAATAGTGTCCAAACAAAAAAGGCTGAGTGGACCAGAAATAGATCCTGGTGTTCTTTTCTCTTGGTTTGTATGTGCAGTGACATGTAAAGGTCAAGTGATTTGACACACAGGCAATTAAGAGGAAAATTCTTGCCATGAAATCAAGCTGGTGTAGCATTGGCTGAGCAGCATCTTCTTGCTTCTTTTAATGTCTTCCTTTTCTCTCTTTCAGAACATGGAAAAGGTGCTGGTCCCTTCTGTCACATTAATTGTAGGCTGTGGAGTATCTTCGCTGACCCTTCTGCTGTTGATTATCATTTATGTCTCTGTTTGGAGGTATGGCTTTCATTCTCTTCTTGTGTGAGGAAAAGTAACTGTGACACTTGATCTACATGGATCCTGGTGCTTTTGCTCTCTGGTTTTGGGGAAGAAGCCATTTGGCAATGACTGGGTCCTGCAAAAAGGCACGATGATGGCTTAGTTTTCCTTCTAGTGCCAGAGAAATTAGTACAGTGAAATAAGTGCCATGACCCCATGTAGCGGCATTGTTCCATTTTCAAAAGCCTTGTGCTGTTTTGGATGCCTTCATATACCCCAAGAACCCTCATTGGTGGAGAAGTGGATGTGCACTGCCTCCTGGAAGGCAGATTGCTCCAAGGTATTCGCACTTGGGTCTTTGGTAGCATCAAAACATCCACTGTCCTTTATGAAGACATCTGTCCTGAGGAACTGGCAGCACTTTTCAGGAGCTTGAGGATATCCCAGGTCTAAATAAATCTCCAACCTCTCGGCTGTTTTGCCTTTAGCTTCAGATGCATATGGGATTCCTCACTACATCCCACTGCAAAGAGCTCCTGTAGACCTATAAGCAGGTCAAGTGGAACCTTAAATTATATCATTTATAGAGGCTGAAGTGATTTTATAGTAAAGTTTTATTGAACAAAGGCCCACATTGGCTCAGGCCTGTGTCAGATATGTTTAGCTGGACTGTATAAGCTGCAGGACCTGAGGTGTGCAAGGGATTCTCCTCCTCTACTGCATTGAACTAAGAGGCCCATGCCTTTCCTAAACCCATGGCAAACATGCTGAGAGCCTCATGACTGTAAGCTAAATCAAACAAAGCAAAATAAACCCCAGAAACTAGGCTCTTCTTTTGTCAAGTGATTCTTTTGAGCAGGAAGAAAGTTGGAAGCTCTGAACTGAAGTTTAGAGTTGTGAACTGAGGTAACTTCTTTCTACCCTCTGACAGAGGAAAGAAATGACAAAGCACAATGAGAAGCATGGGCAAAAAAACGAAATGCATCTTTTCTTTGTTGATACTGTGACAGTGCATAGTGGCTAGTGAATGATGGCAAGTGCTACGAGCTCAAGACTGATCATGATAACATTTATCTAGAACTCAGGTTTTTCCGTGCCTGGGGTATCATTGGATGTGCTCAAGTCCTTGTCCTCTCCTGCTGTTCCTCAGGCTGGGCAGCACTGAGCAGCGCCGGTAGGTGACTTCCTGGTGTCACTGGTGTCAGGATCAAGTGGAAAGTTAGGAGGGAAGAGTAAAGAGCAAGTGTTCGAGCCTCACCCTCTCTTTCCTATCAGAAACAAGTTCAGGATCTGAAAAACCCAAGTTGAGACCTGAGGTTGAATCACTTTTTTTGGGGCATGCCAGAGCCATTGGAATAACATGATGTGTATTTTCTTCCAGGAGTGTGCCCCTCCATATTTACTGTTATTGAGGACAGGAAAGTTAATTGCCTGCCCTGTTTAAAATACACTCTTTGGAATTTCTCATCCCAGCTTTTGTGTTATGCCTATGCCCAAAATGATGAGCATGAATGAGGAGGGGGAGACAAGTTTCTGACAGGCTTGAATGGGCACTTCTGAGCTAGCCAAGGATGGGCATGCATTTCCAAGTGATCCTGAGACCAGCTATATCTTGACTGAAGGGCTCTCTATCCTAAGTCTCTCTGTGTAAATATTTGTAAAGCATGAGCAAGTGATCTCTAGAACCTCTCTTTGGTGCTCTGAGTTTGTTTCATTTCTTCTCTGTAGATCATGTTTCCGTGTCTTCTGAACTTCACAGCATTCCTGTGGCTGAGCCCTGAGCACTCTGTGTGTCCTTTTTTTTTTTTTTTTTCTTTCATTTTTAGGCCTAGCTGCTGGACATGAATGTGCTGTCCTATTAATGGTCTCAGGAGCATCAGATTGAAGTCAACATTTATCTCCTGGCTCCCACTTTGTTTTGCCCTAGATGTTGTGTAGTCTGACAGACAACAGCTGGAGGAATGCTTCCAAGTGGGATCAGCAGTATTATTACAGCTGTTGCTGCAAAAACACAGGAGCAGCATCAAAGTGATTCTTTTTCACCGTGCAGGGGGAGAAACTCCTCGTGCCTTATCTGCCTGGGCTTCTGTGGATAGCACTCAGCAGAGCTCAGCTGTTTCACAGAGCTTTGGCCAGGAGATTTCCCATTCAGACCTCTGGACAAAGGCATCTGGAGCATGCATGCATAGGACTCAGCTTGAGGATGAAACACTGGTGATGAATAAGCTCACTGGAGGCTGACAATCTGGAAGCTGTCCCAGCTTTTTGCCCAGCTAGGGTTTGTTTATACACAGAATGCAGAAAGAAAAGGCAGAGGAGCAAGAGGGAAAGGAACACAGTTAAAAAAACCAGGGGTGTAAGTAAAGGGGAGGTGATCCCAGCTTTGGGCTGCATGTCAGAGAGGAAATGAATTTACCCTCTAAGTCCAATTCTCCTTTTTTATACAATGGTTGGCTCTTAGTGGCACCCACTGAGCCGTCGGCGTGAATGGCTTGAGCTTTTTGATGCGAGGGATCACTTCAGAGCCAGCCAACTTGGCACAGTCTCATTGAACGCTGGACCTTGTTTCTGTTTGATGGCTGTTGGTGGCCTGTTGGTGGACTCACTCCAGTTCCCAGTAGACAGATGGCTGCAAAGACTCTGCTGCAGATGGTGCATCTCTGGCCTTTATTCACAGTCTCAACAGAGGTCAGTGACACACTGGGCCATAGAAGTGGGGTGACCTTGTTACATCTCAGCAGTGAGCATCCTGGGTCACAGCTGGAAATACCATCACAGAATCACTGAATGGTGGCTTGAAAGGGAGCTCCAGAGCTCATCGAGCCCAGCCTCCTGCTAAAGCAGGTTCCCCTGGCTCAGGGGGCACAGGAATGTGTCCAGGTGGGTTTGGAAACCTCCTGAGAAGGAGCCTCCACACCCTCCCTGGGCAGCCTGGGCCAGGGCTCTCTCCCCTCAGCACCAAAGGAGTTTTTCCTCCTGTGCCAGTGGCACTGCCTGTGTGCCTGTTACTCCTTGTCCTGGGCACTGCATAAAAAAGATGCTCCAGCACCCTCCAAATCCTGGTGGCCCTGCACTGGCCTCTCTCCAACACTTCCCTGTCTCTCCTGAGCTGGGGAGCCCAGCACTGGACACAGGACTACAGATGAGGCCTCAGTAGGGCAGAGTAGAGAGGGAGCACAACCTCCCTTGACCTGCTGCCCACACTCTTTTTGATACCCCCCAGGATGCCATTGGCTTCTTGCCCACAAGGACACATTTCTGGGTCATGTTTAGTTTGCTGCTCAGCAGAACTCCCAGTTCCCTCTCTGCAGAGCTGCTCTCTTGTACACTCTGTCCTCTCATCCAGGTCTTTGGTGAATATGTTGAATAAGACTGGCCCCAGAACCAACTCCCGTGGAACCCCACAATCTCTGTGTGGGCCACGTGCTTCACCACTCACGTGGAAGAAGAGGAGGAATTGAATGAAAAATATCTTCCCTCTTGAAAACTGACATGAAAGGGAACAACTGGGGAGAAAACCAACTATTTTAGGGTCAGAACAGGTGAAATGACTTAGTATGGTGTTCCTCTAAGCTTGGGTTTGTACCAGTCCTTTCCAGCAGCTCCTCGACACAGTGGTGTTTCAGGAATGCCTTAATGTATTTCCCCATCCCTGAACTCGTTACAGTTCAACAGCCTCTGGAGTCAGTGACCTTTCCATAGCATGGAGATCAATTCTTGCTATCGAATAGCCCTTCCACCAGCTCATCAGCATGTGGGGCAGGGCAGACCTCTCTCCCTTGCAGCAGCTGGGTGAATGCCTGAAAGGAGCTTTTCTCACTCCCTGCCCTTCCAAGCCTGAGGATTGATTTAGTGGTTGTCAATGAGCTCTCAAGGGGCTTTTAACACTTGCTTTAAAACCTCTGCCTCTGCCCTGATGGGAGGCAGCAGGGATGAGTAAGTGGCTGTGCAGAGAAGGATGTGTGTATGCATGGTGAGAGAGCAAGAGTGACTCAGTGTTTTCCGAGAGGAAGGGACAGTGATAGGGACAGAGAGACAAGGCTTTTCCTACCTTCTCCATCTGTCTCAGTTTGTAGGAGGGCTTCCCCACATCCTGCAGCACCCAGGCTGGAGCAGAGGTTCCCTACATTTGCAGTGGGTTTTCCTTACTCTAATGAGTAGGCAGAGTCCATTTATTAGCCAAGGAGTAGTGAGGCAGCACCTTGGAGTAGCTCTGCTTTTGCTGGCAATCTCTCCTCTGGCAAGACTCATCCAGTTCTGGGTTTTTTCTCTCTCTGATACAAGTTCCTGACTGAGAACCCTCTGCAACTTTGACCAGAGGGACTGGATATTAATGGGGATTTATTTCTCTGGAGATGGAGAAGAGGAAATGGGAGGTAAAAAAAAAAGCAGCAAGTATGGCAGGAGGCCATCTTAATGTCACAGGGAACTTCTGACTGAGCTGAAGAATAACAAGGAAATGTTTGGTAGGCAGGTCAGGCTACCAAGGAGAACTCTGGAAGCATTGCCAAGGAATGCAGGATTAAATGAGGAAGGTCAGGCTTCAGCAGGATTTGAAACTGGTGAGGGATGTGAAAGGCATCAAGAAAGGTTTCTGTAGGTATGTCAGCACCAAAGGATTAGGCAGGAAAGTGTTGGTCCAGTGTGGAATGGGGAAGTAGCCTAATGGAGAAAGAAGTAGAAAAAGATGCTCAATGCCTTTGTCACCTCTTTCTGTTGGCAAGGTTTGTTCTGAGACACCCAAGTTCCTGTTCTTCCTGGAAGGATCTGGGAAAGAAAATACTACCCACCACCAAGGAAGAGAGAGTTTAGAACTGTTTAAGTAAACTAAACATTTGCATCTCTGGAGCTCCCTTCCAACCCCTACCATCCTATGATTCTCTGACAGTGCTGAGGGAACTGGCTGGTGTTACAGCAGAGCCACTTTCCATCACCTGGGGAGGTTCCTGGTGCCTGAAAGAAGGCAAAGGTTACCTTCATTTATCAAAAGGGCAAGGAGGAAGATCCAGAAAACTACTCACAGCCCTTGGGAAGATTAAAGAGCAAGTAGTTATAAAGGTTATTTCCAGGCCAAAATGATGGACAAGGAAGCAATTAGGAGTAGACAATGCAGATTTGTTGAGGACATATTGTGCCTGGCTGACCTGTTTGTGTTTTGGGATGGGGTGACTGGTTACTTGTACAGTGGAGAGAGCTGGACGCTATATGTTTTGTCATTACCTTTAATGCAGCCTCTCATAGTGTCTTTGTATCCAGACCAGGGAAATGTGGAGTGTATTAGTGGTTTTTAGGGTGGGTTAATGGCTGGATGGAGTTTGTGCAGCCTTACAGGGTAATGGTGAGCAGCTGGTTACTAGTTATATCTGTAAGAGGTTGATCCTGGGGCCAGCATTGTCTTCTTTACTAACCTGGACGATGGGCAAAATGCACCTTCAGCAGGTTTGTGGCTGATTCCAAATTGAGAGGAGTGGCTGATATGCTGAAGAGCAGCATTTCCATTCAGAAGGGCCTCAGAACGCTGGAGATAAGGGCTGGAGAAATGGTACAACACACAGCCCTGCAACTGGGACAGAATAACTGTAGAGCAGGATGACCTGAGTGACTGGCTGGGCTTGGGGATGCCTCCAAATGTCCCAGGGAACAACAATTTGGAGATGAATCAGCAGTGCACCCATGCAGCAATGAAGACCAACATTGTCTTAGGTTGTGTAGTCAAGAATATAGCCAACAGGTCAAGGGGACTGGTTATTCCTCTCTGCTTAACACTCTTGAGGCCACATCTGGAAAAGTGTGCCCAACATTGGACTCCCCCAAAGCAAGAGATGTCAGCACATTGGAGCAATGCAGTGGAACAAGGCAAAGGGAGCAAGGCTTGGTTAGTTTGGAGAAGTGGAGGTTATTAAGGGGCAGTCACAGAGAGGTCAGGCAGCTTACTGAGGTATACAGAAAAAGGTCTAGAGGCACCAGCTGCAGCAGGAGAACATCCAGCTGGGTGTAAAGGAAAATCATCCTTCACCATGAGAGCAGCTCAGCACTGTGACAAGTCATCCAGGAGAGGTGGTGGCATTTCTGGACTTGGTGGTTTTCAAAACCTGATCTGACTTTGAAATCAGCCCTTTTTAGGTGCAGAGGATCAGACTGGGAACTCGAGAGGTTTTTTTCTCCAACCTAAATGATTCTGATGCTGTGATTCTACCTGTTGCCAAACTCACGTCTCATTCTTTGGAGGTTCAGGGCTCTGGGGAACAGGATGAAGCAAGGAGAAAAGAGAAGCTTGTTTAAGGAGGGAAAAAAAATCTGAAGGCAAATGGATTCTCTCCCCTTGTACTTATGGTCAACTCATTTGTGACTTGTTTTGACCAGAGGAGGCTTTCAAAGTGCACACTAAGGCCAGTTGGGTCATAGTGTTGCTACACAGCTGTACTGCATCTCATTCCCACCAGGAGAGAGTCCAAATCTCTGTTTCCCCCAAAAGCTGGTGACTGGAGACTTAATGTTTAACTTCACACAATCAAAGCAGAGGTAGATTGGAGGCTCAGTAGCCTCCAGCCACAAAATAGGTAGGATTCAGGTGATGCACAGCATTATATTGAGCCCAATGGAATGGGGACATTTAGGATCAGATTTTCAAGAAAGGAAGCAGAGGCTTAATTTGCAGGCAGCCAGCTCAGTTTTTAGAAGAGCTGGAAGCCTGAATTTTGTAGTCTGTTCTGGGTTTGGGTGAGTTTCAGGGAGAACCACCTCCTATAGACCAGCTTTCCAACAGACTTAAGTCCAGGCTACTTTGCATCAATGTCTTCTTTCTAGCCAGGAAAGCATATCCTGAACATCCATGTTTGTCTGAAGGTAAAAGAGGGAGGTTAAAATCAAAGTCTTGCAGCCATCAGTAGATGTTAAAGCACAGATTTACCCTTGGCAGAACATACACCTGCAGTAAAACTCATCCTGCCCACCTAGTCAGCAGCTTAAAACTCTACAGCCAAAGTACGACCAACTCAACCCCTGTGAAAATTAGGTGATGACATTAAATTCCCAAGGTAAACAGCTGATGTGCTGGAATACAGAAAATAATCCTGCTTTAGCCTCCAGGGATGAGCTGCTTGATTAATAGATCTGTTTCTTAATTTCTCAAAGCATCAGCATCTACTCTTTGCTCATCTGCTATTCAGGCAGGGCACTTGCCCACTTGCTGGGGTAGTTCACGTGTGTGTGAATGTCTGTGTGGCCAGATCCTGGGTCAAACCTTGAGGAGCTGCAGTTTTACAGTTCCCTTTTAGGTACATAAAAATGCCTCCCAAGACATTTTTTCCTCTGTAGCCAGTGGTTTTGACTTAATTGTCGTGCACATACCTCAGCAGCCAGTGCTGCACATTGCAAATCAGAAGTGACAAATAGCTTGCTCCTGCAAGGTGCTGAAGGCAACAGCTTCCTAACTCGGATCCCTAATGTCCCAGGCTCACAGCTGCAGTTATGTATTTGGCCTAGTTTAGAGCAAGTGTGTTAAACCTCTCCCTTTAGGGAAGGGGAGGAGGGGAAAGAATGAAAGTCACAAATACTTTTCACTTCAGGAGGTGTTGTTAGGTTAAACAAAAGGGAATGCTGAACCACAGACAATTTGTTGTGAAGGTGCATGCTTTGTAATCTGCATTCATTGCCAGCATGCCTGTGGCTCTTCTTATTTGGGAATCTTGCCATGTGTTGCCTGTATGTTTTCTTTTAAGCTCCTTTTCAAGTCCCCTTTCAAGCAAGCAGAGCTGAAGAAGACTTGCAGCACTCTACTGTCTTAGGAAGAGGCTCAGACTAGGGACCAGGCTGGCCCCTAGTTTGTTGACTCATGCTCCTAACCCCAGCAACAGATGAGAGAGGATGGAGAGATCTGTGAGCTGAGCACTACAGCCCAGCTCTCCCCTTCCCTTTCCCCCTTGTTCTTACCGGTTTAACACACAGAACATCTGCAGGAAATGGGCAATGCCTTACCATGGCCTTCTGTAGAGCAGGTCCTGCACCTGGTTGATGCTTTTTCTGAGGTGACTTACTGCATATTGTAACAAGCTGCATCTCCCTCCTGCTCTTCTCTCGCTGCAGGTACATTCGCTCCGAGCGCTCCGTCATTCTGATCAACTTCTGCCTCTCCATCATCTCCTCCAATGCCCTCATCCTCATCGGACAGACCCAGACCAGGAATAAGGTAGGAGTTGAGCTTGCTTTGTTTGTTTGTTTGTTTCCTTGCTTTCCCCCCCCCTCACTGAAATGATGCATTCAGGCAGCTCTTCCTCATCTTTCCCTCCATCTGTTAATTAGCGACCTGTCAAAGACACGACTAAACGGCACATTTCACTTTGCTCTCTGTGATGATTTGTCAGCATCCTCGGGGCTTTGGTTAAAACCAATGTGATCTTGTTGAATGTCTGCCTGGAGTAGCTGACACACGGCACAGGGAAGAGAAAAATGGTTATTTGCAAGGCTTTCACCGTTTTGTTTTCCCCCAAAACACTGCAAAGAAAAACAGATTGAGGAAAGGCTTAGGAAAGATAAACCCCCAACAAACATAAACATCCAAGCCAAACAACATCTCAGCTTTATGATTATTTCTCCAGCAACTTTTATGCTCTGAGCTTAAAGCACTTGGCAGATGTTAACGAGCAGAGTCACAAAATCCACCTTTACTGGGGAGGTAGGGAGTGTTACAGACACTCTGTGCATGTCAGGAGGCACTTGCTGCAGGTCACAGACTGACTACAGCAGTAAAGGCAAGAGATACATAGAATCATAGAATCATACAATGGTAGGGTTGGAAGGGACATTCAGAGATCATCCAGTCCAACCCACCTGCAGAAGCAGCTCCCACCTACATCAGGTCACACAGGAACGTGTCCAGGCAGGTCTTGAAGAGCATCAAGGAAGGAGCTTCCACACCCTTCCTGGGCAGCCTGGGCCAGAGCTCCCTCACTCAAATACTGGAAGAGTTTTTTCATATGTTGAAATGGAACTGTTTGTGTTCCAGCTTCATCCCATCACCCCTTGTGCTGTCACTGGATACAACAGGGAAAAGTGCTGCCTCAACTTCCTGACACCCACCATTTATATACTTGTAAATATTAACGAGATCTCTCCTCAGTCTCCTTTTCTCCAGACTAAACAGCCCCAGGTCCCACAGCCTTTCCTCACAAGGAAGATGCTCCAGTCCCCTCAGCATCTTGGTGGCCCTATGCTGGCCTCTCTCTCCAGAAGTTCTCTGTCTCTCCTAAGCTGAGGACACCTGCACTGGACACAGGACTCCAGATGAGGCCTCACCAGAGCAGAGCAGAGGGATAGCAGAACCTCCCTGGCCCTGATGGCCACACTTTTCTTAATGAAAAGTGCCATTGGTTTTCTTGCCACGAGGCCACTTTGCTGCTCATGCTCAGTTGATGATCACCCAGCACTGCCAGGTCTATCTCTGCAGAGCTGCTCTCCAGCAGGTCAATCCCCAGCCTGTGCTGGTGCAGAAGGTTGTTCCTTCCCAGCTGCAGGACTCTGCCCTTGTCCTTGTTGAACCTCAGCAGGTTCCTCTGTGCCCAACTCTCCAGCCATGGTTTTTCAAGCCATGTGCACTGGCTGCAGGTCCATGTGCCTTCCCATGTCACAGACCCAGCTGGAGGGACGTGTGTTGCCTGTGTGACATTTTATTTTCCAGCTGTAGTACTTCCAGTTTCCCTGTTGATGCCTGGAGTAACAAATCACTGCTCAACTTCAGTATTTTCCTGTTGTACTTTTCCCCCTCTCCCCAAGTGCTCCAACCATCCCAACTCTACCAAGCAGAAGAGTGAGGCAGGGAGTGTCCTCTGCTAGTCCTGCTGCCAAAGTCACAACCAGAAGTCAACATTTAGTTGCTAATTAACAGTAACTGGTGATCAGCCAGTTTTTTAAGTGTCTGCTTTGGCAGCCTGAGCATGCTGTCACGTTTGGAAGAGATTCTGCAGAGAAGCCTCGGGGTTTAATGAATCACAAAGACTCATTTCTATGAAGGGCTCTTCAGGTTAGGGGTAGGTTGTGTTTTAGGGAAAGCTTTATAGCTGTTTGAGTCAGATGTGTGGAGAGATGCAGCCAGCCAACCCTGCTCCTATTAAACAAGTGCCCTTCAGAAGTTAACTTGGCAAAGCAGAGCTTTCTCTCATGGCCAGCACAGTTTTCTCAGGGCAAGAGCTGGAGAGAGGGTGAGCTGAGCTCTTGCTTTCCCTGGGTGTGTTATCTGCAACCCCAAGTGCGTGTTAGGAGTTTCTTTCCAGCTAAAGAAGAACTGAGAGATGGCTAATGTGGCTAACCATGGCTAGACCTTCCCTTTGATTAGTCTCCTTCACCCTAGGACAGCAGATGGATGTCTTCACCCTCTCCCAGCCCCTTCAGAATGAGCCCAGGTTCTCCCTCACGCTCTTTTTCTCCCGTTCCTCTGGGTTGTTGGCTGTCAGAGCTGTTAGTGGGGATTCGAAGCTCCCGGCTGGGATTGCATGAGGCAGATTAGCTCTTTGCACATACATATGCATGAAACACCAGAAATAGAAAGGTTATTCTTGGATTTCCTCTCAGCCATCTAGTAAACAGTCTCTGGCAGGGAGCAGAGGAAGAAAACTCTACAGAGGAGAGACCAAGGAGTGTAAATTAGCAATCGATTCACATTCGGTTATTGATAATGGAACGTCTTCACGTGTTGGTGATTGATTGGTCACTGCAGTTCCTCTGGGAGAGTTTCTGCGGTACTAGTTTCCATGAAAATGCCAAATCCTCCCTTGATTTCCATCCATGTCACCTCAAAGGTAAAATCCCACACCTGGATTTGTAATAACGTGATACAAAAGAAATGAGTGCTGCATGAACTGGCCATAGCTGGGAGGCATGGCTATGTGCTGCAAGGAAACAGAGTTCTCCTCTTGCAGGAAAACAAGGGCTAAAGGCCTTGACAGGCTGACAAGCTCCGCTAGATATTTCTGCAGCAGCTTGGGACATCAGATCCCTGTGCTTAGGCCTTCGTGGAGGTCTTAAGCTCATGGAGTGCGGCCTCTGTCCCAGCCCCATCACTCACCAGCCCATTGCCCTCAATGTAACCTCCAACAACCTCTGAAACCCCTCCAGGGACAGTGACTCCAGCACCTCTCTGGGCAGCTGTTCCAGTGCCTGACAACCCTTGCACTAAAGAAATCCCTCCTAAATACGTGCCTGCCTATCAGCTGGCCAAGCTCACAGCCTGGTTTCAGTTGAGGCAATGGGTTTATACTGGCCCAGATGAGATGTGCATATTTCTGTTGTGTTCCCTCCATCCCTTCTCCTTCCCCTTTCTATCCAAACTGTCTGGCTGGGAGAAAAAAAAAAAACAATGCTCAGAAAATGTTCCTTTTTGGTGTAAAAATTGGAAAGCAAAGTTTTTTCTTTCACTTTTGCAAAGTGCTGGCAAACTGGGCAGAACTATGTTGGTGCAGGACAAAATGGAAATGGTACAACAAACAGTGTTGTATGTGATGTTAGGCAAAGAAAAAGGAGAGTATTCTAATGTAACAGGCTCTTAAATCACGTTCCAGAATTCATCCTGTGTTTGTAAGTGTTTTATGTAGGCCTGGAGGCTGATGAATAGCAGCCACCTCTTTATGATTCTCTTAAAAACTACTCCAAATGATCATATTGAGCTGTGATGTTTGTGCTGAACTGTCACCCAGGATCCATTTATAGGCAAAAGACGAAGGGTTTTGGTGTCGAATCCATGGGACAAAAAAAGCCAATTCCTGCCTCAAAGAACGCACTGCCTTGCTGTTGTTCACAACCTCTGGTAATGTCCATTTGTTGCCAGTGTGTGAATCCAGAGCAATCTGATCAAATCATGATCAAAGACATGAAAACTCTGAGTTAAGATGCTGGTGAGTGAAAGAAAAAGAGGAAGGTTCATTAACCATAAACCCACTATCCATGTGTCCTGATACAACTCAAAGCAGAGGGATTCTTCATTATTATTCTTCCCCTTGCCCTAAAATGCCTTAAGCCATTATTTTTTTCCCCATCTAGATTAACTTCTATTTGCTCCCTTTTCTCCTGGAGAGATTCTTTCCCTCGTTTCCTTCTTGAGCACCTTGATTCCCAGTTTGAAGCATCCCGCAGCTGGTGGGAATGAAGCAGACCTCTGGCAGAGTTCAGCAGAGCGGCACCAATTTGCACCAGTGAAAGATTTGGCCTCGCTGTGTTAAAAACAAAGACAAGCTTGTCAGCTTTCCAGTCCATCTCCCTGGCACTACGGGATTGTTCTTCATAATGCATTTGCTACTACTTTCCCCAGTTTAATTTTAAATGGCTTAAGCTCTCTGCATCTCCCTTGAGAGATTTCCCCAGCGAGCAGCAGAGCTCACCAGTATGAAATTCCTTCTAATGGAGTTTCACTTTTATTTCCCCCTCTCCTTTCTTTTTTCTTCCTGACTGCTGGTAGTTATATGCTTTTGGACAAGTACACACCACTTGTGTTTGCAGTCCTTAGCAGCCCCTGGCAGCTGTAGTTACACCCAACTCTCACAGCTTAACTCTTTCCCTCAGCAATCCTTTCCCTGGCAGGGACACCATTTCAATTGCCTTCCTCTGATTTCATTTCTATGGCTTGGCTGCCAAACCTTTTGAGCTGAGATTAGTGAACGGCTTGCTAACTGCTCTGTCCTCCCATGAAAGGATCGTGGCAATGGTTCACAGGATCACAAGGGCTGAAAGGGAGCTGGAAAGCTCATCCAGTGCAAACTGCCCTGCCAGAGTAGCACCACCTAGAGTAGGACACACAGGAACTCTTCCAGCTGGGTTGGAATATCTCCAAAGAAGGAGCCTCCCACAGCCCATCTGAGCAGCCCCTGCTGAAGCCAAGTGAGCACCAGGATGGGACATAGGCTGAGACTTCAACAAGAGTTCTAACCACGGGCTTGTCTTACAGCTCCTAAAATTATTTTGGTTGGAAAAGACCTTTATGCTTAAGAGCAGCTGGTTTCCATGCAGTAAATTTGAAGCAAATGTTTGCAAGATTGGAGAGAGTCCAGTGCAGGGCTGCCAAGATGCTGAGGGGACTGAAGCATCTTCCTTGTGAGGAAAGGCTGTAGGACCTGGGGCTGTTTAGCCTGGAGAAGAGGAGACTGAGGGGGGATCTCATTCATAGTTACAAATATCTCACTGGTGGATGTCAGGAGGTTGGGGCAGCAATTTGTTCTATGGTATCCAGCAACAGGACAAGGGGTGATGGGATGAAGCTGCAACACAAGTTCTATTTAAACATAAGGAAATACTCTTCCAGTGTTTCAGTGAGGGAGCCCTGGCCCAGGCTGCCCAGGGAGGGTGTGGAGGCTCTTTCCTTGGAGGTCTTCAAGACTCACCTGGACCCATTCCTGTGTGACTTGATCTAGGTGGGACCTTCTTCTGCAGGAGGGTTGGACTGGATAAGCTCTAAAGGTCCCTTCCAACCCCCACCATGTTGTGATTCTATGAAGCTTGTTGAGGAGACTGTCTCATACGATCATATCACAGAATCACAGAGTGGTAGGAGTTGCAAAGCACCTCTAGAGATCATCTTAGTCCAACCTCCCTGCTGAAGCAGACCCACCTCCTGAAACTTCTTTTTGTGTCCTGATCTCCACGACCTTGCCTTCCAGAGCCTGGCTTGGAAGCGTCTCCCAGCTCCTTCTGCTCTCCTACGTGCTGCCTTCTCCACCTGTCTCTCCTCTCACGTGTCCTTTCCTCCCCTCTCCAGGTGATCTGCACGCTGGTGGCAGCTTTCTTGCACTTCTTCTTCCTGTCCTCTTTCTGCTGGGTGCTGACGGAGGCTTGGCAGTCCTACATGGCCGTGACGGGCCGGTTACGGAACCGCATCATCCGCAAGCGCTTCTTGTGTCTTGGATGGGGTGAGGATCCCAGCTCTGAAGAGGAGTTACTCTGGGATGGGAGGGGAAACACTGTCCCTCATCCTAGGATGTGGAGCAGAGAGGGGCTGGGCTACAGGAGGGGCTTATGCTCTGCAAAAAGCTTGGTGGTGGGTGATTGCAACCCTTTAGGGGGTATCAAGGCTGAGGTGGTTAAAAATAGTCTGAAGTCCTGCCTGCTACCCAGTGCACCCAAGATTCACACAAAATAGATGAGTCAAGAGGGGTTAAGCTTTCAAAGGATGTGCTGAGTGGGAGAATCTCCTGGGTCTGAGACTCTTTTCTTGCTTTCTCCTTTTCTCTGTCCTGCTGCCTCCTTCCACGTGCAAGCCAGAGTGAAGCTGAGCTCTGAGATCTCGTCTCCATGGCAGCAGGGCCTTTCCTAGACAAATAAACTGAGACCCTTGCAGATGCTTGGAACTAATTTTTTTCTCCCTCTGCCTCTTCCTTCTGTTTAATTGATTAGCTTGAAATTATGCATTCTGTAGTAGAAAACCAACACAGACCCGTAACCTGGGCTTTTAAAGCAATAACAAACGTGTGTTTGAAAGGAGCAACTGAACAAAAAGTTGTTTAAAAGAGAGCAGGCAATAAAGAGAGAGAGAGAGAGAGAGAGAGAGAGAGAGAGCGCCTTGTGCTTCTGAGCTGTGTTAGTGTCTTGGTTTCCTACTGAAGTCTTAACATTTCACCCCAGGCGAGATATTTCTGATGCTCACCAAGCACCCTGATGTGATTTATTCTGGCACATCAAGAGCCATCCTCAATTCCAGCACCTGCATCCCTTGAAGTTTTCACTCCTCGCTTTTGCTTTACTATAGGAAATCGACTGTGTTACTGAAGCACAGCGTTGTGTGTGTGAGAGCATTAGCCACGCACACACAAAGCACAGGCTGCCTGTGCCTCTGTGTGTTCATGCCTATGTTTCTACACAAGCACTCCCTGACTCCAGGAATGCCTAATGGAACAGACTAAGAGCTTTTCTAGTTAATAAGAAGGGTTTGATTTGTAAAAGCTGGGACAGATGGGTGTGTGAGCTAAGGGAATTTCGGATGGGAGACAGTCTCTGTATATACTCAAAAAAAACCCCAAGCTACCCTACATGTGTAAAAGCATAATTTGCTAGTAAAATGTAGTCATCTCTGAACTACGATGCACTGGCTGATAAATGATGCATAATAACCATTTGGAATGGGGCAGGACAAGAAATGAAGAGCATTCTTTGCCTGTTAAAGCAGCAAGGGAATATCTGGTATTTAGCATCCTGCTCGACTGCAGCAGTAAAGCTGGGATTAATGGCACTTCTAGGAGGAAAAGAGGCTGAGAATATGTTTTAAAGAGCATAATCTGAAATAATTAGCACAACTCACTTTGTCATGGGCTCGTTCTCCCTCCCCCTTTACCCACTTGGTGTATTACCATTTCTCTAAGCCCTTGTTCTAGACATCTTTGGCAAGTTCTCAGCTGCTGTCAGCTGGGGCTCGTTGGAGCCACCGTGGTTTTCAGCTGCACCGAGGTTCATTCCCTGATTTTTTGTTCTTCTCTTGGGTACACAACTTTGCCTCTCTAGAAAAAAGGATATTTTAGCAATTACACTTTTAAATTATTACTATTATGATGATTTAGGACAAACAAAATGTTCCCCAGAAACAATTCAGCCATTGGGAAAGAAGGAATTTTGTCAGTCTTTTTACAGCCCTGTCACAGTTTCCACAACTGGGTGTTTAAATGCTGCCATAGCTCAGGCTCTGAGTGGCTTTTCAGTTGTTCCTGACAGTTACGGAATCACAGAATGATGAGGGTTAAAAGGGATCTGCCAAGCTGCTGCAGCCCCAGCTCCTGCTCAAGCAGGTTCCCCTGGCTCAGGGGGCACAGGAACATGTCCAAGTGGGTTTGGAAACCTCCTGAGCAGGAGCCTCCACACCCTCCCTGGGCAGCCTGGGCTCCCTTCCCTCAGCACCAAAGAACTTTCTCCTCCTGTGCCAGGGGCACTGCCTGTGTGCCAGCCTGTGCCCATTACTCCTGAACAAACACTGGCCCCAGCCTCTGTCCACTTGCCCTTCAGGAATTGATCAGCATTGATACTGTCCCACCTCAGCCTTGTGTTCTCCAGGCTGAACAGCCCCAGGTCCCACAGCCTTTCCTCAGAAGGAAGATGTTCCATCCCCTCAGCATCTTGGCAGCCCTGCACTGGCCTCTCTCCAGCAGTTCTCTGTCCCGCCTGAGCTGGAGAACCCAGAACTGGACGCAGGACTCCAGATGAGGCCTCAGCAGGGCAGAGTAGAGGAGCAGCACAACCTCCTTGGTCCTGCTTCCCACACTCTGGACAGAGTAATGATAGCTATTAGCAAACAACCATTTCTGGTGGGACATGATGAGCACATATCCTTATGCTCTGGCCTGGCACTGCAAAACTCTTCAAAGCAGGTTTCTAATGCATTTATTTGGGATTGAGAATGTCAAATTCCCTTTCTGCAGCAAGGTCCTAAACCCTCGACAGTGACTATGGTGCATGAGTGGCTGCCTGGAAAGCTGATGCAAGCCACACAGACTGCATGCATACAACAGACCAGTTGGGGATGATCTTCTTTCAGATAATCCAAAAATAGATTAAAAGTTTAGATTTAGGGTGGGTTTTTTTTGGCAAAGCTAATTACATCTAACTGTGATTAGAACATTAACAGCTCTCCCAAGGCAGAGCACTGTGCCCCTCTTTACCATGCTCCTTGTCTTAGCTACTGTGGCATAGCTTCTACCTTCAGGACATGCTCCTTGTACAGATCAATTCTCAGCACAATCTGGGGCTCCTACTCAGGCTCCATATGAGCCAGACCCTGTGAACTGACGAGTTCACAGCCTGAGTCTGTGTTTCTGCATAATTACCACGTCGAAGAGAACAAGTTTCTATTTCTGGCACAGTCTCAGCCAACTTTCCTCTTTCACAAGGCCTCTTGCATCAAGCTATACTCCTGGAAAAGTCCTCTCACATGTGGCTTCTTGGTGTGCTTGCCATGGGATGCTATACTGATGGCACTGTAGTGGGTACAGCACCCAGGCTATCTCAAGATGAGGTGTGAAAGAGGCTCAGCAAGAGGAGCAATAGTCAGTGAAAAGGAAAAGGAAAAGGGATATCTTTTAAACCCACTGCCTATTGGTTTTGGATTGATCAAACATGAGCTGTACTTGGAAGTCTTATATGGGAAGAGAACCACTTCCCTTGATGGTAACTCTCAAATGCTGTACATCCATCTAAATTGGCCTTATACCTCCCAGCTGGCTGTGGAGCCTCACTGTTAATCAATCTGGTGATGGTTTTTTATTGCTGAGTGCCCACCTTGCCAGCAGGGTTGTTGTTTGGATGCTGTGTCTGCACATCATTTCAGTCTACAGCCTCCTCTGCAGCCACCTGCCGTGACCTCTACAGCACAGGCATTAGGGCCTTGTCAAGAAGCAGTAATCCTAGCTGGCTACTGATCCTGCTAAGTCTTAATGGGATTTGCCCATCTTTAGCATTGAGACAACTTAATTCATCGTGTCACAAGGAGGAGGGCTATAAAAAGCCACATGGAGACCAGGACTAGATATTACTAGCTGCTATCCAGGCATTTCTTTAGGGAAAGAGGAGAGCTGGGCTGGGAACTAATGAACCAGAAAATTACCCAATCTCCTCCTTAGATCCTTGGGCAGTTTATATGACAGGGATGAGAAGAATCAGCAGATCGTTAGGCAGATGTGGTGACTTTTGCTAGTTCTAATTGTGCCTAGGTGTTCAAGGACCGAACCATTTCAGAGCTTTTAATGAGTTTTAGGCCAATAACCGGCAGGGTGCTCAATAACCAGCAGGTTTTCTTTAGACTCCTTGCTCTAATTTTGTGAGAACTTCTAACAGTCAGACCAAGGCTGTAGCTTTACCCCCTTTTCCACCTGAAATGACAGTGTCAACCACAGACTGGCTCACTCATCCTTTGCCACACTCTTCAGTGTATTGATCTGGGGGATGACTGGTTTCTCTTACTTTATCCCTCACTTGCACGCAAGAAGAGAGCAGATCTCTGGCCAAAGAGACCTAGTGTTCTCATGCTCTTCTCCATTGCTGTTCAGAGGGACCTGATTTGTTGAAGACAAGGGGAAATTTTGTTTCCATTTGCTTTTCTGTCTGATTTGAGGTGAGATTTGAACCTGGCTGGTTAATCATATATTAAAAGCAAACACAGCCCTTCATCTCCTCCTCTCTGAGCTGGGTTGTGGCTGAATATTCTGTCTTCAGGAGACACCTGTGTATCTAAGAATAAAATAAATGTGTCTGATGCACCTGCCTGTGCTATTGATCCCCACACAACTGCTGAGACCACAGCAGGAGATGAGCTGATTACAGCTGATGGCATTTACTTCATTAGCAGAGATAACGAGGGTTCACTCTTTTGGCTCCGAAGGTCCCGACTTCAGTCTTTGCCAAAGATCCAGCCTGGGACAGATGGTGCTACAATAACACTGGAAAGAATGAGAGGTATTATGCAGTTGAGTGGGAGAAGAGCTGCATGTATTGCTTAAATGACCAGTTTTCTCTTGTTTCGTTTCTGTAGGGCTCCCTGCCTTGGTGGTGGCCATTTCCGTGGGATTTACTAAAGCCAAGGGGTACGGCACCGTGAACTAGTGAGTAAAGCAGCTCTTCCCTTTCCCTCCTGTCTCACCTGCCATCCTTTTCACCAACAAAAACCCTCAGTTAATGACCTGCAGGAGCCAGGGTAGGAGCTGAGTGATGATGGGAGAGGAAAGAGCCATCCTACCACCCTGCCTCCTCAAAGCCATCTGAGCTGGATTGTGTGTTCCCAGAAAACAAGCTCATAGGGACTAATTAGTTTTAACTATTGCATATATGACATCACTTTGATCTAAGTGCCTCCTACTTTATGATTTCAATTTGTTTTTAGGGGGAAAGGTGGGATATTTCAAGTTTAGGATATTTAACAGTTAAAAGTAGCTTTGGCATGCATCTGTTTTATGGTTTGCTTGGTTGGCCTCTGAGTTTCCCCAATGGCTTGGCTCAGCTTTAGGCACCAGAATGAGTTTTTCAAACCAGGCTTTCTGAATTCCACAGAATTTGCCTTTAGGAAACTTGTCTTTGCATGGAACAGGGGTAGAAAGAACAGAGTGAGACTATGCAGAGGTAGAAAATACATTAGGGCAAGTCTGGAATCACTAAGAGCTGAGCATTAGCACTATTCAAAGAAGATAAAGGACATGTTATTGTCTCACTGTGTTATAAAAGAAGAAGCTTGGAAATTTGATGCATAGTGGCAGCAAAGGATAATATTTTCTGTAGCAATAAATCAGACCTTTCCCTACTGCAATCCATCGTTATCCAGAGCCTTCCTGGCCAGGGGTTTGCATCTCACATTAACAATATCTAAGAGAAAAAACTGGAGATGCAGTCAGCAACAGATGAGGGTTCCACAGGTCGACTGAGATAATGCACTGTGGAATCCCTCCTATGCAACCTGATCTAGGTGAACCTGCTTCTACAGGGGGTTTGGACTGGATGATCTCTAAAGGTCTCTTCCAACCTCTACCTTTCTATGATTCTATGATCCCTGCTCTTTCTCAGTTCCCACCAGATTCTGCACACCCACCACCAAATGGTCCAGGGTTTGCATTTTGAATGCAGGAAGGTATTAAAGCAGCCCAGCAGTGTTCCCTCTTTGCTTTGCAGTCTAAAGCACTGCAGTCTAAATTACTGTACAATACAGAGGGCTCAGGAGGGTGAGTTTGTCCTGTGCAAATCCAGAGCTACAGTTCCTGAAGCCTGTTCTGGCATCAGGATGTTTTAGCTACCTGTCCCGACCTACCTACCCCAGCCCTGGTGATTTGGTTTGAGTATGTCCTGGTTGAGAGAGATCTAGTGCTTGGTGTGTGGCTTGGAAGAGGACAACACACAGCCTGGCTTTCAGAAGTACCACTGAGATCCTAAAAGCGCTTTAGCTTTTGTGTGGGTCTGCTGTTTCTGATGTTTCACTCCATCCAAGTCCATGAGAACAATTCATAATGAATAAGCATCAGGGGAATGGGAGGGAGGTCCTGAACATGTTTGCTTCCTTTCCTCTTTAGAGACTGGTGGGAATTGGTGAAAAAAGCTTCATAGCTCCCTCTCCAATAATGCTTAAGGGCTATCACAGAGTTCTGTGTCAATGCTGACCACACAAAAGAGCCTGGGCAGGGAAAGGAGGAACATGCAGGAATGCACACCCTGCCCTGGGCCATTGCATGCCAACATCTCCCTGCCCCAGAGCCAAACTCTCCCAGACTGCAGCCAAAAGGGTGTCAAGGCATGACAAAACCTGCTGGACAGGACAAGGGGTAATGGACAGAAGCTGGAACAAAAAACAAAGTTCCATTTAAACATAAGGAGAAGCTGTTTTACTGTGAGGGTGAGGGAGCCCTGGCCCAGGGAGGCTGTGGAGGCTCCTGCTCTGGAGGTTTCCAATCCCATCTGGACACGTTCCTGTGTGACCTGATCTAGGTGGGAGGTGCTTCTGCAGGGGGGTTGATCTGGATGATCTCTAAAGGTCCCTTCCAATCCCCACCATCCTGTGTTTCTATGACTCTGCTCTGCTCTCAGATTGATACAACAGTGAGGTAGCCAACAGGCTACACTGACTTTCAGTCGTTCCCAGGGGATGCTGTACCACACCAGGACTCCTTCTTTTGCTGCTAATCCTCTCACTGCTTTCAGCTCTAAAGCCTCTGTGGCTCTTTGCATCTGAGGGCTGGCTGCTGCCTGCTTGGGGAATGGCAGAGGATCCTGTGCAACCAGCAGAAGTTGCATCCCAAGTGACACCATTTCCCCTCAGCACCAAAAGAGTTTTTCCTCCTGTGCCAGTGGCACTGCCTGTGTGCCTGTTACTCCTTGTCCTGGGCACTGCATAAAAAAGATGCTCCAGCACCCTCCGAATCCTGGTGGCCCTGCACTGGCCTCTCTCCACCCCTTCCCTGTCTCTCCTGAGCTGGGGAGCCCAGCACTGGCCACAGGACTCCAGATGAGGCCTCACCATGGCAGAGCAGAGGGGGAGCAGAACCTCCCTGGCCCTGCTGCACACACTCTCCTCAATGCTCCCAGGCTGCCATTGGCTTCTTGCCCACGAGCCCACGTTGCTGCTCATGCTCAGTTGATGATCACCCAGCACTGCCAGGTCTGTCTCTGCAGAGCTGCTCTCCAGCTCTCCTGTGCTGGTGCAGGTGATGCTTCCTCACCTTCAAAGGAAGGAATTTTTTCCTCGTGTTCAAGTGGAGCTTCCTATGTTCCAGCCTGTGCTCATTACCCCTTGTCCTATGATTACTCTAATGAGAGTTATATTTGCATATTGCTGCATTTTTAACCATGTAACAAACACTCATGTGAGCAGAGCAAGGCAAAGGTCCCCCACAGACTGCAGCACATTCATACTTATCATTCTTTTCCTGCTCAAAAGGCACAAAAACTCTCATACACTTCAGGGTAGGGAGGCTTTTGGTTGTAACCTCTCCTCAAGAGCAAAGTTGACATTACACAGCACTAATTTTGGTGCCAAACTCCAAAACTTGAGACCTAAATTTCACGCTAATGCTAAAAGCATGTGAAGAGAAGAGACACTTGGCTTTAAGCTTGTCTCAGGATGTGTGTTGGGTTTTGGCCATTGCAGAAATGTGTAAGGTAGATGCAAAGCACAGAGCTAGAGCTCAGGAGCTGTTTTAGTACAGAACATTTCCAGTGGGCAGCGGCAGACTTTCAAGGCAAGTTGTTTCCATCACCACAGCACATCCCTCCCTGTGCAGCAGGGGCCAAAAGCTGACATGAGAAACCACAAGGCACTCCACAGTGTCTTTCAAAGCTCCTTCCAGTCCTGCAGTTTTGTAGAATCATAGAATGGTGGGATTGGAAGGCACCTTTAGAGCTCATCCAGTCCAACCCTGTGCAGAAGCAGCTCCCACCTAGATCAGGTCACACAGGAATGTGTCCAGTTTCTGAATCTTAAGAACAGTGCTCTAGCACACATTGGTTTTCTTGTGGAGATGGGCATCAAGACAAATTAGGGCTCTACTATTTATTTGAGCACAGGATTTGACACAGCATCAGGGGTTTTTTTATCTCATCCCACTCGTAGTGATAAAAAAACCTCTGACATCCATCTATGAGACCTGGTCCAGTTCTGGGCCCTTCAGTTGCAGAAGGACAGGGAGCTGCTGGAGAGAGTTCAGTGCAGGGACACAAAGATGATGGCATGGAGCATCTCCCTTGTGATGAAAGGTGGAGAGTGCTGGGGCTCTTCAGCTTGGAGGAGACTGAGGGATGACCTCATTCATGTTACAAACCCATCAAGGGTGGGTGTGAGGAGGCTGGAGCCAGGCTGTGCTCAGGTATGGCCAGTGACAGGACAAGGGGCAACGGGGACAAGCTGCAACAGAAGAGGTTCCAAAGCAACACAAGGAGGAATTTGTTCCCTGTTGAGGTGAGGGAGCACTGGCAGGGGCTGCTCAGATGGGCTGTGGAGGCTCCTTCTCTGGAGACATCCCAACCCAGCTGGATGAGTCCCTGTGTGCCCTACTCTAGGTGCTGCTGCTCTGGCATGGGAGTTGCACTTGATGAGCTTTCCAGCTCCCTTCCAGCCCTTGAGATTCTGTGATTCTGAGAGTGTTTGGGGTCAACTGCAACTGTTGAAGGCATTGCAGCACTAATCTTGGTATTACAGACTCCCAAGGCAAAGCTGGTGGGAAAGGACAGCGTGGTGGCCTTGGCAATGTTGGATTAAGGATCAGACTCAATGATGTACCAGCAAGCAGCAAATTGGCCACATCTCCAAGCAGAGAGAGAGAGCAGAGACAATGCTAAGTGTGGGAAAGTGGATCATAGTTCATATTTACCTTTTAGCTGTGCAAGCTGGCCAACCAAGTGGTGAGATGAGAAAGGAGACAGAGGTTCAAATGTAAAACTGCATGTGAACTGCAATATTTGGACTGTGTCTCCTTTGTTTTCTGAGTGGTCATTCACTGAGGTCTTTATTGCTCAGGACCCTTGTTTTGGAGTGTTATGGACTCTCCATCTACAACAGAGGGAGGAAGACAGAAAGTGATTTCCCATTTCTTATCTGAACAGTGTTTGAAAGGAGATTTTGCAGTTGTTTGGGGTAGGGTGCAGCTATGCTTCTGATCTCAAAGACAGTCTTAGAGATAATGGAAGTCTAGAGGACCCACCACAACTCACCTCCTTGTATTAGGCTGAACACCTGAATAATAACTCTCATTTTTAGCTGGTACTCTAGGGAAATGACTCTGGACTAGTAAAGCTTGACAAACCCTCCTAAAGCTTGAACTCAGTCATTGAAGTTGTGCTGCTGGTAGCTGGGACCTCATATCCTTCCCCACAAGAGAGCCCACAGAAAGTTTTCTGCCAGGACACAGCAAGTTTCTGGAGGTGCGTCTGTGTTGTTGCATCAGGATTTCTGTCACCCTCAGGTATTTCATCAGCTGCTTCTGCAGGGGGGTTGGACCAGATGATCTCTAAAGGTCCCTTCCAGCCCCTACCATTCTATGATTCTATGATTCTGTATTAATCAAATGTTCCCTGTGCCCTGAGTTTGCTGTTGGATCCCCTTCTCAGCTATCACATCAGCCTTTCCCTTCCCTTACTGTCAGCCACCACCTCTGACAGCCTTGGAAATGCTTCGATGAAACACAGTGGCAGGGAGGTCAGGCAGTCAAAAGGGATTAGGAGCAGTGCTTGGTGATGTGTGAACTCACCCTCAGAAAGCCTGATGCTCAGAGGGGAAGAAGGGCTGTCAGAGACCTGACAAGAACAGGAGCCCTCATTGCACCAAGCCTTCGTCACTAATAGGAATGCAGGACTGTCAGTTCCTTGCTCTCAACTGGAAGAGACCCTGGGAAAAAAAAGCCATCAATATTAGAATGAAGCATTGGAGAAAAAAGGTCTGAGCAAGGACTAGCATTTGAGAGCCCTCTGCTCTCTTCTTGCATTTAAGGAGACCTCCAAACCTTCATTTTTATCCCTTTTATCCCTTCCCTCCCCAGTTCATGTTATTCTTACAGCTTCTCAGGCAGTTTGTGATAGAGCAACTCGCCATCAGGAAGAAATCAGAATTGATTCAATTGTTTCAATGAACACATTACAGGTCTAGTTTAGAAACTAGCAAGGTGCAGGTCTCAGAGAAAAGCATCTTCATATTTACATACTCCTTTTGGTTTTTTTGCAAGTCAGAGTTGATACAAAAAAACCATATGAGGCTGATCAACTGAATTGGAATGTTTCCAGCAAAGGCTTGGAGACTCTGCAAGTCAGCATCAGTTTGCTTCTGATGCAGAATGAAACCATATTGCTGAGAGTTAGAGGCACGCCACTGAATTACCGCAGGGTTAGCTGGGTTTAAGAGCTTCGAGAAAGTCCTTGCTCCATTGTGGTTGCCTGCTCTTACCCTTTGGGAAAGGCATGGTAGTTTGCTGCTGAAACAGGATTACTTCACTGCACATTTTCTCCAGGGTGCTGCCATGTCAGAGCTTGCAAACTTTTCTGACACGGTGTAAATTTGCATCCTCTCTTGCCCTGAAGTACCTGATTCCTGTGTCCCTGCTCTGAATTGCCAGATTCCCTATAGAAATGGGAATTTCAGCTCTGGTGTTTCTGTAATTGTTCATGACTGTCATAGTCACAGACTGGTTGAGGTGAGATCTCTAGGGTTGGCTTCCCAGGACCATGCCCAGGAATCCCTGAATGATGGGGTTTGGAAGGGATGTTTAGAGCTCATCCAGTCCAACCCCCCTGCTAAAGCAGGTTCTCCTTGATCAGGGGGCACAGGAACACATGCAGGTGGGTTTGGAAACCTGCAGAGAAGGAGATTCCACAACCTGGGCCAGGGTTCCCTCACCTTACAGTAAAGTAGTTTTTCTTTAAGTGAAACTTTTTGTGTTCCAGTTTGTATCCATTACCCCTTGGTAATGGATCCAAAGTCCTTGTTGGCTTTTGAGACACCCTGTGATGCTCAGGTCTGAGGATGGCAATGGAGTGGGTTTGCCCCTGTCTCTCTTTGCTTGTTCTTTAACACCAAGTTTGTCAGTGTGAGCAATGAGATCTGCAAGTGGCTGTATAGTGCAGTAGGAGCTCTATGGGAACCCCCTGGTTAGGTTGGACTGGCTGATCTCTAAAGGTCCCTTCCAACCCCTACCATTCTGTGATATTCATGTTCCATGAGAGATGGAATTTATCTCCATGTGGTTCAGGTGCACTGATGACAAAGGTCTAGTCAAGCCATTCAATGGAATACAGGATGTGATTTGTCTGAATGTAGATGCCTCATCCTGGACTCTTCTGGTTGGATCTCTGCTTACTAGAAATGTCATCAAGAATGATTTGCTCTGTGGTAGGCACCAGTAGAGCAGACATCAGCACTTGGAAGAGCCCCCTTAGTTTGTGCAGGCACCAGGCAGCTTAGNAGGGGGGTTGGACCAGATGATCTCTAAAGGTCCCTTCCAGCCCCTACCATTCTATGATTCTATGATTCTGTATTAATCAAATGTTCCCTGTGCCCTGAGTTTGCTGTTGGATCCCCTTCTCAGCTATCACATCAGCCTTTCCCTTCCCTTACTGTCAGCCACCACCTCTGACAGCCTTGGAAATGCTTCGATGAAACACAGTGGCAGGGAGGTCAGGCAGTCAAAAGGGATTAGGAGCAGTGCTTGGTGATGTGTGAACTCACCCTCAGAAAGCCTGATGCTCAGAGGGGAAGAAGGGCTGTCAGAGACCTGACAAGAACAGGAGCCCTCATTGCACCAAGCCTTCGTCACTAATAGGAATGCAGGACTGTCAGTTCCTTGCTCTCAACTGGAAGAGACCCTGGGAAAAAAAAGCCATCAATATTAGAATGAAGCATTGGAGAAAAAAGGTCTGAGCAAGGACTAGCATTTGAGAGCCCTCTGCTCTCTTCTTGCATTTAAGGAGACCTCCAAACCTTCATTTTTATCCCTTTTATCCCTTCCCTCCCCAGTTCATGTTATTCTTACAGCTTCTCAGGCAGTTTGTGATAGAGCAACTCGCCATCAGGAAGAAATCAGAATTGATTCAATTGTTTCAATGAACACATTACAGGTCTAGTTTAGAAACTAGCAAGGTGCAGGTCTCAGAGAAAAGCATCTTCATATTTACATACTCCTTTTGGTTTTTTTGCAAGTCAGAGTTGATACAAAAAAACCATATGAGGCTGATCAACTGAATTGGAATGTTTCCAGCAAAGGCTTGGAGACTCTGCAAGTCAGCATCAGTTTGCTTCTGATGCAGAATGAAACCATATTGCTGAGAGTTAGAGGCACGCCACTGAATTACCGCAGGGTTAGCTGGGTTTAAGAGCTTCGAGAAAGTCCTTGCTCCATTGTGGTTGCCTGCTCTTACCCTTTGGGAAAGGCATGGTAGTTTGCTGCTGAAACAGGATTACTTCACTGCACATTTTCTCCAGGGTGCTGCCATGTCAGAGCTTGCAAACTTTGCTGACACGGTGTAAATTTGCATCCTCTCTTGCCCTGAAGTACCTGATTCCTGTGTCCCTGCTCTGAATTGCCAGATTCCCTATAGAAATGGGAATTTCAGCTCTGGTGTTTCTGTAATTGTTCATGACTGTCATAGTCACAGACTGGTTGAGGTGAGATCTCTAGGGTTGGCTTCCCAGGACCATGCCCAGGAATCCCTGAATGATGGGGTTTGGAAGGGATGTTTAGAGCTCATCCAGTCCAACCCCCCTGCTAAAGCAGGTTCTCCTTGATCAGGGGGCACAGGAACACATGCAGGTGGGTTTGGAAACCTGCAGAGAAGGAGATTCCACAACCTGGGCCAGGGTTCCCTCACCTTACAGTAAAGAAGTTTTTCTTTAAGTGAAACTTTTTGTGTTCCAGATTGTATCCATTACCCCTTGGTAATGGATCCAAAGTCCTTGTTGGCTTTTGAGACACCCTGTGATGCTCAGGTCTGAGGATGGCAATGGAGTGGGTTTGCCCCTGTCTCTCTTTGCTTGTTCTTTAACACCAAGTTTGTCAGTGTGAGCAATGAGATCTGCAAGTGGCTGTATAGTGCAGTAGGAGCTCTATGGGAACCCCCTGGTTAGGTTGGACTGGCTGATCTCTAAAGGTCCCTTCCAACCCCTACCATTCTGTGATATTCATGTTCCATGAGAGATGGAATTTATCTCCATGTGGTTCAGGTGCACTGATGACAAAGGTCTAGTCAAGCCATTCAATGGAATACAGGATGTGATTTGTCTGAATGTAGATGCCTCATCCTGGACTCTTCTGGTTGGATCTCTGCTTACTAGAAATGTCATCAAGAATGATTTGCTCTGTGGTAGGCACCAGTAGAGCAGACATCAGCACTTGGAAGAGCCCCCTTAGTTTGTGCAGGCACCAGGCAGCTTAGGAGCCTAAATTCCACATGTGGTCAGTGCAGAAAGAAGTTTTTCTCAGGTTACATGGTGTGAAGAAGAATGAACAAGCTGGTTTCCAGAAGAGGCACCAGACAATCCATTATTTAACAGCATCCCTTTAAGGAGTGCTGTGAATTCCCACCTTGCTGCTGTGTTGTACAATTTCCCCATGGCAGCAAGCTCAAGAGGAGGATTCAGGAGAGGAAATGTACTGCACTCCTAAACTTGAGCCTTGCCAGGCAGAGTGGTTAACAAAGGAGCAAGAGACAATT
The DNA here is from genome assembly GCA_013401255.1 of Urocolius indicus. Lineage (NCBI taxonomy): Eukaryota > Metazoa > Chordata > Aves > Coliiformes > Coliidae > Urocolius > Urocolius indicus. The sequence goes on along the minus strand of WBNH01003104.1, from coordinate 145,017 downwards.
TACACTTAGTTCTACTCATTTGCCTGAGGGAGTAGGACAATAGCATCGTCTTACCAACAAACTGATGCAACTGCTTCCAAGACCTGGTGTGCAGCAGAGCACTCCCACTCACTTTGCACTCTATTACCAGTCATATGCCATTTTGCAGGCAGATCCCCAGGCAAATGAGCCTTTGTGCAAGTTCAGGAGAAATGGGGAAGAAACTTTGCTTGCTGTAAACTCTGACACTTGGAGGGGGGGGGTGGGGGTTTGCTGTGAGGTATCACCTCCCAAGACGAACTCTGCATGCAAAGAGAGGAAGCAAACATGTGACTGTGGGTGATGCTGGCCACTGGGTAACTTTCTTTTCTCTCTTCCTTTTCCAGCTGCTGGCTGTCCTTAGAGGGAGGGCTCCTCTATGCCTTCGTGGGACCTGCAGCTGCTGTCGTTTTGGTATTGAAATTTGACTGAAAGCTTTTTTTCCCCTCTTTATCTTATACTATTTTCCTTGTTCTTTCAATCCAAGAACACCCTTGTCTATTTCCAGTCATGTTCTGATAGCTTTCTCCTTCAGGAATGAAGAGCAAAACGTCAGAAGCCAGTAGTGTGGGCTCTCAGCCTTCCACCTCTGTCCTCTCTGGTGTCCCCTAGACACCTGGTTATTGCATTACTTTGGTTTTATCCCATCTAGATGCAAGTGCAGCATGATGGTGGAAAATTATGACATTAACTCCATCAGAAAGTGCTGTTACTGGTTGCTTTCAGACCAAGCTGTCCTTCCACAGCCAGCATTTACTCCTGATCTATTGCCAGTGCATGTGAGCAGCTTGTTTGCAGGTGAAATGAAGGTCTTTGGGTCAATGGCTTCTTTGTGACCCTACAGATATCATCTTTGCTTCTAGTTCAAAGACCTGACATGGTTAAAGTGAAGGTTCCTAAACTCTGTCCCACCAGCTCATGCACGGTGGGAGTTTGATTTACTGTCCCCTTGATTCCAACACAACACCAAAGTCAGTCTTGGCCACTTACTGCATGAGATTGAAGGTGTCACTCGAGAGATGACACCTTTCATTGAGCTTCCCTGCTGCTGAAACCTCACTGGCCATGAGAAATCTTGATTATCAGAGTTCAGAAGAATCTCAGAGCTGCTGGTCCTTGAGGAAATCCCTTCTGCAGCAATTTCAGGTGTGTTTAATGCCACGTTTGAGCCTTCACAAGTAAGTGACAGTCTGCAGTTTCTCTCCAACCCAGTGTTTTATCCAGTGGAGGAGTTGTATGTCTTCTAAGGCTCAAGTACCCTGGAAGGTCTCACAGGAACTGGCTTGTTGCCACTGACTCTTTTGCTTTGCTCTTGTGCAGTGCCTGAGGGGTTAACTGCCCTGAAGCAAGAGCAGGCTCACTGGAGAGTAACTACACAAAAGCTCTTGCTGCCTCAATTCTCACAGCTGCCATTGCACATCAAACCACTTTGGTGCCATCCTTTCATCACAATGACAAAGAGACAAGCCAGCAGTTCCCCCTCCTCTGTAATAAAGCAAAGCTTGTATCAGTTAGGGTCTTTCTTTAGCACAGGGCCAGGACACAGTTGCTCTGATAGCAGTCAGCACAAGAGTGGGGGATAAGCAGATGTTCATGCCAGCCAGTCATTAGATGTCTGCAGGCACTTGACAGATCCCCCTCAGTTATGTAGCTGGTGGGGATCAGGATCTTCTTTATAGCCAGGATAATTGATAGGAGCATTAAGTGGCTTAGTGCTTTTAGATGAACTAGCTTTTTGCCCCAACAACATAACAGAGGATAGCTGTGACTCAGTGGCTTGAATGTTCAATAGACAAGTGATTAGGGGGAAGGGAGCTTTGGTATTGCCCAGGGAAGGAAGAGTCAATCTGCTTCCTTAAGCCACCTTGCTTTTATTGTGCCAGCGACAAGGGATGTAGTCCCTTGGCTTTCCTTAGCATTTGTAAAGTGTGAGAAAAACACATGAGCCTGCTTCCATTCTACATCTCAGTTTTCACATGGAAGCTGGAAACTGAGATGTTCTTACAGAGAGGCCAACACCTGCAAATGGTGGTTCATGCAGATGATGTTAGGAAGTGGTGAATCATCTCTGGGGGTGTCTGTCTCTATTCAGTACCTGGAGAGAGAACCTACATGTCTCATTTAGACTTGCCTGTCTCATTGCTGGCTATAGTGAGAAATGAATGCTCCCTGAGTTGGGATAGGTACTGAAGAGCTTGGGGAAGGAGAAGAAGCAGCAACACCTAAAGCCTTTTCATAAGTGAGAACCTGGAAAAAAAAAACCAGCTCAATAAGCTGTCCAAAATCACACTGTGACTTTTAGCAGAGCCAGAAGTTGAACATACAGTTCCCAGGTGTGCGATGTCCACTGTGTGTTCTCTGTGTCCTGGTTTCAGGTTGACCATATCAGTGATGGAGAGCCAGTCCACCTGGCTCAACATAAGGACAGTCAGGCTCTTGCAGAGAACTGTACAGGGCAAATGGAGCTGTGCTGCTCTCAGGACAGCTTTCCTCCAGATACAATCCAGCTGCTGTTGTGCAAAGGTGGACTTGACTTTGTGCCTGAGCTCTTTCTCACCCAGAACTCTAATGAATACGATATATAGATGCTCAAGTGACTATACATGCAGCTGACTTGTCTACAGCTGGCCTTGCTACCTTTGCCTTAGCCCTGGCCAGGATAGACTTGTCTACTTTTTCTTATTCAAGCATCTCTGTACTGCAGTTCTCCCAGTGACATAGTTTTTCTATTACCTGTAGTAACCTTCTTTCTCCACATCTTCCCTTATTCTTCTCCCCGTTTGGAAAAGACTCTTTATCTTGGAGGATATCTTTACTCAAAATACAATTCTTAGGAGGGTTGGCCTGCAGCCTCAGCAACATCTGCAGCTTGCAGACAGCCCACCAACACTGAACAGCAGCAACGATGTGACCTTTGGTCTCAAAAATCCCAGAAACTTGAAATGCAGAGCTGTTGCAAGTGGTTTTACTCACCTAGCTGAGGGGAAGCAGCCTGCTGAGAGCTGTGGGAAGGTCGAAGGGTTGCTGTAAGGAAAGGCTCGTGGCATGGGGAAGTCAGGACAGAGAGTCCTCAGTCATCAGGCACTGGTTATCTCTAGGGCTGAATCTCAGACTTGTGTCTTTGCTTGTTCATAGCATCCCAGAGATAAGGAAGTGAAGCCACACCACTCTTACTAAAAGTGTCTGTGTTGATGTGCATGGCCGTGTTATACCCCTGTCTTTGTAAAGAAACAGAGCCAGGATCAGGATGATCAATGTACTGGATAAAATAGCTTTTATCTGGTAAAACAACTGCAGAGCTGCAGTTTCAGAGCTGCACTTTGTCGTCTCTGCTGCTCCATATGAATGAGGGTACATACTATGTTGTGGCCAGCCCCAGGAGCCATCCAGCCTGCTACACTTCAACTCCATCTTTCCTACTGCTTTGCTACTCCTTAAAGAAAAGTTTCCCTTGCACTCAGCAGCTTCCAGCACAGTGAAGAAGGATCAGTGACTTGAAAGTGCTCTTCTCCCTCCAAGGGCATAACTAGGGTTTTATTTCCTGCTGATCCTTGGCTGAGTTACTGTGTCTGGCTTTCCAGTGCTGCTTCCCTAAAACAATACCATAATGAGCTCTAGAAATGGACTCACAGCTGTGGAAAGTTGTCCCAACTGCTCCAGCAACTGATGCAAAAGGAAATAACTGCTGTTTGTGAGACCTTCCATTTATTCCCAGCTGTGGACTCTCAGCACCAGTGAACTGGGTCATGTCCTGCTGAAACCAGCAATCCAAACTCATTCTTGAAGATGGTTTAGGCAATTAAATGGAAGCTTGGTGTGAGCAGACATCCTTTGGGCTAGGTCTTGCACTAGGTGTCTCTTAAGACCACCTTTCAGAGATCTATTGAAGTCACCAAGGCTCTCAACTAACATGTAATGTTACATGTCTCTGAATTTGGCCTTAAACACTTCCTTGCAAGCCCCACGTGCTAAAGGTTATCTGGAACATCATTCTGCCAACACCAGAGGTTTCACTGGCAGCAAAATCAGGAGAGTGTCACTTTTTTCCACCATCACTGCTGTACTTTCACAGAGAGAGAGGTGCTCACATGTCACTGACGTGTTCACACTCCGAGGCTGACGAGGTTTGGATGAGGTGTGTCAGACAGATGCAGCTGGCAGCAGCGAATGCAGTCAGAAAGGCAGAGTGAAGGGTTTAGGGTCACTTTGCAAGACCTCAGCTCTGTTCAACAATTTCACAGTGAATATCTGTACCTCCTTGGTGCAGACATCCATGCTCTCACCCTAAACAAAGCAGGCTGAAGGATTACATGTATTTGTCCTGCCCACTGGTCTTTTCTGGAAGTGACTAGATGGCTGATCTATGTGCTGTGCCATCTGCACATCCTAAGGTGTTCCACTATAGGAGCTGTTGTTTCTACTTGCTCCAGTTCCCATCCACATCTTATTTTGAGAGCAGCCATGCTAGTTCACCAAGCAATCACTGTGACAAGCTATCTGCATCACCCTGCCTCTTGCTCCTTGTGCTACTGTTTTGGTAGCACAGACTCCAGAAAGCACTGTTGAAAGTGACCAGTGTCAACCTACTGCTCTGCCCTGTGTTTCTGTTACACTGAAGGATTGCTCTTGTGCCTGGGGTTTGTCTTGCTGGACCTCAAGAATGCATTGGGCTTCAAACAGTGCTGAATACAGTCTTGTCCTGGTTCATGGAGACCTCTGCAATGTGCTGCCAGCTGCATTCTGCTGTCCTGAATTCACAGATGCACGGCCAGGGGAGGTGGGACAGGGTGGGCAGGGGATAGAAGGGATGGTGGCCTGCAGAAGTGTGACTGTGCTACCTGGTTCTGGAGAAGTGGCAAGGACTTTAGCTTGCCAAATGTTGGGGTGGTTTTGATTGTTCTTTCCTTCTGTGCTACTAAGTTTGATCTAACCCACTTGAGAACAAAACCTGTGTGTTGTTTCTCTTTTTGACAGGTGAACATGGTTATTGGCATTCTGGTTTTTAACAAACTTGTATCCAAAGATGGAATAACAGATAAGAAACTGAAGGAACGGGCAGGGTATGCCTTATCAATACATCTAAGTAAAGAATGAAAGGGTAAAAGAAACCCACTCAAGCTTGTGATCAATAACCAGGCAAAGAACACAAAGAGAGATTGGAGGAGCAGACAAAAAGCAAAAGCAGAATCAAACAGAATGAAGGAAAAAAAAAGAATTGGTTTCATCTCACTGCTTTGTCTTTCGGTGCAGCAGAGACAAAAGATCCAAAAAGCAGCACTGTGTTACTATGGAAGAGGGTTGTAAGTTCACCTCTTTGTTCAAATGGCTTCAGCCCAGGCTGATGTATCCTCTCAAAGATTAGGGAGAGAAAACCACTCTTCTCACTAATTCCTAGAGAGAGCAGATGGATTAGAGAGGGGACTCATCATTGCTGAGTGGGGTGGGCTGTGTCTAATGGCTGTTGAGGGCCAGCAAAGGTGTTCAATGCTCTTAAAGAAAGGGTCTTTGGAGGTCTGGCAGGGAACAGATTAGTAGGTGGATGGATGTGTAAAGAGGGGTAAGTAAAGATACCTCTTCTGCAAGAAAAACCTCTGATGCCTCCTGAGGTTCTGTGTCTTTTGCACAGCCACCACCCTGAAGCCTGGGACTCGTATTACCTGGTTTTCTTTGCAATAGACATTGAGGGGCTCACTCCACAGTTGTCATCACCCCAATCTCACAAGGGGATGACTGAGGCAACAGCTGTCATGCAGGGTTCTCTGTTGGGTTACTTCCAAACTCTGTTGACAATTGTCTCCAGCAGGATGAGACCCTTTCCTTCATCTTTGTTTCTAGAAAACGAGACTGTAGCCTGATCAGACTTTATCCCTGAGCTATGCCATGCTCCAAGCAAAGGACAGGAATGGCATACTGACACTCTGAGTCAAATCAAATGCACAGGGCAGCCTGGCTGCTGCTATTAGGATGTTATTTTCCACTGCTGCACTCGGCTTGCTGTTGCAGTCAGCAAAAACTGTCTCCTTACCTGCTGCTGGAAGCACAGGGCTGTATGCTCTCACTTGTCTGTTGGTGGCATTTGATTTATTACTGTGGATGATGCTTGTGTTCCTGAAAGAAGAAGTTGTTTACAAAGTGACAGGGAGAGGTGTCCTGGTGCTTTGGCAGCCTGGCTACAAGCAGAGCCTAAAACCTCAGGAGGCTGATGGAGAAGATACAGGATATACGCTATCTATGAAAATGGAAGGAGGGTGGGTACTTGTCCCCTTGTTGGCTGCATTCCCAGGCTTCAAAGAGAGGGTAAGGTGCTTTACCCACTGTGGTGCTGCAGAAGCTTTGGTTGCTAAAATTGAGTCTCGGAGGTTAGAGACAGAAAGTACAGACGAGGTTCAATATTCCTGTCACTGCTCTATTGAGTGCTTCTGGTGGAAGTGGTTTTTAATTGAGTGATGGCAATAAAACTGAGAGTGGAAGCAAGCTCTTATCCAGCCAGGGGAGAAACACAAGGACCTGTTAAGGTTCATGGCTTTTTTTTTTTCACCAGTGTTGACATGGTCAAGCTTTGAGCTTCCTCAGGGCAGCAAAGAAGGAATCTCAATGCCTGAGCAGTGCTGTGGTCATGCTAATAAGAGGAGGCTTAAGCCCATTTGGATGGATCAGAGGTTGCTCCTGGGTTGAACAGGTACACGAGGAAGTGACCCCCCCAGTGCATGGCTTAAAGCTGCTAACAAGTGAGTGCTTTATTCTGGATGATGCAAAGAGAGGACTCAAGGAAACAGCTGAACCCCAGGCAGGGTGTGGAGCAAGATAACTGCACTTGAAAGTCAGCACTGAAATGAATGGTTTCTTGGATTGGCAGAGCAGTGAGTTACAGCCTCTCAGTCTCTCCCTCTCCAATCCCAGCTGCATACAGAACGACCTTATTTAATCCCCAGCACCTGGTTATTGATCACATTCCTGGTTGTACTTTGAAAACAAAACCAAAACAAAGCAAAAACGACAAGTCATTTTTTTTTCTGATGTTCTTTGTTTGTTTCTTTCTTTTCTCTTCCCCCCCTCCCCTCCCCCCGCTCTCTTTCGTGTCCGTGTGTGTGTGTGTGCAGCACTTTTAAGCCTTCTCTGTGCTCGATGATTTTGTTCTCCTTTCCAAGTGCACCCGCTGAGAGTTCAGAAGCACCTTGGAGAGCTCCGGTGCTCCCTCCCCTTTTAGCTTCTGGCCTGGGCTTGGGAACCGTGTTGGAAGGGAGATGTGAAGCTAATCAGAACGAGCAATGGCCTTGGAGATGGTTTGGATCTGAGGAGATGGTGTAAAGAAACGTTGATGTTTCCTTTAGCAGAGGCAAGAAGTATGGTTCAGTGTTGCAAAAACTAAACCAAAGGGAATACAAACAGAACCAAAAAGGAAAGGAAAGAAAGAAAGGAAAGGCTTGTTGAATACCAAGAGGAGCCCAGCACATGTACCACAGATCAGCTGGCACAAATAAGTCAGAGCTAACAGTTCCTGTGAAATAGTACCTGAGATACAATAGGTTTTGCCCTATCCTCAGCAGGGGAAATTGTTGTGATTCCTGTTGTCACATCTGTCAGAAAACACTGACTTTCTAACTGCAGTGACTTTATAGATATATCAACGAAACCAGGCTGTAGAGAGTTGGGGGTGATTACCTAAAGAGCTAGAGGAATACACACAACTGCCCCCAGGTCCTGTCTGGGCAGGGGAGACAATCGTGGGAGGAAAAGTGTCTCCCACCATCAGAATGATCTCCATTCATACCCAGCATCACTGACAGGGTTTGAGCTCTGTTGGCAAGAATGCTCCTAAAAAGGGATGTTTGAAGTCAGAGGCAGGAGACTTTGAAATGAATTTTAGATTTATTCTGCTCTCGTTTATTCCAAAAGCATTTGTGTGCTCACACAGGCAGGGAAGAAGAATGAGACTGTAGGGTATATTCACAAAGGCTAATTTTAGCCTGCTGAGTTTAATCTCCCTCAGCTTCCTCTGTAACTACTGGAGAGAGACAAGAGCCTTGTTTAGTTGTTCCAACTTGCCCCTTAGAGGACCTTTATTCCTTTTATCTCTCCATCAATTAGAGAGAGGACTTGAGAAAGTTTGCCCCAATACCTTGTGTGGTGAAATATTCTCTGTGCAACTGTCCTGGTGGGGTGTAGCAGAGCTGGATTTGTCAGTGCATAAAGAAGAAGGCGGTTGACAAGATAATAACTGCATTAAATAAGAGCAGATTTGGGTTGCCCTTCATCTGAGAATGTTTCTTTGTGGAAACAGTGCTTCTGCTCTTTGGGCCATGCGTTGTCAAGGAAAGGGAGCAAAGTCCAGGCTCCAGATGAGTCCAGGAACTGTTTGTGGATGTTTAGGAAGCAGGAATAAAAAAAGAAAAGGCAAATTAAATGAATGCATTCTTCACTGTGATGATTCCATTAGCTGCCCTTTCATACATACAGGCACCAATGTAAACCTGAAATGGAAATTCAATATATTCACAACCAACCTCATGCCCTCGACAAGAACAGAATAGAATACCCACATCTGTGCCTACTGCCTACAGCTTTCTGCATAAATACACCCAACAGCACTTACAGTTGTGTGTTCTAGTGGTCTTTTTTGGCCAGTTCTTTGTGATTCAGTGTCATTCATGTTTTTTCTGGCATAGTTTTCCATCCAATTCCTCAAATCAATCTACTTTCTGTTTTGCTTCCTATCTCTGCCGCTCTCTGTCTCTCTGCTTATCTGTTCTCTGTGGCCTATGGAACTGGGGAGAAGCTGTCCTTTTTTAAGGGTCCTGCACTTAATGCCTCTCAAGACCTACTTTATCTTTGGTTCAGCCATTGTCCTCCTTGGATTTAGACCCATCCTTCCTGGAAGATATTTATCTGTTGACACAGGAGCTCATTTTCTCTGTGTCTGAAGGATGAAAGCTTCTCTGGGGATACCTGAACCATTTTTCTGGAAGGGAGTAATGGCTTTTGTCACTGGAACTAATTAAAAGACCAATCAATAGCCACTTGAAAGTGGGCCACTAGGACCACTGATAATGCTGTGTTGGTGTTCACGGGGATGCCTTTTTTTTTTTTTTGTTGCAGTGAGGCTGAGCACAAAGCTGTAAAAGTTAAGAGATCTCTTAAGTTTCCAAATCTCTCTCCCAGGCAGGGCAGGGTTGTAAAACTTTGGACATTTGGTACCTGCAAACATCACCCCTCACCCGGTTGCACTGCCATCAGCCAAGAATGACAGGCCTAGTACCCTTTGGCAGTGATGCTTATGCCTTCTCTCATGTCAGGAACTGTGTGTAGGATGTTTTGCAGACTCCTGCACATTTTCATAGACAGACCTGATGTGATTGTCTGTGTGTGCAAGTCAGAGAGCACACACAGACTCATAAATTCTGGTAAGAAACTGGGCCAATGCCGAGCTAATGTGGCCTCTGGGCTCCTGAGTGAGAGCTGAATTGTCAGCTAGGTGGGTTCATACACACCAGCTTTAAAAAACCATGAAGACATGCCCTTTAGCAGATCCCTGCAGCCCTTTATACCAGCAGCCCCCTATATCTTGGTTCTATGGTTGACCCCAGCCAGAAAAAGCAGAGGCAACTGATGTGAATAAGTCTCAGGGTTCATCCCAAAAACATTTTCAGCTCCAAAACAAGATCTGAGAGAAGAAATGTCTCAAAAGTAGTCAGCCAGTCTGGCTCTCAATTCAGAGCAGGTCGATGGTCTTAGAAAACACCCAAGTTCATGCTTAACTTCCAGAACAAAAACAGTCCCATTTGCATGCCCTCCATCACAGATTAACCAACAAAACAGTGGCCTATCTCCTGCTATTTTCAGCTGCCCATGTGAGTATCTCCACCAAGGATTAGCACACAAGGGCCAGTGGAGAAAATAATGTGACTTATCCCTTGCATTGCTTTAGGAAATGAAGATAAGCAGACACAGTCCCCCACAGCCCTACTTCTTGCCTTGTACTGTACAACCCTGCCACCTTTCTTGTTTTGGAGCAAAAAGGCCAGGAGGGAAAAGAGCAATTTCTCAAAAAAACCAAACCAAAAGAAGGTGGGAAGTGGGAGAGCAGAGACACCCTGAATCTGGCCAAACATTGACCAACACAGTTCCACCCTCTCCAGCGGCACCAACATGTCTCTTGAGTTCTACCTTGTCCCCATTTCCCCCATCTGGAGTGGTACAAGATGAGAGAGTTTTATCCTTCCCCGTCTTTCATTTCTCCTTTCAAGCTTGGGTATGGTTGGTTGGTTCCCTTTTCTTCTTTCCTTCCTGCCTTCCTTCCTTTCTTTCTTTTCGTCCTTTCTTGGTTGGTTTCTCTTTTTTTTTTTGGCTTCTCTTCTCCCTTTCCTTTGGACGTTTGTGTTCATAAGCAAAAGTGTTTTGTTTTGTTTCAGTCTTTTGGTTTTAATTGCAGTCAGATGGCAGTGCCCCTTTACGGCATGACGCTCAAATGTTCCAAGTGTGGAGTAGTTTCTTCTGCTGAAGTTTCGGCCACAGCCACCAGTAACGCCATGTTAGTTCCTCTAATTTCAACTTCTTTTCTTTCTTTCATTCTTTTCTTGCCACACTGTATTTTATTTTCCCTCAGTTTTTGGTTTATTTCCCTCTTTCATTTCCCTGCACTCACCAACCCTCCTTTGTTTTCTCTCCCCATTTGTCCCTGCCCACCTCCCCGCATCCCCAAACTCTCCCTGACCTCATTCTGTGGGCCATAAGTAGTGTAGGACTCCTGCAACATCCCTGGAGCAAAAGCTGATGAGCTAGACCCTGAAAAGCACATTATGACATGCCTAGATTTAAGCATGTGAGCAGCCCATGGAAGACAAAGGGACTCTTCATTTCTAAGAAGCTGGGTATATGTTTAATACCCCTATTTAATTTAGTTCATGGAGTTGGGGCATCTCTTTTTTTCAATGGTATCTAGCAACAGGACAAGGGGTGATGGGATGAAGCTGGAACACAAAAAGTTCCATTTCAACATAAGGAAAAACTGTTTGAGTGTTTCAGTGAGGGAGCCTTGGCCCAGGCTGCCCAGGGAGGGTGTGGAGGTTCCTTCCTTGGAGGTCTTCAAGACCCACCTGGACACGTTCCTGTGTGACCTTATCTAGGTGGGAGCTGCTTCTGCAAGGGGGTTGGACTGGATGATCTCTAAAGATCCCTTCCAACCCCTACCATTCTATAATTCTATGATTACAGGCTTGAAGATGTGGTTCCTCCTCATTTTGTTGGTAGACAGGGGCCTCAAACACTTGACCAGGTGCTTGATTGTTTTATTCTGCAAAGCGTTGAGTGTAATTTTAATGAGGTGGTGAATCACTTAGAAATGTTAAGTTTTCTTCTCTTCTAAAAGTCTATAGAGTTAAGTTTAATACCTCATAGAGCCACAGTTGTGATTTGATAAGTGTTGACTGCCTCTTTTAGACCTTAAAAGTACTCGGAATTAGTTCTCAACATCTGAAAGCGTTTCATAGCTCTGAGTTAGAAAAGTCAAATGCTGTTAAATCTCTTCTTAGATGCTGCTGGGAGTTGGGCGGGGGGGAAAGAAGGAGAAAATGCCAGAGCTTTGTTCTGCTGGAGAAATTGTTGCTATTTATATAGTTGGCTTTTTTTTCTTTTTCCCACAAAGGTTAGAGTAGGTGGCAGAGCAATGAGGGAAGGTTTGTTTTTATTCCTTCCCTTTTTTTTTTTTTTTTGCAGTTTTATTATCTCCACTATTTCCAAGCAGTGCTGTCTTTTGATATCTCCAGTAATGTCTGTACAACGTGCCTCAGATCTAGATGTTTGTAATTTCCAAACTCCTACCTTTAATTAATCTAAACAACAAATAAATAGGCAGCTGAGTGCCAGATCTCCAAAGGCTGTAAAAGCTCTAAAAGAAAACCAAAACATGAAGCTTTCTCCTTTTTTACTTTTCTTTCTTTTTTTTTTTCTTTCTGCAAATTGAACCATTTCTGTAAAATCCAAAAGCATTTAAGGGCGGGGGGGGAAATGTACATTGCTGAAAAACAACCAACTGTCATTAGAAAAAAGAGAAGGTGCAATCAGCTCTGTTAAGAACTACAGGCTCCTATGAGCTGTAAGGATAAAAAAAACCCCAACCCAAATCTCATTTCTTTTTCACTGCTGAACTAATTTACTTACCTTTTTGCAACAGTGCCCAGCTGAGATGGGGAGATGGCTTTGGTCCAGACATGAGTCCCCTCGAGTCTGGAATTAGCAGGTCACTGCATTTGGGTTTCCTGTGACTGGAGAAGGATGCTGAACGAGCAGGAGCTTTGCTATTCCTAAATTAGACTGTTGAATAGAAAAAAAAAGGCATCCAGTTCATAGTGAATTCATTTGAAAAGTAAACCAATCTCAAATCCTTCTCCACCTATTGTCTGACACTGCTTTGCCATCAATCACGTATTCTGATTCATCTTCAAAGCAGGAAAAGAAGGGATATGAAATATAGATCTCATCCTGCTTTTATAATTTAAGTGGTTTGATAGAAATTGGAAGGCTTTTGTAAGAGAGTATGTCTTGTATTTCCCTGCACATAGAATACCTCAGACAATACATGCCAGTGTTGATTCTGTTTGTCCTGTGATCTTGCCCTTACAAAGGGACCACTGAGTAACACACAGTTTGTTTCACCCAGCCCTCATCCTACCTTTGCTGTCTGCTCCATTGTGCAGCTGAACTGTTTCTGTTTTCCTTCTTCCAAATCTATCTTAAATGATGTTATCAATAAAGCAAAGCTCTGATAATATTTCCTGTCCCTGCCACCATTCTTCTGGCCTTCACCAGGGATCTTGCATCAGCTTTGCCATTGTCATGTAAATCACATGCCATGAGGATTCTTGGCTCCTAATTAGCCAGAGTTGTTTGATAGAGAGCACTTGAAGCATGTTCCTGCCTTGTTGCTGATGGGGTTGCTCACACCCTTTCCAGATTATCTCTCATAGGCTTTAGAGGTTCATTTCAGGAATAGCATGGCATGAAAGCATGGCATCCAGCAGCCTGCCCATAGCTACTACATTGGCTGCCTGTCCATTTAGAGTCATCTGATTTCTCATTCCCCTAGTTGTATGGTTCAGATTGCAGCAACTTAGACAAGAATCATCTTTTGGTTACGTGGACATTGAGTTAAAGTCTGAAACTCCCTAAAATTAGGGTGCTGCTCTTGCTTTTAAGAGAAGTGCAAGTTAAAGGAGGGGTCAAGCACGAGAGGAAGAATGTAGTAAATCCCTGTGCTGTGGTTTTCCTGTAGCAGAAGAGCTGTGATGCAAGAAACAGCACACTCAGAGCAGCATGTGCCACTCTGTACAGCAATAAGGAGCCATCCACTGTCTTGTATGTTGAGTCCACCTACTGTGGACCTTTTTCAGAGCTCCTCTCCAGCAGCTGCTCTCTCAATCAGAAAGTTATTTTTCCTTCTGCTGCTTCTGTAGCTTGTGGTACTCCCTGCCCTGTCAGTGCTGAGTAATGAGAAGAATTGATCACTTATCTCTTTGTAATGGTCCTTTACGTCTTTGTTGGCGTGTACTCGCTGTCCCCCTGCACTTGCCTTTCATCAGGGTGCAGGCCTCAATCTGTCTTCATGTAGATCTTTGTTTCTAAACTCATTTTTTTTCCTCTTTCCATTTCTATGCTCTAAGTGCTATCAGTTTATCCTGCTGCTTTTGCAAAGATGAAGGTTCTTAAGGCTGCCAGCTAGCTAAAATCCAAAAGCCCAGCTATTTTGTGACATTTTGACCCAAGGCCATTGTCTGCTTGTTGCAGGAGATGAGTCTGCTGTGCTTTCATAAGGCTAAGTCTTTGCCATGCTAGATAAAGCTGTGGACAGTATTATCATGTCACACATAACTGTAACTACATTTGGTTGCACTGTGCCTTGGTATTGACACATCCCAAAGCAACTCCCTTCCTCTGCAATGCAGCAGTGGCATGGTGTGGTGGGGAGGAACAACACGACACTACAACTGTACTGCTGAGTAACATTGTCATCTCATGGTCATCACACAATAAACCATCATGCTTCTATAAAGCACTTTAGTGATCTTCCCTTGATGTTGCTGGCACTCATTGTGAGTGCTGTCATGTTTGGGACAGATAAGAGGATCTGCCAGCTCATTCCTTTGTCTGAAGGATTGAAAGCTCTGGATTTGATCATCATGAATAACACTAATCCATGTTGAAAGATCATTAGGTTATCATGATGTCATTATATGACAAATCATACTCCTGGTACCCAGCACTGGGGAGGCTGCAGCTCCAGGGATGTGTTCAGTGCTGGGCCCCTGACTCACTGCCACAGGGACACTGAGGGGCTGCAGCGGGGCCAGAGCCGGGCACTGAGCTGGGCAATGAAGGGGCTGGAGCACAAGTGCTGTGAGGAGCAGCTGAGGGAATGGGGGTGTTGAGCCTGGAGAAGAGGAGCCCAAGGGGACACAGGAGCTCTCTCTGCAGCTCCCTCACAGGAGGTTGTAGTGAAGTGGGATTCAATCTCTTCTCCCAAGTAACAAGCAACAGGACAAGAGGAAATGGCCTCATGTTGCACTGGGAGAGGTTTCAATTAGAGATGAGGAACAATTTCTTGCCCAAAGTGTTGTCTCTGTCCTAGGCTGCCTAGGGAGGGGATGGAGTCCTTATCCCTGGAGGGATTCCAAAGCTGTTTAGATATGGCCATGGGTTAGTGGTGGCCATGGCAGTGCTGGGGGAATGGTTGGTCTTGATCTTAAAACTCTTTACCAACCTAAATGATCATTCCATGATCATTCAACTTCACATCACATGGCACCATAACATGAAGTTTCTCAGGTCTTATAAGTTATTCTAGAACTTGTTAAAGATGCACAGTACCTCCTAGAAAAGGGACAGGTGGAAAGGTGTTAAAAGTATGAGTTCTGCTATGAATTCAGCTCAAAGCAAGTAGAGTTAAAGGCAATGTCACAGGAAACCCAATTATCCTCCCCTGGGTTTTCTTCTGAAATTTCAATCTGGATTTGATTTGATTCTTTTTTTAAACAGAGCTCTCTTTAAAAAATTTAGTGTTTCAAAAGCTCAGTAGAGCTCTGAAAGTTAAATCAGAATGAGTTTTATTCCTGTGACCTGTTACCATCTGCTGCCTGAGAATAAAGATTATGCATTATGTGTCAAGCAACATTTCCATAACATTGGTAAGGGGTGGATATTGTTGAGAAGCCATCTGCAAGGTGAATCAGAAAGAGAGCAGAAAGGCCACCCTCTTACTAAGTGTAAGTCTGCACAAGTCAGTTGGAAAAATCTTGATTTACTCCAGATGAATGTGTGCCATTATACTAGTGTCATCATCTGAGTTGGAAAGGAAGATGTTTTTATCATCTGTTTGGGAGGGCAGAGGTTTTAGTGGTGATTTAATGCTGCTTCTCTCGGGAACAATATTGAAGTCCATCAGAATGCCCCAACTCAGAAACAAGTTGAGTAGTTTTCCCATATGGAGACACACAGAGCAAGGGACTGGGAAGGACTCAGCAGAAGAGGTTCCAAAGAAACACAAGGAAGAATTTCTTCCCTGTTGAGATGAGGGAGCATTGGCAGGGGCTGCCCAGATGGGCTGTGGAGGCTCCTTCTCTGGAGACATTCCAACCCAGCTGGATGAGTCCCTGTGTGCCCTACTCTAGGTGCTGCTGCTCTGGCAGGGGGGTTGCACTGGATGAGCTTTGCAGGTCTCTTCCAAACCTTAAGATTCTGTGAGTCCAGGGTGAAGACAGCAGGAGCTCTGAAGGGAGTCCCCTGGAGTTATGGGTCATTGCATGTGTGCCTGCATATGCTTTTTAAAGCAAGTTTTGAAGAAAATGGGTCAAAATCTAACCATTTGCTAAAAAGAATCATCATTTACCTCCTCAGCAGCATTCCTTACAACCCCAAAATCCACATCTAAGTCTTGAATCCAGATCCAAATCATTGTGAATCTGATGCTGCAGTTCTTCTCAAGAGTGGAAAAACCCATCCAAATTCAGAGACTAGATAATTCCAGGAAGCAGAGTTGTCTTTCACAGACCTTTTCCAGCACCCTCTGTTGACTTTACTGATTTCCAGCAACCACAGTTACAAGTTGCTACTGGAATGACTTCATCTGCCAAACCATGCATAAAGCACCTTGTGTTGACTGGTGTTCGAATGGAAGACACAGCTAGAGTGACATGTTATGGAGCAAGTATCATCTTTCCATTTGGCTATTCTGCCTCTCTGATTTTCTTTTCTGCACTTCCAGCTTAGCCAGTTTGATTAATGACCCACTGCTAATGATAGTAAAAAGAGAGTTTGCTGTAATGAGACAGATTTCAGAGGAGAAGTGGAATACAAACTTGTGTATAGGACTGGTTTGGTTGGCAGCTGTCTGGCTGCTGCTTTTTTTTTCCCTTTAAATACTACTTTTTTACATTATAGTTTATATTGGACATTAAAGAACATTCAGTTTGTTATCCTGTTTACAAGAAAGGATACGATTATGTCATAACCTTTGCCTTAAATGGAGGTTTCATCATATTTGTTGTAATTGAAATACATATTCCATTTACCTGCTCCTTTAGGTAAATGACATTGCTTAATGATACCACTAAGGAACACATCTGAGCCTGGAGAGGTTGTAGAAATATTTGCAATGAGTATATCACTGTGACTATAAAAATAACTTAGCACTTCAGCATGTGGTCATTACAGCAGAACTGATGTAACTCTACATTAAAAAATCCAGGGTGTTCTATCCTGATGTCCACCGCTGCATCCAAGCTCTGACTTTGTTCAGGTAGAACTCTCACTGAGGTGTGTGAGAGCAGTACCTAGATAAAACAGCAAGGAAAGAGGGTTAAAAACTTGATCATGTGTCAGAAAATGGTAAGCAAGTCCCATCTAAATACTGTAAAACTTGCGTGAAGGAAAATTTGTTCCCTGTTGAGGTGAGAGAGCACTGGCAGGGGCTGCCCAGATGGGCTGTGGAGTCTCCTTCTCTGGAGACATCCCAACCCAGCTGAATGAGTTCCTGTGTGACCTGCTCTAGGTGAGCCTGCTCTTGCAGAGGGGTTGCACTGGATGAGCATTAGAGGTCTCTTCCAACCCTTGAGATTCTGTGATTCTGTAATGATATCTGTCCTGTAATTTACTGTGTTGCTTGTATTTGCTTGTTAGTGGACAGGTTGAGGTTTTCTAAGCAGAAAAATCATGAAGTTCACTTTGTTTTTCAGCCTGTGCATTGGGCTAGTCTTTTTTTTTTTGGTCAGATTAAAGCCTGCAGAGCAGTTCTGATGCTCTCGGTGCACCAGCGTGGCTGAATTTATAGGATGACTGACAGTTTAAAATCTCCCTGAGAAGCTGTTAAAATTGCATGGGGCCCTTTTTGGTCAGAGAGCTGAATGTCTAAAAAGTCCAAGGGAACAGAGCTGCTTTCTCATTTCTAGAGCCATCATTCATAAGGGAAAGTCGGAGGTCCGTGGGGCAGTGCTTGCATTACAGGAAACTGGTTTTGTTCCAGTTTCTGTCCCATGGATTAAGAAATGGCATGAACCTGAAGCGATAAACTTACAGTCTGAAGAATAAACTTACAACAGTTGCTCAATATCCAACCCACTGTAATTGTTTTCAAAGCATTCACCTGGGGAGATCACCCAAGAGAGAGGAAAATTTCCTGTTCACAGCAAAACCTGGGTTCAGGTATCAGTTGTCCTGGTGTTCATTGGTGTAGTGTTGTAGGCACCATCAGCTGTAAAGGAGCAACAGCAAAAGTTCTCAGTCTTGACATCAGCTCTATGCTTGTCTGCTTTAGTCACTTGAAACCGTGACACATGTCCCCAGTGTCGGTGTCTTCCATGTGCTGTGGAAGTCCAAGTGTCTCTGTAACCCAAGTAACCAACAGCCATCGTGACAAACCAGTCTCTGCTGCAACTGTTTCCCCTTCCCTTTGGCAACCTACAGTGACTGTATTTTGTCTCCAACCCCTCCTTGGGAAGTGCCATCGTTGTGGACTGGTGACACAGAATGGGAAGGGCGTGAAAAGGGGGGAATGAGATATCTGCATCCTTCCTCCCCACCTTCCAGTTTTATGCATGACTGCACCATTGAAAAGTAGTCCCTCCTGTAGAAATGTGTGTCACCTGCTCTGGTAGTGTGAGTGTTTGAAAACATCTCCCTGCTTCCCTGTGAGAGGGGCTCAGAAGACATCTAGCACAACTGTATATTTGCTGAAGAAGTCTTCTGCAGCCCCGTGGGATTGGGAGGCTCAGTCAGCATCCCACTTGTAAGTGAATGAAGTGGAGCTGAAGGCTCTTTTCCTTTCCCTTTGACAGGGCATCCCTTTGGAGCTCCTGTGTGGTCCTTCCTCTCCTGGCTCTCACCTGGATGTCTGCAGTTCTGGCCATCACAGATCGCCGCTCAGCTCTCTTCCAGATCCTCTTTGCTGTCTTTGACTCGTTGGAAGGCTTTGTCATTGTTATGGTCCATTGCATCCTACGGCGGGAGGTGAGGTGGAGGAGTAGTTCTCCTTTCTATAACCAACATATTTCCCACAGAAAACATCTGGAAAATGTCCCACTAGCCTGCTTAGCTTCTCTGAATCCTATGAGCTTAGGCCATGGTGACCACACAAAGGACCATGACAGCATCAGGCAGAAGGAAGGGGAAGCGAGCCACTGGTGGTCTTGCAGAATGAAGTTTGGGGTTCAGCCTTAGACTAGCTGAACATGTCAGGTTTTGCTTATTTCACAACAAAATGCACCAGTACAGGCTGGGGGTCGAGCTGCTGGAGAGCAGCTCTGTAGAGAGAGACCTGGGAGTGCTGATTGATAATAAGCTAAACATGAGCCAGCAACGTGCCCTCGTGGGCAAGAAGGCCAATGGCATCCTGGGATGCAGCAAGAAGAGTGTGGCCAGCAGGTCAAGGGAGCTTGTGCTGCCCCTCTGCTCTGCCCTGGTGAGGCCTCGTCTGTAGTCCTGTGTCCAGTTCTGGGCTCCTCAGCTCAAGAGGGACAGGGAACTGCTGGACAGAGGTCAGCATAGTGCCACCAAGATACTGAAGGGACTGGAACATCTTTCACACGAGGAAAGGCTGCAGGACCTGGGGCTGTTCAGTCTGGAGAAGAGGAGACTGAGGGGAATCTCATTAATATTTAAAAATATCTGAAGGATGGGTGTCAGGAGGTTGGGGCAGCACTTTTTTTTGTTGTATCTAGCAACAGGACAAGGGGTGATGGGATGAAGCTGGAACACAGAAAATTCTATTTAAACACATGAAAAAACTCTTCTACTGCTGAGGTAAGGAAGCCCTGGCCCAGGCTGCCCAGGAAGGGTGTGGAGGCTCCTTCCTTGGAGGTCTTCAAGACCTGCCTGGACACGTTCCTGTGTGACCTGGAACACAGGTGGGACCTGCTTCTGCAGGGGACTGGGCTTGATAATCTCTAAAAGTCCCTTCCAACCCTACCATTCTGTGTTTTTTTTATGAAAATGGAAGATGTTGTTCTTGACTATATCATTCAAGAAGTAGCCAACGCAGTCACCCAGGATACCTGTGAAACCTTTGAGTCTCTCTGTTGATAAATGAGATATATAATATCTAAACCATTTGAAACGAATACAATGAAGGTTGCTAAAGTAGATTCCATGGAGGTTTTTTTGGAGCTACCAAGGGCTTTATTTCTTCAGCAGAGTTTAATACAGTTTATTATCCATGTCCAACTCTTAACTTTTGCAAATCCATCTGTCCCTGCAGGTCCAGGATGCCGTGAAGTGCCGAGTTGTAGATCGTCAGGAAGAGGGCAATGGAGACTCAGGGGGGTCGTTTCAGAATGGGCACGCTCAGCTAATGGTAGGGAAAAAACTACCATCTAGTCTCTTACTAAAGGACCTGTGGGCATTTTTAACTCATAACAAATGTAGCATTTTCTGTAGGCTCTTTCACCCCAATCCAGTTTCTTTTCGTTGTAGTCTGAAGGGGCTCAATCCTACACACTAAGCTTTTTCCCTACATCTTGATGAGAGCCTTTCTTTCCCAGAAAACACAAATCCAAAATATACCTTCTGAGCCTTCCAAACCTTTTCATCCCCATCATGCTGCCTTGTCCTAGCTGGAGGTAGGAGAGAGTAGTTCAATACAGTTTTAATCAGAGTGTGCTGGGTTGTTTTTATAAGGTACTGTCTCAAAGGGATACATTTCTCTTAAAAGCACACTTGTTTACATTGCTTCAGTGGGAATATAGTTTAAGCACTGTAAACCTTGCTCCTGTTGTGTAAGTCCTTCACAAACAGCCTTGATAAGGCTGTAAGAAGGATCAGCTATGGGGAATAGTCTTGTATCTGCTTCAGTGTTATGATGTAGATGTAAGAGGCATTTGATTTCTGAAATTGGGGTAAGGACATCGAGATAATCAAAAGATCTGAACAAGTTCCAAGAATGTCTAGTTAATATTAGGCCTATCTAGTAAAACAATGGCATTTTTTTCCCAGGCACTGCTGTGCTAAGCTACATACCTTGTGCTTGGGTACAAGGTCTCATTTCAAACAGCACAGTCTCCCAAGACATCAAGAGACACATATAATTCTACCAGACCTCATGTGTGTTTGTTAAATACAGGTGTCCCTTTCCTAATTCGAGTATGTAGTCTTCTCATTTTCAGACAGCTCCTTGCTATGCCTATTTATCAGTAATTAGAAAGCCCCTTTCATGCTGTTACTTTTTCTCCTTTCATAACAGACACTGTAATAATATCCAGCCTCAATCTTCCTTTCAATAAGTTCACACGCTGAGCTTTCTCATTCTCCCTCCACGAGATGTTTGCCTTCAATTTATTCACATCACCCTCTTCCACGTGCCCTTCAGACTCACCATCCTTCAGAAACATGGGTGCTATATTTGTCACTCTATTGCCATCACCCCAAGCCCTGTATTCTGAAGTTTCAGGGGGTTTGTCTCTCTGTAGAACTCCCTGTTTCTATTGTGTTATCAACTACCTTGCAAAACTCTTGTGTCAGCTATGAGTTCTTTAAGCCATGAGATTACATTTACTTTTGCACTGTTGATGGATGTATTGAGAAGTGGAGAGCTTCACAATCAGTCCCTTCACAGTCAGGCACAAAAAAAAAAAGCTGCAGAATCTAGGCATGAATGATGACTCCTCACTGATATTTTTAGAGGGGCACAATTCTATTTTATAGTGACTTGAGTTGTAAAATAACCAAAGAAATGAAAAGCTTTGCAGGGTTGCATTTTTCCTGGTACCTTTCCCAGTAATCTGCAAATCTACCCAACAACTGAAAAGAAGCTGAGCTCAGTAGAACTTGTTTTCCACACAATCTTGTTGGCTGGTGTTTAATATAATCCTATATTTTACTTATTTATCAGTAGAACCAGTGCAGGCTGTTTGGTTACATTATTTCTGGGACTCCTATCATGAAAATGAGATTATATTTTTCCTCTGTCATCCCACTTGCCCATTTAAAAGTTATTTCTCTTCTGTTTCTATTTTTTCAGATTTATTTGATATCCCAAACAATGTCAGGAAGGTTGAGATAATTCCTCAACCAGCTGCTCAAAAAACCCTTGGATCTCAACCTGCTAATATTAAAGTGTTTATCCTCGGGAGATGGGGATTTTATTTCACACTCTTCTTAGCATTAAACTGGAATGCATTTCATCATATTAATGCAATTATATGAAGTGTCTTCCTTGTGAAATGCAACTAGAAATAATCAGTGAACTCCTCTATCTTTTTCTAGTCTGGAGCTTTGCCATTGTGCCATGAAAACTCGTGGCCTACTGTGACTTAGTGTAACCAGCTCTTTGCAATGTTATCTGCTGATAGCTTTAGGAAAAGGATTAATTCAGACCGAGAGAAGGAAGGAGCTTCATTTGGCTCTACAAACTGCTTGAAAAAGTTACTTGGTACCTTTGGAGGGACCATTGGTTTTATATGTGAAGAGTTTCAGAAGCAGACTTGTTTCCACTTAGTGTGACCGGCTGATAGATCACAAGAAGGTTCAATGGGCATGGGGCATTCTCAGCAGCTAAGTGTGGGGATGGCATATCCAAGACAGATCAGCCCAGGAACCAGTTCCCTGGTTTTTGGGGAAGCCCAGGATGAGCAGATGAATGCAGCTGAAAAGCAATATTACAGCTTTACACTGCCTGAAGTTCAGAAGCCACAGGTGGAAAGAAGTAGTCTGTTTGCCAAAGTCCAAGCAAAACATCTCTCCTTGAGTTTTCTGGCAATGGTTGTGTCTGCCTCACTAATGAAAGTGGATTTTTGCCTTTTCCAACTGCCTCTCTGTCCCCCACCTCCTCCTTTTGACCCCATCCTCCGTGTTCTCTGTCTTTCAGACCGATTTTGAGAAGGACGTGGACATGGCTTGTAGATCAGGTGAGCACATCACAGGTGAGAATCAGCAAGTGACCTGGTTTGGGGATTGAACTAGGCCATTTTTTTTTCTCCCCTTCTTGTTTGATTTGTGTGTGTCTTAGTGGCTTGCATGTACCTGTGTGGGCTGCCCTTACTTTCCACCCTGGCCAAAAGAAAGCAACACCCCTAATTATCCCTTATGCTTTGCTTATCCTGTTTTGATGTAGGTCTCTTGGCTTTTTAACTGAGATTAAGCATTGCCCCATGGTTTTGTTTCTTACCTGTGTGCCATGTAACACAGTGGCAGAGAAGAGCATCAAGGAAGAAGAGATTAGATCCATCTCTTCCTACTGTGATCCTTCTTTGCTTTAGCAGCCCCTCCCCAAGGGTGTGACACCAGTCACATCAACCTCAGACACGTCTGTGCTCTGGAGAGATATCTTTGAGAAGGTCGGGAGAGCCTTCTCTCTGCTCCACCTGCCTCCACACACACTCCTAGAGCAGTGGTGAGCTGCCTGTACGTACAGAGGTGGGTCAGGTCTCTATTCCTTTGCCTGCACCTCTCTGCTGTGTGTTCAGTCACACACATTCATTTTGATCCTGAAGATCTGCATGAGTTGACAGTCCCTTCCTCCATTCTCTCCCTTTCTCTTATTCCCCTGGGGATGTCTGTGCTGTCTGGAATCTCCTTTGCTACCTGTTCATCTCTGCAGGTTGAACCTCTCCTGGTCCTGGCATGTCTGACCATTTGGCTGAGGTTTTATTTCTTACCCTCTGTAAATATTTATCCTTTCATTTACTCTCCCAGACTTCTCCCCTCTCCCAAGCAAGAGAAATACCAGCTTGCTTGGCACTTGCTTATATTTATATCTTCCAAACCAGGATCTCTCCTAGACAAGGACAGTACATACTGTGTCTTCAGTTACCATCATGGGAACTCTTCCCTTCCTTCCTTCCTTCCTTCCTTCCTTCCTTCCTTCCTTCCTTCCTTCCTTCCTTCCTTCCTTCCTTCCTCTCTCTCTTTCCTCTCCCCTCTCTCTCCCTCTCTTCCTCCCTCATTCCTTTTGCTCTGTCTCTTTCTCTCACTACCTCCGTTCTCTTTATTTCCTCTCTTTCTATACACATCTGCCTGTCCCTTTCATTTCTCTTTGCCTTTATCTAACCTATCATTTATTTATCTGCTTCTAACGTATCTATCTATAATTCATCTCTTTGTCTCTACCTTGCAGTCACTTATTTATCTCTGTCCTCAGCTGTCTGTCTTGCTGTACCTGTTATTTATGCATTTCTATCTCTGTCAACATTTATCTCTGTCACTGTGTATTGTCTATCACTGTCACTGTCATTTATCTATCTAATATCTGTCTATATCTTATTTATCTTTTCCTGTCCTCTCTGCCTCCCTCCCTCTCCCTTTGCTTATCACAGTCAGAGTAAATTTATCTCACTTATCCCTGTGATATCTTATTTCATGGTCTCTTTCTGTCCATTTATCTCTTTTCAGGGTCTCTCCATCCATTTTTTCCTTTCTGTTTCTCTCTCACACACTCTCTAATCCAATTTCTACCTGTCTCCTCCTTCTCATTTATCATTCTCCTTCTTGTTTGACACCAAAGATCTCAGTTCCAAACCAATCACCTGTGAAAATCGTGCATGTGACATCAGGTCTGACTTGAACTCATGTCTGACTTGAACTTGAACATGCATCCAGGCTGGGTTTTGGCACACACAGCTAAGAATCCCATCCTAACCTGGAAACTACGGCACTCCTGCAAGAGAGGAGCATTTCTGGATCTGCTGCTGTGGTTCTTGTTCCCAGTTTGAGCTTCCCAAAGGGAAGGGAGAAGCTGATTGGTTTCACATGACTTCAGGGTAGAAGAACCTGTACCAGCAGCTTGCTAACAAGCCTAGGCTTCCCTTTCTTTGTCAGCATAGCAGCTATACAATGTGTTTGTTGATGTCTGCCTGCAGAGATATTCCTCCTCTGATAAAGTGCCATTAGTCTGTGCCAAGCTCAGTAATTAATAGCAGTCAGTAATTAATAGTAGTCCCCATTTCAGAGACCTTTCTGTGTGGTGCATCATCTTAATGCATTCTGCTTATTGAACAATAAGAAACAGAACTATGTCCAATGGTTTCTGGACATCATTTCTCCTGGAGGCACCAGCTCTTGTGTTATGAGGGACTGGAGATATGCCTGGTACTGCCATAACCTCCTCACTTAGATTCACTGCTAGGGTTGGGTCCATGGCTCAGTGTTGAAAACTCCCTCCTCTCCGTACTTGGAGATTGCCAACTGTGAACCTCTCCAAACCTACTTTCTGCACCTCACATGAGCAGGGAGTAGAGCCTGAATCAATAAAACCTGACCAAATGAAAGGTTTGACTTCAGTAGCATCTCCCCACACACACAGAACACACTGTAAGTGCTCTGATTTATCCTCCAGCAATGTCAAGATGACCACATCTGCCACAGTTCCATGCAGTGTGCTCAGCTCGAAAAGCTTTTTCAAAGCTCTTTTATTCTACTTGGCATCTTTGCCATCCTGCCTTGCCTGCTTTTTTAGTCTTTGAGGGGAGCTTTGCTCTTCCAGCACTCATCACTCCCAGGATGAGTTGGTAGGAAACTCAGTGTATCCTCAGTTGTGTGGGATGCCTGTGTCATGTCCTGCCTCTGTCCTAGCTGGAGCAGCTGAATAGTATCAATTTACCCCATAAATCTTTGTCTGTAGTCCATCAAGGAAAAAATTAGGTAAAAGGACCTTTCTTTTTTGTCTTCTGAAATGGATGAGAGGTGAACATGCATTTATTTCTCCTCTCCTGTGATGAAATACTGGGTAAGTAGCTTTCAGTCCTGCACAACTTTACTCCTGCCCCACAGTCTGTGCCATCAGAGACATCAAAGCTGACGTCATGATCTTACCAAAGGTCCTTATTGCAGCCTGAAATTAACTGAGCAATAGATTCTCATGCTTAGAAAAGGAGCAGATGTTTTGTCGTGGTGTGTTGTATGGGAATGAGTGTCTGAGTGTCCTTTATGCACCTCCCCTGATTGGCATGTTTGCCTCATCCTCAGTTTGAGGTTTTCCTCTCTTATTGAGGAATATTCATGGCACTCCTTTCTTTCCTCAAGGGAAACTGAAATAATTAGCTTTCACAAAGGTTTGCCATGATTTCTAGAATGTCAGCTTTTTGGAGAGGAGGTCAAAATTTAGAAAGAAAGACTGTTGACACTGAACCTGTTCCAGGGGAAAGAGCAACGTGAAGCAGTTCAGTGCAATCTGAAAACAACTAAGTGCATAATTGCAGGCAAAATCGTTGATAATGCTGCGTTTCAGCTGCTTTTCTGCATCAAAATAGGTTTGGATCTTGACATCAACCTTTTGTTTTAAAGACTTCTACTCCTCCATAGGCTAGTGACACATAGATTTCATATCTGTACACACATCTATTACAGATATGTAAATATGGCACACAGTTAAGTAAATCTCACATTTAAGTGCATCACATGTTTAAATAAATCACACGTTCACAGTGTATTTTTATACCTCTTACATAAACTAAATGTATCCACATGTATTTGCTGCTATCAAGATGGCAATGTGTGTTGGCATAGCGGCAGTTTGGGCTGTGATGGAGTTGGAAAATTGACATCACAGAGAACTCTCTCAAAATGAGCAATTTGGGGCTTTTTTTCCCTACTTAGCTTTTAGCTTTTTGCTTTCAGCACCCCGAGTTTTTGAAACAGCAGCAGAGAACACTGCTCTGCCACCATAGCCTCTTCCTGAGAGGTCCCAAGGGAACATGCTAGCTTGGTGTGACTGTGGTAGGTGTATTGATATCTTAACAAACAATGTAGGTGAGGTGCTAAGGATACTCATCTGTCTCCCTAGTGCTGAATAAAGACATCACTGCCTGCAGGACTTCAACCATCACAGGAACACTGAAGCGTCCATCGCTGCCAGATGAAGAGAAACTGAAGCTCAACCACCAGAAGGGATCATCAAACTTTAACAGTCTTCCAGCCAACGTCTCCAAGATGCATCTCCAGGGCTCACCTCACTACCTGGGAGCCATCAACCTGAACGAGTTCAGCAATCACTCTCTCACTCTGAAAAAGGACAAGAACCAGCCACCTAAATCCATCTACATCTGTGATGGTGACATCTTCAAGAAGTTGGACTCAGAACTGTCCAGGGCACAAGAGCAAACTCTGGACACCAGCTACGTCATTCTGCCTACCAACACGTCTACCTTACGGGCCAAACCGCCCAAAGACGAGAGCAAATACAGCATCAACATCGACCAGATGCCCCAGACACGCCTCATCCACCTCAGCATGGCTACTGACCCGGGCTTTGTTGTTAAGAGTCCTCCAAGGGAGCCTGTAACCATGACATGCAGTGAGGTTCAGAGTTCCCCCATGATACAGCAACAGCAGCAGCTGGCTCCACAAAACATCTCCAACGAGTCCCAGCTTCCCAACAGCCTGTGTGACACGGGTGACTCAGGGAACTCCGGTGTGGTGTCCAAGAGTGAGACCGTCTCCACCCTCTCCATGAGCTCGTTGGAGGTGAGCATGTGAATTACTGTGGTGTTCTCAGCCCCCTCAAAAACTGGCCGCACTCAGACCAGACACAGCCCAGCATGCAGTAACAGTATTACTGTGGGGAATCGTTGGAATGGGATATCATCTTGCTGTGTGATGTTTAAAACCTCTCCTGACTTCCACAGACAGGTGCCAGTGCTGGATAACTTGTCTTTTAGCCTTACAGGCAATACAAAATCCAATAAATTAGTTGCTCAGGCTGTTCATTTTAGTGCAAGGCACATGGCTTGCATTACCTTTACTCCTTTTATCCACTGCCTCTGTCTTCCACGTTGATGGCTTCTGTCGTGAGACTGGTCAGGAAACCTCAGTGAGTGCAGATGTAAAATGTCCCTAAGGCATATCCCACCATGCTTTTAGCATCAGAGGGATGGTAGAGGTTTTGCATACCTGCAGCCTTCTGCTTCTGACCCATGGTAACTCATTGCATATACTGGCAGTTCTCCCTAGACTTTATATCTTAACACTGAGGGCTGTCCTAGGGCACCTGGGCCATTTCTTTCCTGTTGTCAGTGAGAAGATCTTGGCCATTGCTGTCCCAACTTCAGTCTCAGCTGACTGGTGCTCAAAAGCTCAGGTAGATCCAGTTAGCTGATCTGCTGCTTCATCTCTTCTTCCCATTCTATGAATGACCTGCCTGCTCGTAACTAGGACAGAGCTTGAATTGGCCAAAGTTGTGTTTACAGCCCATGCTCAACCTTCCTCAAAGCTCAGTGGTAGAGATCCCTCCAAGTGACTGACCCTTTCCCTCATGAAAAGCCAGAGAAACATGTTAAAGATGCATGAAGAAAGGAGAAGGATTCCCTGTTTTACCTGCAGTGTTGGTTGAGTTTGTGCCCACTCAGTAGCATCAAGCCCTTACTAACCTTCGCCCATCTCTTTTTCTTTTGACTACCTAGAGGCGGAAATCCCGGTATGCAGAGCTGGATTTTGAGGTGAGTACATCCCTTTCTGAGTGCACTTTGCTAGGGGTAGGGTGACAAAAAGAAATGCTGCTTGCTTGTCTTTCTGGCACCTTTACAGGAGCACTGTCTTTAACAAAGAGTTTCTTCAAGGGTTTCAAACCAATGAGGTGCAAAAGTTGTGCTTGGTGCCTGTTATTGCCCTGTGCAGCTAAACAAGGGGGTGATGTGTATTGGTACATACTGAATTCATGGAGCAGTAGCTTCTGTGCAGACATTTGTGAATCGAGATCTTATGTTGGCTTGCCCAAGGCCTGTAACTTCTCCTCTGTGAACAAGATGCTTATGGTGAGCTGATGGCATGGTTGGTGACTGCACCACGTTCCTGTTTTGGGAAGCACAAGGATGTGTGGTTGGTGACCTAAAATGCCTCTCCTTTCATGGGCAAGATCTTTTGCTTAACAGAAAGGATGGGAATATGTCCTCACTGTCACAACCCATTGTCAACCCTGGTCTTTCACACCTATTATGAACCTCACACAATCAGCCTGGGTGGAAAAAGCCTAGCTTTTATGTAGGGAAATGTTTATCCTCACACCTGAGCACAGAGAGGGAAGCTTTCAAAGAGCCAATCCTCCACAGAAGGACCATGGTGCTCTTGAGAGCTAGTGCAGCTATCCTGAGTCAAGTCATGGTGTCCTTCCTGCCAGAGCTATCTTTTTCCTTCAAAGCTATCAGCTTATTCTGAAGCAGTCACCCTAAGGACCATGAGGAGTTGTCTTAATGTTAGAATCACTTCACAGCTCCAGGTTGTAAGTTTGGTCTGAAATTGAGGCATGATAGGTACATCTAAGCTGATACTTCAAGTCGACCCCAAACTATTTGAGCCACCAATTGTATGGCCATGTTCAACATGCTCTTAATTACAAAAGGTAATCCTTATGAAATTGGTCCTGCCTGTCTTTCTGGGCAGTAGAGAGTAGAATTGAAATGCAGAAGGGCCAAAAAAACAAAGTCAATTGTGCAATGGTTTCTGATTGAACTTCTTGTACCTAAATTTGACATGTGTGGGTGAGCAATGAACATGTCTGCAAAGGAGATGGCACCCAGAACAGAGTGGGCATGGGGTGAGATGTCAGTGCAAGAAGGTCATCAGAGCTCTTTAGGTCTGGCTAGTTGTGCTTGACATTGCCAGACAAGCACAAATTCTGCAGCATGAACAGTTGGCAGCTGCATGTTTAGGGTACCTCATACCACCAAAGCAAATTAGTCTTGTCCACTTTCTCTTACCATTTCATCCTGAAAAGAAAAGCAGTGCCACACTGGCTCCCCGGTGAACTTGGAGAGCAGTTTAGGCACACCAGATTGCAACTGCAGAGAGGCAGAGCTAGGTTTAAATAATATATGCAACTCTCTGGAGGAGACACGTTCTTTCTGTAGAGATGAACAGGGTTTTCTGACCTGTGGCCCTTGTGTTTGCTTCAGAAAATCATGCACACAAGGAAACGTCACCAAGACATGTTCCAGGACCTGAACAGAAAACTCCAGCACGCAGAGAAGGAGAAGGAGTCTCCAACAACCGACAGCAAGGTTAGTCACACACATCCAGAACCAGTATCTCCTGGAGCCCTCTAGTGCCAGCACCAGCGTGGGAAGAAGCAGGAAAGTTTAGGAGCTCTCACTGAATCCTTTAGCTTGAGTTTCTGTCCTTGCATGCTGCAAAAAGCACATGTGTACCACAAAGGATGTGGAGAGTCACAGAGGTACCACTAGCTTATCTACAGAGCCATCAGCAGCCCTGAAGGAGAATGTCTGTCCTTATGTCTGCTCATGCTGAAGGGAGTCTATGCTGTCTCCTTTTAGTGTGTTCCCTGTGTCTGTTCTTTGCATTGCCTTTCAGGTAGTCTCTGAGCGTCTCATACATCCACTCTTAGCCAGGAACTGGAAACTAGAACAGCTTTGAGGAAAACTAGGTGGAAAGGGGAGAGGGCAGAAGGTGGGAACAGCAGGAATCATCAAATCACAGAATTGCTTGGTTGGAAAAGACCTTTAAGGTAATCAGGTACAAGCCTTTCCCTCACAGTGCCACAGTCACCACTAAGCCACAGCCCTCAGCACCTCAGCTCCATGGCTTTGGGATCCCTCCAGGGCTGGGCACTGCCTCAGCTCCCTGGGCAGCCTGGCACAAGGGCTGACACCCCTCTCAGGGAAACAGTTCTGCCTCAGCTCCAGTCTAAACCTCTCCTGGGGCAACTTGAGCCCCTTTCCTCTTGTTCTGTTGCTTGGGAGCAGAGACTGACCCCCTCCACAACCACAGCCTCCTGTGAGGGAGCTGCAGAGAGAGCTCTTATGTGCCCTCAGGCTCCTCTTCTCCAGGCTCAACACCCCCATTCCCTCAGCTGCTCCTCACAGCACTTGTGCTCCAGCCCCTTCCCCAGCTCAGTGCCCGGCTCTGGCCCCGCTGCAGCTCCTCAGTGTCCCTGTGGCAGTGAGTGAGGGGCCCAGCACTGACACAGCCCTGGAGCTGCAGCCCCTCAGTGTCCCTGTGGCAGTGAGTGAGGGGCTCAGCACTGACACAGCCCTGGAGCTGCAGCCCCTTAGTGTCCCTGTGGCAGTGAGTGAGGGGCCCAGCACTGAACACAGCCCTGGAGCTGAAATGATTGCAGCACTTCTTGGGGCCTGCATGCTGATTAAATGCAGCATAAGTGTATTTGTGGCAGCTGATCACTGTATATATGGCTTTCCTCAACAGAAGCAAACTTCCAGGGCAAGAAGACTTTAGGAGAGGCAGCCTGAGGGAATGACCTTGCAGCCTCTCAGAGGAGCAGACACTTGGTACTAGAAACATGTGTCAGGATCCCATGTAGAAAGTGATGCAGATGACACAAATAAGGAGGGGCAAGCCAATGGCACCTCCCCCGTGTCTCAGCCCATTGACAAGAGCCAAAGGGTTGCAACAAGGTGTGTCTACTCCAACAGAAATTAAAAACAAGTGTCAGAGCATTAAGAAATGAAGTGTTTTTTTTCAAGAAGAGGGGCAAGGTGAGCCATTTCTAACACCCTCGGTCATTTGCAAGCAAAGTCAACTCCAGGATGCAGAGTGAGGCTTATTTCGATGAGTATTAGAGGAAAGACCAGAGATCAAAAAGTGATTGAACAAGAGGTTTAGTTTGGTTCTTTGTGGAAGCAGGAGTGTGACAGAGCCTCTGGTCTGCATTCAGATCACACAGCATGGCTGTGCTGAGCTCTGGAGATGTGGTCTCAGCAAATCTTACCTTTATTGCATGTGGCAAGGTGTCATTATGGGCTGTTCAGTGTTCCAGTAGGAGAAGGGATAGTGACTCTAATCAGGCAGGTTCAAAGGAGCCTGTGTTGGCCCAGAATCCCTGTGTGTTTCACTGAATGTCATCTCTTTGTTGTTTTTTTTTTCCCTTGCATTATTTTTAGGTCTAACACAACTGGACAATCACAAATGCTGAAGTAACCACGTAAGGGCTAATCTGTGCCACATTTACAGGAGGGTTGTTATGGATTGAGATGTTTGGAGTAGTTCACAGATAGGTCTGTGTAGAATTAAAGCTGCAAATGTCAGCATCAAAGAGCTTTGAACTGCTGGAGAGAAGCTGTGAAGGTGGCCTTTACATATCGACTGAACCTTCCTCAGGTTGTGGTTTTCCCTTGGATTTAACTCAAGAGGGGGAGCTTGCAAAGATCAGCATTGGCAAATCAGTAGCAGCTGTTGGTTTGAAAACATCCAAAGCAAGTACAAAGGCAAAGAAATTGCTTTCTTCACCCCTTTTTTTCTTACCATTTACTGCTGGGGACCCCACTGGAAATCATGCCCTATCTTCAGCCTGCCCTGAGAAGGCAAACTGTAGATATGAGGGATAAAGCAGATAAAGTAACAGCAAAGGAATATTTTCCCTTTTATGTATGTTTAGGTTGTAAATGATGGAGGATTTCTTCTGCTGGGAGTGATAAAACCAACCTTAGTGTAAGTCTGACTTTCCTTCTCCACTGAAGAACATTGTAGGCCTGTCCCAAATCCTTCCATGGCATGTGGATCAAAACACATCCCTTCACCAGCAGGAAACTCAGGTCATAAGGATCCTGGAATAACCCTTGAACTCTTTGACAGCTAGCATCAGAGAGCAGGAGGGATGTTTCTCCTTCTCTCAGCACCAGCTTTAAAAGCAATGTGGAAGGTGACACTCCTGCCTTCCCCCTCGGCAGGAATCCTTTCATCCACTTCCATTAGAGGAGTTTGAATCACATACATATTCCTCTTTCCTTGCCAGCATCTGGGTTTGCATTCATTTTAAGCAGCTGCTCTTTACCTGTGCTGAGGGTCAGTGAAAGCCATGCTGAGCACAGCTCCTTAGATTTCTCCAATTTGCTCATTCTTGCTTATTATCTACTTGCTACATTCAGCTCTCTGCAGCTCCAATGGCTTTTGCTTTGGCAGGAGCCCTGTCCTGGAGCTTTGGAACAGTTGCAAGACCTGGACACTGCAACTCAGCTCTCAATAAAAAACACTTGTTATTTCCTTCTAGACAATGTTTCTTTCTTGATCACTCCTTCATTTCTGAGGCTGAGATTTCTCTTAGCTTTGCTCTTTGGATGTCTGCAGGATAGAACCATTCCACCAGCACCTGCTTTGGCAAGGGAGTATTGATCAGTATTGCATCTCATTGCTAGTCAGGGCTGTGTGTCTCCCTGGCATGCTCTGCTGCACGACAGAATCGATTCCTGGCTGACTAGGAAGCCAGAAGCACTGCTCCCAGGTGGGAAAATTGGGCTTCTGTTGATGGGAAGCTCTCTGCATGAGCTGAGGCTCAGGGTGAAGGGGCTCAGATGGTGGTGATTGTGTCAGGCTTGTTCCTTGCTGAGGAATGAATGGCGTGAGGCCGTGTTTGTGCTGTGGCTGTGTGTCCCTCAACAAGGGCAGCTCCATTTACGGGAGGAGTGTTTCCTCTCTTCCATGTGTTTAATCCTCTGAAATGCTTTAGTAACTGGCATTTTTTTCTTCTAAGAAACAGAGTGACTTTTATAGGGAGGAATGCTACATAAAATATAATGATCACTGCCATCAATCCTGTCACGACAATGACGTCAAACCTTCCTTCAGTCAGACATAAACCATCTGTCAGCCCCTGGCTGTCCCAATCTACCATCCATCAGAAGTTCACCTCCTCCTCTAGATCATCTGATACCTCCTGTCCCAAGTATCAGGCATCAGTTTACTCTCTACTGCTCAGAGAAGCATCTTATCCCTTGCGTCCTCTGTACCAACAGCTGATTTCTTCTGTGCCCTTTGAGGTTGTCCTGCTCTCAGCTGCCCCCACACCAGGCAGTGACCACCAGCAGGCTGAAGCTCCTGGTTGTTTAGACTGGTTAAAACAGGACTCTATAAAGAATCATGGTTTGGGTGTTCTTGATCCCTTCTATGAGGCACAGGGCAGCCTTAAAGTTCCAGCCAGTCCAAGTGTCAGCTTTTCAGTAAACCGTGAGCATTGTCCAAACGATGATAACAAGAAGAATCTGGAGAATAGCTGGTTCTACCAGGTCTATAGGTCCCACCTCATGCTGGTGGGACCACAAGCTTTCTCTGCAACCTTCAGGGAAGTTGCTGTTTATGAATCATAGAATCATAGAATTGTTTTGGTTGGAAAAGACCTTTTAGATCAAGTCCCAGCCTTCCCCTCACAATGCCACAGCCACCACTAACCCACAGCATCTCAGCACCTCAGCACCACAGCTTTAGGATCCCTCCAGGACTGGGGCCTCCCCCACTTCCCTGGGCAGGCTGGCACAGTGTTATGAATCAATGCAAAGAGCCCCTGAGTGCCTATGAAAGAGTTGGTTGATGCAGTGCCTGACCCCTGATTGTTGAGTGCCAGGGACTCTCTAGATGTTGGCTCACAGCAACCCCTACAGGTTACACTGTGTGAACTTCAGACAACACAGAAGCAGAAGAAATCTTTTCCTAGCCCAGCAAAGGGTGTGTATTTCAAGTTTCCTCACTTGATTTCCACCCATGCAAGTTCAAACCACTATTTTAATGAAATGATGAGCAAAGTCACCCTCTTCTTTTCATTGTGCTTTTCCTGCTGAAGGAAAAGAAACCCCACAAAGGTGCTTTTTGTAGTTAAGAGGCATAAATTGAAGGAGCTGCAGCTACTTGTTTCAAACAAGGAGAGGAAGATTTATCATTCTGTAAAAAAAACTGGAGAGCTTTTCCATTTTCTAATCACTTTTCATCGACATTGATCCCAAGATGGATCAGACAGCGTGAGCCACATTTATCTTTCAGATCCCCTGCTACACGCTCTGAATAACTTCATTCTGCTCCTAGAGTCATCAGTGTCATGGGGAGAGACCATTTGGGTCATGAAATATCCTTCAAATTGATGCTGGAGGCAATGGAAGCAGCATGGGAGCAGCTGGTTCTAGGGGAGCCATCCCAGAGTGCTCCGTGGACAGCACTGAATTGCTCTTCAGGTTATTCAGGGTAACTCTAGACATGACGTGTTGAAAATACCACACACAAAACAAACAAACAACTGAAGAGAATCCCCCATAAAAAACCCCACAAAACAAACACAATGGAGGTGCCCTACTCTAGGTGCTGCTGCTCTGGCAGGGGGGTTGCACTGGATGAGCTTTCCAGCTCCCTTCCAACCCTTAAGGTTCTGTGATTCTGTTGTGTGCATGTTTCATGGTTTTGGACTGAAGCATGATATGAAAGTTGTGTCTTAAAGCAGCCAGTCTCTACACTGAGGCCTCTCCTAAACAGAAGACTTTTGCAGTAGGATCCAGGGTGAAGCCAGCCAGGGATGACCCTTGAAGGCAGCACAGAGCCAACGTGCAGAAGAGCACATGGCAGGGAGGTGCCTTTATCCACCAGCATCTTTCCATAGCCAAGATAATGAAGGGAGTGGAGCATCTTGCTTGTGATGAAAGGCTGAGGGAGCTGGGGCTCTGCAGCTTGGAGGAGACTGAGGGATGACCTCATGAACGTTACAAATCCATCAAGGGTGAATGTGAGGAGGCTGGAGCCAGGCTGTGCTCAGGGATGGCCAGTGACAGGACAAGGGGCAACAGGTACAAGCTGGAACAGAAGAGGTTCCAAAGAAACACAAGGAAGAATTCCTTCCCTGCTGAGGTGAGGGAGCACTGGCAGGGGCTGCCCAGATGGGCTGTGGAGACTCCTTATCTGGAGACATCCCAACCCAGCTGGATGAGTCCCTGTGTGCCCTACTCTAGGTGCTGCTGCTCTGGCAGGGGGGTTGCACTGGATGAGCTTTCCAGGTCCCTTCCAACCCTTAAGGTTCTGTGATTCTGTGCTCATTACAGTCAGCCAAGACTAGCTTTAGGAAGAGAGGGTTGTGTGTGGATTATCTCAATGCACTTTGTCTTCGTTAGGGGTTTGGGGGAGTTTGTTGGCACTGCATCTTAAAGGCCTTTGTCCCAAATCCTCTCTCTCCATCTTAAAGATGTGCAGCCAAAATGAAAGCCAT
This sequence comes from Urocolius indicus, assembly GCA_013401255.1. Lineage (NCBI taxonomy): Eukaryota > Metazoa > Chordata > Aves > Coliiformes > Coliidae > Urocolius > Urocolius indicus. The sequence continues at coordinate 109,607 of WBNH01003104.1, read as the reverse complement.
GGCTGAATGAAGGAGACTCCAAACATCAATAGGGTCATGAAGACCTCCAAATTGCCCTGTGCAACAGGTTTTACCCCAGCCTTGGCTCTGGGCTGTCCCTCACTTCCCACTCCTGTGACAGAGCCATCCTCTCCACTGCCCTGGCACCAACCAAGAACCAATAAACATTCCCCCCCCCTGCCCCGCCTGGCTCTCCCTGACAGCCAGAAGCTCGTGGGCTGTGTCAGGCCAGAGTAATGGCTCTGTCTCTGTGAGTTACTGGCAGAGCAGCCTGGACTGCTTTCAGCTGCTGTCTCAAGCCATTCCTGGCTGTCACCCTGGCGCCAGGCCCTGGGCCAGCACCGGCGCCTTTTACAGCCCAATTACACATCCCCCTCTCCAGTTGTTTTCTTTTCCTTCTTTTCTGTGCGTAGCTAGGTTTTTTTTTTTCCTCCTGTCTGCAAGGATTGCTAAGACCCCACAGTGGGGCTGGAGGAAAATGCCACAGTTGAAGCATGAGTCCAGTTTCTATATGCTGTTCAAGTGGCCGAGACCCAATAGAAAACCTTTTCCATATGGAGGAAAAGAAAAACAGGAGCTGTTCCCAGGAGCTTTCTACCCATTCCCAGGGTTCCTCTTGCCAAGAGGAGAAGATTTTCTTTTGTTTCCCAGCATCCTTGCCAGAGCTTATTGTGTTTAACCTGCTGAGAGATCCTGTTGAGCACCAAGTCCTTCTTCACCCGTGCTCAGCCCCACGGCCACGCACAGAGCTGTGTGAGCTGCTGCTGCATCGTGGTGGAAAGACAGTGATTCCAACCCTGAGACAGCACCTCCACTCACAGCATCACTAGAGAAGCCTAATTCTTTTTCTGAGGAGTGGGAAACTAAAAGCAAGCCTCCCCTCTCTATCTGCTCATCTCACAGTCATAGTGAGATAAAGCATCACACTGATAAGCTAGATAGAAGCAAGAGTGTGAGGTCAGACCCAGGGCCAGTTTGGCTGTGCTTTCTCTCCATGGCAGAGTAAAAAACAGCTTGGGAAAACAAAGGAGCAGAGCAAGCATCTGGTAGTGCATCTTCAAAAACATCCCCAAGTCTCCAGGAGTTTATGCTCAGAGATTCCCTGATGCAGGATGGTGTAAGTTCATGGTACTGAGGGTGTGTTTCTGGGAACATTTCCACATCCTTGGTGTAGCTTTGGAAATTTCCAGCATCAACAGAGAGCTGTGGAAAGGTCACATGCAGTTCAGCTGGGCACTGTGTACAGGAAGCTCCTGGTGTTCCCTCTGGGCCAGGGGCTGCTTGGTGGCTTCATCATGATCTAAAGTTCTTGTGTTGGAAGAGATGATCCCTACCATCAATAGTCTTTTCCTACCATCAGCATGCCACTGAGAGTTTCATAGACCTCTTTCACATCCATCCATCCATCCATCCATCCTCTCTTTTCAAGGCTGAAAGGTTGTAGCCTGAGTAACCTTTCCTCCTATAGAACATGCCTCATAACTTTGTTCCTGTCTATAAACTGACCCTCTTTTTCCCTTCCCCTATATCCTCTCTCAGGGAGCCTATGGAGTGCACACGATATTCAAGACACAGATGCAGAGTTATGCACTGGCACAGTGATGTTTTCTGTTTCATTCTCTCCTCCTTTCTTAATTTACTTATTCTTAATAATTCACAACATTTAAATGTCTGGTTTTTTTACCACCATTGAATAATTAATGTAACCCTTACTTCTCATTCCCCAGTGAGAAGTCTGATCAGAGGCCGTTGCTGTAGATGTGAGCTCGTAATTGTTTGGGTGGGTTTGGTTTTTTTCCCTCCCTCCCCCATCCAGTTTCTGTTCCCTTCATGGATTTGCAGCTGCTCTCATTCATTAGCTCAAAAGCAGCCTGTGCAAGAGCAGCTCTGAGCTTTGCTGATCAGTGTACATGATCAGCTCTGGGTGCATCCTCACAGCATGAAGGAGAGGCTGAAGGTCAAGAGCACCACAGAGGGGTAGAACTGTTAAGAGATGAGTTGGGAACGGAAGAACCTGATGCTGAAGGTGACTATAAATAATGCCATCAAAGGGCTTTCATTTGAGGGAAGAGATGGAATTATTAATGAACATTGTGTGTGTGATCATTTGTGCTGCTCTCTCTGAAATGCTACAGCTGTGGACATTCATTATTTTGTGGCATCACAGCGATGATGGGGGGAAAACAAAACAGTTTGTTGTAAAGAACAATTCTGACCAAGCTTTTTTCTTCTTCTTTTTCACACAGTCTTAGTTTCATTCCTTATTTGGTTTTTTTGCTCTGCATGTGCTTTTGCCCTTATGCCTACCTTCCTCTGCATCTTTTCATGGCAGACTAATGACCTGGAAAACCACTGTAGTTAGAAGTTTCACTTCAGGAAGCCTCCAACTTGTCTCATTAAGACACACACAGAGATAAAAAGGTTTCAGTTTTGAGTTGCAGAGGTTCTTAACTAAGTTCCAAAATAGATAATGGAATATTTCAACACCTCTATCACTCTTTTTTTTTCTTTTCCCTGTCATATTAGTATTAATCACCACTGTGTTACACCATGGAATCAAGAAAGAGTAACACCAACGGCATAAGGAAAGCTGTGTCATAGGGTTTAATGAAAACTGCAGGAGCTGAAGTGTTTTCACATTCTCCTTAACAGTATTTTTCCAAAACTTGACGTTTAAAACCCATTTCTCTTTCAAAGGGCTGTAAAAATGGGTTGTTTTTTTTTTTTGCTCCCTTTGAATTAAAATAAAGACAATTTCAGGATGTATTCACACTGAGAAGACCAGGCTTACCTGGGAGAGCAGTGGATGTCATCTACCTTGATTTCAGCAAGGCTTTGGACACTGACTCCCACAACATCCTCATCAGAAAGCTCAGGCAGTGTGGCTGGGATGGGTGGAGGTGAGGTGGATGGAGAGCTGCTGAGTGACAGAGCCCAGAGCGGGGTGACCAATGGCACAGAATGGAGTTGGAGACCTGTGGCCAGTGCAGTTCCTCAGGGATGGGTTCTGGGGCCAGTCTGGTTCAACATCTTCATCAACCACCTGGATGAGGGCACAGAGGGACCCTCAGGGAGTTCTCTGCTGGCACCAAACTGGGAGCACTGGCTGATTCCCCAGTGGGATCTCAACCGGCTGGACAGTTGGACAGAGAGGAACCTGCTGAGGTTCAACAAGGACAAGGGCAGAGTCCTGCAGCTGGGAAGGAACAACCCCTTGCACCAGCACAGGCTGGGGATTGAGCTGCTGGAGAGCAGCTCTGCAGAGACAGACCTGGCAGTGCTGGGTGATCATCAACTGAGCATGAGCAGCAACGTGGGCTCGTGGGCAAGAAGCCAATGGCAGCCTGGGGGCATTGAGGAGAGTGTGGGCAGCAGGGCCAGGGAGCTTGTGCTGCCCCTCTGCTCTGCCAGAGCTGCTGAGGCCTCATCTGGAGTCCTGTGGCCAGTGCTGGGCTCCCCAGCTCAGGAGAGACAGGGAAGTGCTGCAGAGAGGCCAGTGCAGGGCTGCCAAGATGCTGAGGGGACTGGAGCATCTTCCTTGTGAGGAAAGGCTGTGGGACCTGGGGCTGTTTAGTCTGGAGGAGACTGGGGGGGGGGAATCTCATTAATAGTTAGAAATATCTAAGTGGTGGGTGTCAGGGGATTGGGACATCCCTTTTTCCTGTGGTACCCAGCAACAGGACAAGGGCTGATGGGATGAAGCTGGAACACAACAAGTTCCATTTAAATATAAGAAAAAGCTGTTTGAGTGTCTGAGTGAGGGAGCCCTGGCCCAGGCTGCCCAGGGAGGGTGTGGAGACTTGAAGGTGTTCCTGTGTGACCTGATCTAGGTGGGAGCTGCTTCTGCAGGGGAGTTGGACTGGATGATCTCTAAAGCTCCCTTCCAACCCCCACCATTCTGTGATTCTGTGATTCTACCTGCTTCATCCACCTGTCAGTCCTCAGCCACCAAATGACCTCCCAGAGCCTTCTCCCTGTGAGAAGCTGTGGCGGATGCAGGAGCAACTTCAATTGTGTCTTTTATATTAGAAGTGAAAGTTTGGGAAAGCAAAAGCTGTGTCCTGGGTGATGTAATGAAAGCTTGTCCCTGTAGGGATGATGCTACAGTTCCTTTGCTATCGATGTTGCAACCTGGAGGTAGGATAAGCAACAGACTTAGAAACATTCCTTTCTTAGGAAAGGACACAGTCAGAAGCTAAGGCAGGTGGGTTAGCAAGTAGTGGATGGGTATTTAGGTTTCCTCTGGGGCTACAGAGACCTCTGCAGCATCCTGGAGTACAATCATGGCACTACAGTCTGCATGTGGCTCCATCTCGCCTCAGCCACTCGGTTTTGGTGGTGGCATCAAGTTGTGACCCACTCGAGGCTGCATCTCACCTGCCTGTCTGTCTCCTCACCTTCTCCTCAGACTTCTCATCATCATCCTCCAGGCAGCTGCCTTTCCTCCAACCCTTCCTGCTAACCATCACTTTCCTTGTGTCAAGTGGTTCAAAAGGACTCTGTGCTCCTTTCATGTGCAGGGAAGCTTTTTCTTGAGTGGTACTGGGATGTTCTCTGGGGATAATTAGTGGTGAAAAACATCATTCCTAGTGGTGAAACTCTTCCCACTATTGAGGAAGAAGCATAGTGGAGCAGCTCTCTTAAAATCTTTACATAGAGCCCCACACTGAAGAAAACATCCATTTTAGAGGACCTCAGCTCTCCCCAGACTCTTTGTTGCTGTGAATCAACAGAAACATTGAAAGGCCTTCTCTAGTTTGATATCTGTGGTGAGCTGGACTGGGCTAACAGCAGTCAATAAAGGCCTGGTGTAGAGTTGACAGAAACACTTTCAGTGAGGATGCTCCAGCCCATCAAACAGGATGGTTTCACTGGCAAAATAGTTTAGCTGCAATTAAATAGCCTAGAAAGAGCTGTTGCTGTGTGAGGGATGTGTTTGCATCTGTGTGACGTGCAGGTGATGGATGTGCAGAAAGCCCTGGCTGTGATTTGGATTTCTCTGTGGGGATTTCCTTTATGAGTAGAAAAAAAGTTCTTCATTTCTCAACACCGTGTTCAGTTTTTCAGGGGAAAGGCAAGGGGCATAAACCTCAGCTGAAAGCCGAAATATCCAGGCATTAGGTGACTGAGATGGCAGTGGGGAAAAAGAGAAGTTTCTGTTTTCTTCCTCTGCAGAGCAAGTGTAATTTTCATTGACACGTCACTTTATTTTGCCTTTGATGTAAGAGAAATAGGAAGGTGTGGAGGCTTCTTCCTTAGAGATCTTCAAGTCCCACCTGGACACGTTCCTGTGAGACCTGATCTAGGTGGGAGCTGCTTCTGCAGGGGAGTTGGACTGGAAGAGCTCTAAAGGTCCTTTCCAACCTTTACCATTCTGTGAAAGAGGTGAAGAAATGGTACTGGTTGCATGAGTACTAACCTGTCTTTCTTTCTTTCTCTCTTCTTTTTTTTTTCTTTGCTTGCCCCTCTTACAGCAAGAAAAACAGCAGACACCAAACAAGAGACCCTGGGAAGGAATCAGGAAAGTCCAGTCCCCACCATCATGGGTTAAAAAGGACATGGAACCCGTGGCACAGTCTCCCTTAGAACTTAAAACTGTAGAGTGGGAGAAAACAGGAGCCACCATCCCTTTGGTGGGACAAGACATTATTGACCTTCAGACAGAGGTCTGAGCAGAAAGAGGAGAAAGGGACTTTTTTTTCTTTTCCTGGAACACAAGAAGCGAAACAAAGCGAAACAAAACCCCACTTTTCAAACAAATGATTCAATGGCAGCGGAACGGAGCCACAGGAGCAATTTGGTTTCCTTTGAAACCTTTGGGAAGACGGAGTCACTTTTGTATTGTTCTCAGCAGAGAAGGGGGGAATATTACTTTATAGAGTATAGTAGCTGTAGGTTCAGGACAACACGAGCTTTCCCAGGTAGGACTGGAGAAGAAGCAAAACCTGGAAGAGAGCGAGGAGGAGGCCGAGGGTCAGGAGGGGCTGCGGGGGGTCGAGCCCTGTGGAGACACTTTGGAGCTGCTGGGACCTCTCTGCTCTGCTTGGAGAGGTGTGGAAGTATGCCCAGCAGCCAAGACCATCAGGGTTGTTTGTGGACTACAAGAGGGGATGCCCACGGGAACCTCACTGGGATCCCTTCCCCAGGGATCTAGGGCCAGAGCTAGCCCTGAGGAGCTGTGGCATCCCTGGCTGATCCTTGCCCCTCACCTCTCCCTCACCAGCTCATCCAAGAAGGAAGGAGACAGGATGTGTCAAGCAATGGCCAAGAAGACATTCCCACTCCTCTATGCCACACCATGACCTGGCATCGTGGCACGCCCGCAGCGGGAACCGGAGGGGGAAGCGGTGGCATCATCCTTGGCTTAAGAGGAGAGGTAAAGGTGAGGATTCCTCCTCTCACCCCTTCACAGCGAAGCTCCTGCACACCCTAAGGAGTGGGGACAGGCACAGGAGGAAAGGACCACCCCCAAAACCTGCTCAGCCCGTCTCCAGGGAGACAGAGTCGAAGGTGTTAGAAGAACAGACCAACAAGAAGTGTAGGTCGTTACATTGACTGTTACATAGATAAAACCCAGCATGGGCCTTGCTAAGGTCCTATTGGCCTCATCTTGGGGTGGGTTGTTTGGTTTTGGGTTTTTTTTTCTGTTATTTTTCCTTGCTTTTGGACTCAGATCTATCCCAATCTGCCCCTCCCTGGAAGGCAGAGAGTGAGAAAGAGGGAAAGACAGCCCCCCGTCCACGTACCTGGAGACGTTTGGTATACAGAGATGTTGCCTTAGGACATTGAGACAAACTGACAACACGAATAACGTCCACTTGGAAACAGACAAAAAACAGACAAAATAATCTATTTTTTTCCTTCTTCTTTTCTTTTTTTTCTTCAATAAAAAGAGAACTTGAAACCCGTGACCTTCCTTTTCTTTGCTTCTTGTCATTTCCAATTGCCTTTCCGTGCCCTCGGACTGCTGAGGCGAGGGGTGAGGATGCCACCTGCTGAAGGTGGAAGGCAAACTGCTCCCTGCAAAGTTTGGGATGGTGGGAACACACAAGCCCTTTGCCATTCACTTGCAATATTTGGCTTTGGTTGATTCAGTTTGGGCTCTGGTTCTTTTTGGCCTCTTCTCCTCCCTCCCTTCCCACTATCCAGAGCCATCAAATAGGTTTGTGATCCTACAAGAAGGAAAAAAGGTGGAGCTGGTCAGGAGAGCAGGGCATTCCTCATGATAGAATCACAGAATGGTAGGGGTTGGAAGGGACCTTTGGAGATCATTTGGTCCAACCTCCCTGCAGAAGAAGCTCCCACCTAGATCAGGTCACATATGAACATGTCCAGGCAGGTCTTGAAGACCTCTAAGGAAAGAGCCTCCAAACCCTCTCTGTCTTTTCATTTCACCATGACAAAAAAAATACTAACGCCTTCTTTTGGATGGTTTTGGTTTTGTTCGTTAACCATTTCCCAAGGCTATTTCCCCAAACAACCCATTTCACCCCCAGAAGCATTGTGCAGTGTTTGTATCGCTTAAGACAGGTGCCACCAACACTGCATGCAGGTTTCATTTCTCTTTCTTAATCACTCCCAGCACCGTCTGTTGATTGCAAGAGCTCTCTCAGCTTTGGAGGTGTGTGATGCACAAACACCACAGGTGTGTGAGTGGCCTGACAGCCCTGAGGCTTGCTCAGGGCTCTGGGTTATTCTGCTGCCTTTGGGTCTCTTTTTGTTTTCTCTTTTTAATAAAAGAATACATATATTTTTGAGGGAAAAGCTATCAATGGAGACAAGATACAAAACAATCCCTGCCCTTCCTTTTGCTTCCTCCCCACTGAGAGATGCTGCTTGATGTGCAAACATCTCTGCTTCAGCTTTCCTTCGGGTGGCTGATCTTTAAGGACAGTGCCATTTACTTTGTGTAACGTGAAAGGTTTGGAAAGACAAAACAAAAAAGGATAAATAAATCCAAATAGTTTTAAAAAAAAAATAGGGAAACTGGTTACTTCTAAAAACTGTGATATTATTGTTCCATGTGAGGTTATTCTGTGATAACAGGAAAGCACAAAGGCCTCCCTCAGATGCCGGGTTGTATGATACTGTACTTACTGACACATGGTGACTTTTAGCACACAGGTACCTTTCTACTGTGTTTTAACTCTTTATTTTTTTTCCCCCTTTCTCCTGCCCAACCAAGCCTTCCCTCTTCTCTCCAACCTTTCACCCATTCACTCCAGGACCTTAACAGTGTTATGTACTTACAGAGATAAATGTTTGTTCAATAACTGTTGATATTCAACTTCCTCTGCTCAGCTCCTCCAGTTGATGCTGTTTTCCCACACCCTGCCCTGTGCCATGCCTTCCCCTTCCCTCCTCTCTCTGTTCAGCAGGGGGCTCTTTTTTTTCTTTCTTTCTTTTTTTCCCCCTTTTTTTTCCCCCTTCTGTACAGTTTGCAGAGCACAAAATGAATGTGTCTTCTTTCTAATAAAAGAGGTGTGAACTCCAGCCCTGTCTGCTTTTTCACAGAGCCCCTTTGCCCATGCCCCTTAGGGTGCTTTGCATCCTCTCCTCCATCTGCCACTTCGGTTCTCTACTCTGCAATAGCCATCAACCCCACAAGTGCAGCTTTTGCTTTTAGCTTTGTAGCTTCTTGACACCCCAAAAAGCACCTGGGCTTGTGGTGCACAAGGAAGTCACTTTTCTGTGCAGCTCAACTTGCTTTTCTGCAGGGATGTCTAAGCCAAAGCTTGATGCCACCTTCTCAATATTGTGTCACAGAATCACAGCATCACAGCATGGTGGGGCTGGAAGGGCCCCCTAGAGCTGCTGCAACCCCAGCCCCTGCTCAAGCAGGTTCCCCTGGCTCAGGGGGCACAGGAATGTGTCCAGGTGGGGTTGGAAACCTCCTGAGCAGGAGCCTCCACACCCTTCCTGGGCAGCCTGGGCCAGGGCTTCCTCCCCTCAGAACCAAAGGACTTGCTCTTCATGTTCAAGTGGAACCCCTTGTCCTGTCACTTGGTTGGTTTGTTGTGTTGTTGTTTCTTTTATTTATGACATGGAGATGGAATTTTCCAACGAAGCAGACTGGTGATAAAGGAGAAGCAAAGCAGGACAATGTTTCTCAGCTGATCTTATGGGACTGGCTCATTTTTGCCTCCTGTGAGTGACCAGACACAAATTAACTGTTTCATTCTAAACTCAGCAAGTTTCTGCCCTTCTGAAGAGACGAGAACCAGAGAGCTCAGGGCATGGAGGTGAAAAACAAGTTGGAGATTTTGAGATTTAGAGGAAGCATCTCAGGAGAGAAAAGAAGGCTCAGGGGTGAGCTTCTTGCTCTCTACAACTACTGAAAGGCAGCTGTAGCAAGGTGGGAGTCAGTCTGTTCTCACCAATAACAAGCAATAGAACAAGAGGAAACTGCCTCAAGTTGCACCAGAGGGAGGTTCAGGCTGGATGTGAGGAGGGATTTCTCTGCTGACAGGGTTGTCAGGTATTGGAACAGCTGCCCAGGGAGCTGCTGGAGTCACCATCCCTGGAGGGGTTTCAGAGCTGGGTGGGTGTTGCACTGAGGGCAATGGGCTGGTGGATGATGAGGCTGGGACAGAGGCTGCACTCCATGAGCTTAAAGGTCTCTTCCAGCTGAAACTATTCCATGATTCTATGAGATGACTTGGAGGGCTGAAACTCCTGTGATGCCAACTCAGTCTCTAGTTTTGTCACAAGCCTCCTTGCATCATAAACACCTTTAATCTGTCCAAAGTTTTGGCTTCCCCAGTTTGATGGTGGTACCCTGATGTGGCACTGATGGGCACTTTTCCCTGTGTGTCTGGCAGGCTTTGTAAAGTGACTCGTGGCTGTCACTAGCACGTAGCTCTGCTGTGTTAAGAAAATCTGTGCACGGATTTTTTTGTGCAGGGTGGAGGTGGTTTTGAGGGTTGTTTTTGAAAATCTAATGGAAACTGTCACCTTCAAAGCCACAGCAGATCAATATTGAAACGCAACGTCTTGCAGCAGCACTTTGACAATGGATCTCTCAAGAGATGGAGGAGACACCAAAGGAAGTTATGGAAATGCTTGGAGCAGTTTGAAAACCAGAGAGAAAGGAGGTGGCAAGCACTACGGGAAGGAAGAGAAGCTCAGGGGAGTTTCTGTTCAGGAGGAATCATTAACTGAAGAGGCAAGTTTGCATTTCCTGGTCTGTGTGAGATGAGGGTTTCAGGGAAGGGACAATCAAAGGGTCGTTGAATGGATATCAGGAGTTTCTTGGCTTTGATCAATTGCTGTGAAATAATTGACAGCTTCTTCTCTTCAGCTCATGTTTGGATCTGTTATTAACGTTGTAACTCCAGCTTTGAGGCCTCAGCCAACATAGGCTTCCATCACTCGTGGGTGTGTTGCATTTGCATGTGAAATAAGAGGCCATGCCCTCTTCAAAGGGCTGGAAAATGCTTTGAAATACAGGAGCAGAGGGGAAAGGCAGAGAGGCTCCACTAAACGTTGAGCGTCTGATTACTCCATAGGTGCCCTTGAAGCCAATTCGTGTTGTTGTTCAAGGTACTGAATCCTCTCACTCAGGTTTGCGGAAGATGGGGAACTGCTGGAGAGAGTTCAGCGCAGGGCCACAAAGATGCTGGAGTGGAGCATCTCCCTTGTG